>RYFJ01001037.1:0-376976 GCA_003991445.1 Oryza meyeriana var. granulata | reverse complement strand
ACCTAACCGAATGTTTTTTTACAAGTAATTGTACAAGTATTACATTAAGCTATAGAAAATTTATAAAATCAAAGCTTGCTAGTACAGGGGGTAGCATAAACAATTTATTTGGAGTCCCCTATTAGATCCAGTCAGAACACTTTGGAAGTTAGGATAGTTCCGGTCCCGCACGCACCCGGCAATGTTTTTAGCCAAACGTCTAATCGTACTGATTCTAATTTTCTTCAGTATCTGATTCAGAAAAAATCAGAAGCACAGAATCAGGAACTCTACCAGACGGGCCCATAGTCTACCAGTGATCAGGTAGCTCAGCTGGTGGGAGTTGTGGGTAAACCTCCACTAACAATCCTCTTCAGCTGAATTTAGAATACCCAAATTCTAATTCCTATTTCTTCTTAGCTTTGCCACTACCAAGCTGAGTTCACAAAACCAACGAAAATTTCTTAGTTTTCATGAAGTTTTGAGGTTTTGAGCTGGCTTGAGTTAACAAACCGCTCGGTAAATCGGTTAAATTTTAAAAAATGTTAAACTGGATTTTATTTTTTTAAAAAAATCATCTGAATTTCACTAGTTTTCCAACATTTTGTGAAAACCAATAGAACCGCTCTAGTCAACTTGATTGCTTTGATACACCTATAGAAAAATGAATGTGTTTATTAATGACTACAATAAATTATCTGAGTCACCTTATTCATTATATATATGGTAGATTTAACCAAATACAGGAAGCCGAGATAGGTACAAACTGTTACGCGGTAGTCATGAAATGTTCACAAATATAATTTCTATGAAAGGAAACATATCAACCCTTCGAAGATAGATAAAAATAAGAGAACTAAGTATAAAGACTCAGGATGATTGCTATAGAAAGAAGGACGGAACCTAGCCAAACAAATCGAGATAGACATCTTCATATAAACGAACGTTACAACAAGTATAACATATGCATAAAACTTAGGATATATAATGGCTATAGAAAGAAACATATCAATAAGCCATGCTTCAATGTAATCAAGTATATCACATAGTAGAAAACAATGTTGTTTACCACTTGGATATATCATAGGTGCCGCGTAAAGTATGAATCATGTCATGCTACATATAATATTTGTGCCTTACTAGCTGGAACTATTATAGATATCACATAACTAAGTATATTGTATCACGAAGAACACTCGTATCTCTCTAGTTGGATCTAAGTTATCATGTGCACCGCCACATCACATGAGATATTTGGCACCTAGAAAATCACAACCTCTAAGTCATCACCTTTTAGTTAGTTTTCCATTGGTGTACCTAGCTAGCGGCAGGACAGCTAGGATCAGCGTACCTCCAAATAGCCAAATGGATTCGGACTACCGCTCCTCCTTGTCCTATTCGTTAAGGATAAACATGTGCAGATCAGTTAGTGAGGTACTCATTAAGCATGTGCGTCGTTGTTTCTTGGCATTTGGCAACATGTGTGACTAGATGGTTTTGATGACATGCAACACACAGCCATGGATGCATGCAACGTGAGCAATTTCAGTTAAGGTGGCGTTCGGTTTATGACTTATAAGTCGTACATAAAATAAGAAATATCATTAGTATATGATTAATTAAGTATTAATAATTAGAAATAGGAAATATATATCTATTTAATTTTTAGAGATACTTTCATATATAAAGTTTAAAAAATACATCATTTTACGATTTAAAAAACGCGCTAATAAAAATCAAAGAAATAAGCAAAAGCTATAAATAGAATCAAACACTACTTAAGATATTGATGGATAGACTCATAGACATTAGAGTCTTCGACCGACAGACACATAGATATGGCCATGCTGCATCATGCATGCGTATGCCAGACTTTTTAGATGCTTGGGTGAAGAAAACTATAGATATAGATATATGTACCGATCGATCTCCCAGCTGGGCATGCCGTTTCAATTCAGTTCCTGAAGATCAGTCGCCAAACCAAGTACATGTTCAGTTGTTCCTAGAAAGAGAAAAAAAATTATTTGCAAACAATACTAGCTAGCCGAGTTCCTAACGACAAAGGCTGGAAATGTCATCCATTTCTATTATCCTAAACAAAATCTAATCTCACTTGGATGAATGAACACGTACCGGGTCCCCCAACATTGAGTTGTGAGCGGATGGTGGTTTAGGTGCATTGTGCTGGACTGCTGGACGCATCTGTTTTATCTGCTGTTCTGGATATGAAAGCTTATGGCACCAATTCATCTGATATGTTCATATTTTTCTGTAAAAAATGGTAGCTAGGAAAGACAAAAATCCATCTCCTTTAATGATGTGGACAAAGGTTTTTCTTCGATCGGTGAGGCCTGTACTCCAGCATATAAATAATGCTACCATGACGTGGAAAATGGATCTAAAAGGTCGGTAGAGTGCAATGCAGATTCATGTATAAAATAAAATACAAAAATGTGGCTAAAAAATGAATAAATAAATTTAAAGGAGAACTATAAGAAAGAGGACTGCAGCCTAGCTAGTAGTAAGACGGTGAGGCCCAACCAAGCAATCCAGGTTCAGGACTTAGTTTACAAGAAATTCTTGTAAACTTAACTTTAAGAGTTTACAAGGCCATACTAAGCCTTTTATGAGACCCAATCCATCAGAAATTAACTTGGGTTGTTGGTCTCCGGCCGATTAGGCCTCCATATGGGCCTAAATTTTTCTCTGCAAATAAATGGGCTAAACAAGCCTAAGGCATTACTTCCAATTGAATTAGTGACTTACCTGTAGTTCTAATTTAAGAAAGATTGTAGTCCACTAATTCAGAATATACGTAAACCGACAGCAGCAACACCGAGCTAGCCATGCGTGAAATTTTTTTAAGATCAAGGAAGCTTTGTTGATCACAGACGATTACATAAGGTCATAGAATCATACTGTACACACACCCACACTAGAGTTTATTACCGGTGAAAAGCAATAAAAGCTAGGGAGCACTGATCCTCAAACTAGACCATCACCTATGTCCTGGATAAAATACTCCATGACCAACCGCTACAAACTCAAATGAATACCATCAGGACTAATCTTCAGTGCTGCGTCAGTTGACCAGACTGCAGTTACAGACTTACAGTTAATGCAATTCCATAGTCACAAAGGAAAACAATGTAGAAAGGCATACAGGCAACTAGTACTTAAGAAATGATTCTATCCAAGCTCTCTGAAACTCACTCACTCACTCTCAGATGGTGGGCACAATTGCTGGCTGACAAAAGCTTCTCTGCATCTCCTCACAAACAGTGCTCCCACCAAGCCTGTCTCTCTACCGACAGAAGATGGAAGCCAAGGACAATCCAGAATGGGTCCAAGCTAATTGGTGCGTGAGAAGAAAAGAAAGCATCAAATTTCTGTCAAACATACATGCGTTACACATAACACATCATTTTGCCAATTACAAGCAGTGCCAAATGCCAGCGCCTTCCAGTTCCAGAGTTCCAAGTTTCATCCTGCAGCACAAGTGAAGAAGACAACAGGTGTAGTAGTAGACAGACTTAGTAGTAGTATACATGAAATGAAACTTGTGTGATAATTGTACTATTGATGTGCTGGTCCTTGTGCTGACGTTGCTGATTGGTTGAGTTGTATTTACTCTTGCTGGTGAGATCACCATGGGTGGAGGGATCAGATGAACGGACTCCTGACTCCACAGCACATGGCAGGGATGATCAAGCAGAAATGTAGCAAAAAGAAAAGTTAATTGCATCCTGAGGAGAATAAATGATGTTTTGCAGGACAATTGTACTTCAGTTTAAAGAATTTCAATGCCTAGTTCAGCACCAGCCCAAAGTTTGCACTGTTGTTGTTAACTGGTGAGCTGTGAGTTTACCTTAGCTTCGGAAAGAATGTAGTAAAACTGTAGGAAAGATAGCAACTGCAAATGGATCTGCAGAAGTGCTTCCAAAAGACTGGCAGAAATGGATGGATGGCCTCTCGTTTGTGCTTGAATTTTGGACGACATGGCCGATGTAGCTGATGCTACCTTCGCAGTATCTGATACGAAAACGAGAGGACACTTGTGGCGCCTGTGTACCAGAAAACAGACTGCTAGATGCTCCACCATGATGAGATGAACAGAAAACTCACAGCACTAATAGTAGATCCAACCGCCTGCCTGTTGGCTACTAACAGTAGATCCACCGACAAGTAATAAGATAGACTGCAATTTAAGTATGATCATGTCAATCATCCATCATAAGAAAAATGTGTACAATTGATGCGAACCTGAGGCCGGAGATGTGAAACATTTCCACTATCTAAAGTAAGAATATATACAATTTCATAATTTACCCGAACAAATTGTGTATTAACGATTTACAAATGAACAGCACACATCTCGGTATTTTTGGATCCAAAGAACATTTCTGGAACTCTATATGGATTGGGTACAAATGAACAAATTCTATCTACTCTTCAGCTTATTCCTGCTGGATCACTCCCTGAATCTGGACTGCAGAACAAATTCTCCTTTGCATATCTATACGAAAATGGTAACTCGTCCAAAATGCTGAAGTGAAATTCCATGGCGTATTTGGAACTCTCAGAACTTGATTACCAGTATGTGTATGCACAGATGTGTGCCTTCTATGATGTTTCGACAAAAGCCTGAGAGTGATCAGTCTATCTGTTCTCCAATTAGATCGAGGCCAACAAAAAGGAATGATACCCCCTGGAAGAGAAGGAAATAGAAGTGAATCCCTTGAGCAGACAAGAGGCTCCGAGTTGCAGCGGTGAGGAGGAGAAGAGAAAGAGCCAGCTCTTTCTTGTAGACCTTGTTAGCCTTTTTTGCACCAAATGGCGCCTTTTCTTGGCATCCGTTCTGCATTTTGAGCTCAATCAATTCACTTTCTGATATTTGCTTGTGCAACCGAGGAAGGGAAAGATCCTTTGTATCCTTCTCCACTGCTGTCAAGAGATCTGATTCTGATGATCGACCAGACTTCTTAGTGACAATCCATTCGTAGGAGCTTCCAAGTTTAAACAATCCAGACACCATTGCATTGAATTTTGTCACCGACATGGTGTTCTCGAAAAGGAGGTATGGCACGATGAAAGGAAATGATCTTGGTGATGGCAGAATGTTCAGAAAGGACATGCAAACTGGCACATAACAGATGACCCAAACAGGCAGCTCAGCCTCAGGAACAAACATGGTCAGTGGAAGAATGACACAAAACAATGTGAAAGAATAGAAAGGAAGTATCAATTTCCTCAAAAGAAAGAATAACAGTATTAAGTTCGCCTTCTTCCATGAGGAGATCTGTGGTGAAACAGTATTTGTCAAAAAAACTCCAATTACTGGCACATGTACGAAATTTTAGCTAATGGAATTGCATACCTTGGCAGTAATTATGTCCGGAAGGCACAGCCGGAAAAGGTGCATTGGACCAGAATGCCACCGGTGTTGCTGTTTGCGATATGCCTCATAAGATTCTGGGAGTTCACACAGGACCTGAGTGCAGGTACTAAGTAAAAATCAGTGTCTGTGTATACATGAGACTGATTCTTCATGCAAAATGCAACAACTAACAAGACACAAAATGTACCTTTACATCATTGAGGAATATAAATTTCCATCCATTCAGGTGTGTTCGAACAGCAATATCCATATCCTCCACTGTCGTCCTCTCAAGCCAACCCCCAGATTCTTCCAAAGCTTGAATCCTCCAAACACCAGCAGTTCCATTGAAACCAAAGAAGTTCAAGAAGACTCCATTGACCTGTTGCTCTACTTCAAAGTGGAAGCATAGGTTGATATTCTGAAGACGGGTCAAGAGGTTCTCATCCTTGTTCACAAAGCTCCATCGTGCTTGAACCAATCCAAGCTCAGGATTCCCCTGCATGAATTTACAACAGAACTTAGCTTCGAATTGGTCTTCACTATCAAGTATACAAGAATTGAAGCATCAGGAATTTGTTACCTCAAAATGAGGTATTGTTTTCTTGAGAAAATCTGGGCTTGGCTGGAAGTCTGCATCAAAAATGGCAACAAATTCATAATCTTTGACATAGTCACAGCTCATTGCAGACTTGAGGTTCCCAGCTTTATAACCAGTCCTAAGAACCCGATGTCGATAGATAATGTTCACACCCTGATGGCTCCACTTGGAAACTTCTGCCTTGATCATCAGTTGAATGCTCTCATCGCTGGAATCGTCAAGCACCTGAATCAGAAACTTTTCCCTCGGCCAATCTAGCTGGCAGGCTGCCGAAATCGACTGCTCATAGACCTGTCTCAAAGAAAGCACAACATAATGAACATAACACAATACAAGTACAAAAAATGCAGATGAGTATTCAGCTAGCTACCTCCTTTTCGTTGCACATAGGAATCTGGACGAGAACCATCGGGTGCTGATACCCTGATCCTTCTCTGAATGGGTCCCCTTCAATCCTTGGCTTGATCTTCCTGAGCTTGATCCAGAAGCACCCCAAGCAAAGGATGAGCCGGTCCATCGATTGGATGACAAAGAGAAAAATGCAAGCTTTTGACAGGAACTCGATTGGTCTCCTGATGTAGTCGGCTCGGAACGACATCCACGAGATGTACGCCGAGTGCGCCCATCCCTCGATCTCCACCACCTCCGTCACATGCAGCTCCGGCCCCTGGAGGCGCCACCCGTTCCAGTAGGCGGCGAGCTCCACGGCGAGGGCGAGCAAGGAGAGCGCCAAGAACCCCTTGATGAACCTGTACAGCAGCCAGCCCCGGCCGTGGACGAGCTCATCGGCGGCGGCGGAGGGGGAGGAAGAGGACGAGCGCCGGAAACGCCTCGCTATGGCGCCCGGCAGCGCCCACGCGGCGGCGGCGAGCGAGGCGAGCCACCCGGCGGCGCGGTGCGCCCGGAGGAGCAGCACCCAGGTGAACTGCCTGGCGGTCCTGCCCCGCCCGCCCTTGTCCATGGCCATGGCGGCCAAGCGCAGCTCCTCCTCCGCCTCGGGCCCGTCGATCTCCACCACCGAATAGTTGGGATTCTCCATCGTCACCACCACCGGCGTGCCCCTCCCCCACAGGTAGGCCACCCCCAGCCCCGGCGGCGCCATTGCTCCCAAGAACCCAAGACGGCAACTCTCCCAGTAGAACACCAAGCGACAGCTCCTTCTCACCGCGGCGCTCGGCCGCCTACCCGCCTCCGCTCGGGACGGCACAGAGCAAGCATCTTCGCGTCAAGTAACACACCCGCTGCCGCGGGAGCGAGCACGGAATGCAGGAGCGGGACTGGGAATCGGTGGGGTTTTGGCTGCTTCCTCGTGAGCTGAGCTCCACACCTAACCTTCCACCGCCGCAAGCGGGGGCATCCGGGGGTAAGCGCGGGCGGCAGTGGTGAAGCTCCGGCGTATGTGGGCTTTAATAAACAACGGCCACACCTCCTCTCCTGGTCTCCGCACTGTTCAGTCTCTTCACCTCTGTCGGCCCCACAACACACGTCCTTTTCAAGAGATGTTTTACCAAGAAGAAGAGATGAAATGGAAGCCTTTTCTTCTTCTTACCCTTCTTCCTCACGTCCTTCTCCTATCTTGCGACCGAGAACAGCAAGCCACCAACAGTGTTCACCATACTATTTGAAAAGCATACTATTTGGAAAGGAGATACCATCTCGCATGGTATGACGGTTACCGCGCGGTTACCACGATAACCACCTAAAATCATATGAATTTCATCTCTAAAAATTTGAATTCAAAATTTTTAAATCTCATGGTTACCGCATGGTTACTATGGTAAGGTTACGCTTATCGCGTGATATCGCGCAGTAACCGTATGGTAAAATGCGGTAACCATGATATGTTGAAGCTAAAAAAATTACAGAAAAATTATAAAATGTATTAAAAATTATAAAAAATTTAGGAAAAAAATTGTAGATATCTCTAAAAAACAATATAATATTACACAATTTTTTTGCATAACACTTACTATCATTTTTATACTTAAATAAAGTAGAAATTATATCCCAACTTATCTCTTATTTTTTTAATTTCGATGGAGCTGTAAAATATAAAGTAAACTTCGTTATTTTCATAAATTTTCTTCACCATAATGATCCATAATTTAAATACTACCTACTATAATTTTTTTAGATTTTTTAAAAAAAATTTAAATTCGGATAAAATTTGTTTAAACCAAACCGTCGGTAACCGATATCATACCTCGACGGTTTGGACGATAACCACGTTACCGGTGGTTTGGCCAACCTTGGCCACCAATCACAAGCTCTAAACCCCAGATGTAAAAACAGAAATGGAAGATTGATGTTTTGCCCACATAGTTAAATAGAAGATATCCTATGTACATAAATTTTTCATATAGATATTTTGCCCCCATAGTTAAATGGAACATATTCTATGTACATAAGTTTTTCATACACACCATACACACCAACTAATAAATATTACCAAAAATTCTAGAAATTTTGTATATGTACTTCTAATAGTATTACACCTATGTATAAAGTCTCATCTTTAAATTTATTATATTTTAGCCATAACAAAAAAATCTAATAATTTTAAGAGTATGAATCTGTCAAAATTTTCTTTTTTTTCTCTCTACGTATAATGAATTTTGAACATGAGACTTTATGTAGTACTACTAAGCACATGTATAATTTTTTCTATAATTTTCGGTGACATTTGTTAATTGGTGTGCATGGTGTGTGCATAGGATATATTCCCTAGTTAAATGGCCTTCTACACTTATGTTCTTTTTAGCCTATTAGCGTAACTAATCCTTTATTTTTCATTAGCACATTTTCTAAACTGCTAAACTGTGCGTTCTTTTAAAAAAATTTTGCTCCCTCCATTTCAAATAACTTATAATTTTTTTTATTAAAATACTTGTCATTATCACATTATAAAGGACTTTTAGATGCGAACTTCTCTCTCTGGCCTCTATTAATGCAGCCACACATCAATGTATTTATAGCTCTTATTGGCTCATCTCAACTAATTAGAGTTAATGATTGCTTTAGAAATACAACTGAGATGTATTCAATGAGGGTAACGATGTAATTTACCACAACTCCTTGGTTATTATAGGATTTACTAGAATGACAAATAATTTCAAATAGAAGGAGTATATAAAAGTTTTTTAAAAATCAAATACAACTATTTTTCGAATTTATAATAGTTAATACTTAATTAATTATACGCTAAGCTCTGTTCTATTTTCCGAGCCACGACCAGCTCAAGCCGATCAGCAGTTTCGAATACCTTAGTATTAACTTTTCTGAAAAACATAGGTTTTCAGTAACGAATTTTAGCACGGTCAAGTACAAGCAGAGAATTAGACCCAAGCTTCAGATATTCAGACACTCAGTATTCAGAAAAAAAAATGTTCAAATTATTCCGCTCTTGCTTAGGTGTTGAGGGGTTTGTGCTCTTCCAAGACTACTAGCCGCTGCTGCCTGCTGACTTTCAGTAAAGCAAAGGAGGAAGCTTTTCAGTTTAGAGCAAGCGAAAACTGGCACAGATAAAGACAGGCAGGAGCGGCACTATGGCAGCCGGTTTTGGAGCTTTAGGAGTGCCAAGATTCAGGGTTGCCCAGTCCTGGTTCTTTCGCCATGCTGCTTGGTCTGACGCTCTCGTCACTGATAACACTACACACTATAGTAGTAGCTCCAGCTGAAGAAGAATAGCATAGCAAACCATATTTGTCTTCAAGTCTTGAAGGGTTTTGTAAATCGACCGCCATTCTTTTAATTTGTTCAAATTTGGGAAGTAGCTATACTCATCAGTCACAGATTTACGTAGTATTAGAGTGGAACTGATAACATCCGGAGAAAACATTGTTATAATAATATTCTAGAAGATGCATAAATGCTTTTTAGGAAGTGGGGATCGCCATTTCTTTTGTTCGAGTGGACGTCACGTCAGTGTTGCTTCCACTAACACGACTACACAAATGGAACGTTGTTAGGCAGTAGCAGTGGAACACTTGCAGCTGCTTGCTTTCTGCACCTCGATGTATTTTTCAGACAAAAGTAGGGCTTCTCGCATCAAAAGATTAACAATAGCACTATTATTTTCAGGGATGAAAATACAAGGGGTGTGGAACTTTACATAACAGTATTCTTCTCTCCACGTTTATGCGTTTTCAGAGTATAGATGTATGACGGGCCCGCATAAGGGGCCTGGTTGCACTTGAACAACCGCTAAGCACAATTCTGCACAATTCTTTGAAACAGTTTTGTTAAAAGACACTAGCTATACATTTTTCGATCAAAAATTCCTTTTAAAACATTTAAAAGTAATTATATTATAATTATAGTATAGTTACATTATAACCTATATGTAACTATAGTATAAGTAGCATATAGTTATACTATAACTCAAAAAGAGCATGTAGCCCGGTCTAGATTTTTCACATTTTAGTCCTCTTAGAAAAATTATTTCACAGATAGACTCTTAAAAAAAACTTATCCTAGAAATAGACCCCTAGCTCAGTGCCAACGACACTGACGCCAAGATCCCTATCCTTAACACCGAAATCATGTTAGAAGAAACTCGGCGCCAAACTATTTGGCACCGAGCTAGTATATATTAAAAAAATAACACTTTCCGGCTTGCTCACGACATGTATTTCTTTGATTCTTTTTCAGTCGAGGCAAAAAACTGTGTTAGCTAAGAATCGAACTCGGATTGATAGGAAAAAGGGACAAACATCTTGCTACCACACCAAACAAGCCATCTTGGTTCATTGGGTGTGCTTGCTAATTAATATCAGAAGTTGGGTGGACTGGGAGACGTTTAACGTGGCGCTAATGTCTCTGGTGCCGAGGAAAGGGTCCATTCTTGGGATAAGTTTTTTTAAGGATATGTTTATAAAATAAAGTTGTTAAAAAGGGCTAAAATATGAAAAATCCAGGTAGCCCAGTGGTGGAGGAGCCCGATGCTATCAACGCATTGTGGGTTTGAGCCCCGTTCCTCACGTGTTGCGTTTGATTTTTGTTTCCATCACGCGCATGAATCTTAAAGCAAATCCAACGGCCAAAATTCCTCCCAAAAGTTTCAAATGTCAAGTAATATAGCAAATCCAGAAACTAGCTATACAACTTTCGACAGAACATTCCTCCCAAAACTTTTAAATGTAACTATAATATAATTATAATATAATTACATTGTATCTCCTATATAACTATAGTATAAGTAGCATATAGTTATATTGTAACTCAAAAAAAAAGCATGCAGTGGTGGAGCCACGGATGATGCTATCAGCGCATTGCGGGTTCAAGCCCTGCTCCTCGCGTGTTGCGTTTGATTTTTGCTTCCATCACGCGCACTAATCTTGAAGCCGATCCAACAGCTGAAAATCGAAAGGTTCTCCCTTGATTTTCTGTCACAAGTAATATAGCAAATCCATTGTTAAAAGCATGGTGCCATATTTTTAGGTTGATTTTAGTCACTCTTTCCTATGTAATTGCTACCTCTCTCTGTTATGTGTAGGTACGTTTCTATCATAATTCTCTCATTATATAGTGTGTGTTAGAAAAATTATAGTGTAAGTTTTAAAATTTATAATATAATTGTATATAATTTACAGTGTAAAATTTTTGGCTTTTTTATGAAAAATATGGTGTCATGAATATAGGTCCAAAGAAGTTCGAAATCAACATAGCACGTTTATGTCGCTTAGGGATAGCAATTACTCCTTCTATTCTGTTATATCTAATAGTGTGTTTTAGTTTTATCTTAAGTTAAAAACTTTTAACTTTGATTAAGTTTATAGAAAATATACTAATATCTACAACACTAAATTAGTTTCAATTATATTTATCATAAAATATGTCTTGATAGTGTATATATTTGGTATTGTAACGGTTAATATATTCTTCTACAAAATTAGTTAAAGTTAGATAAGTCTAACTTAGGATAAAACGGAGGAATTAGGAGGCACCCGGGCAACCCGTTACAAACCCCATCATATCAAAACCATCCATGTTGCTTTAAGATTCGTGCAAGATATAAAGTAACTTTTGTGTAGTTGGTGTATTCTATTTTACTGAAGAGTGCACATAATACTTGATACCACTGACATTACATATTCCCCACTAAAGTTTCATTCAAAATTTGAATTAGTTACCACTCTTTACACACTTGCACATTGCAAAGTTACAGTGTACATTTAATATATTTATAGTTTCTATAGAAATTTATATGTACACAATTACCATGAAAATTTATGTGTGCATATTTCCGTAAAAAATACATTTTCACTTTTCAAAAAAAATATGCCCTTGCACATTTCAATAAAAGTTTGCACATTTCCATTGCACAATGTGCATTCCATAAAAAACACATATGTGCAGCTTTCCTTGGCAAAGTAAAATATCTACACAGAAATAAATAGTGCATTTTTAACAAAAATATGCACATTTCTATATAAAAAGTCCATCAAAAAGAAAAATACTGCACAATTGCTCATACCATCTGCAAAATTTCATTCAAAAAAACATATATAAACATTTTCATTCACAACAAAAATAGAACTGCACATTCACATTGAACAAAAAGTGCTTATGCACTTTTCAATAAAAAATATTTGCACATTCCCATGAAAAAAAGGCATATGCACATTTGCATGAAAAGTATCTGCAGTGCACAAAAAATATCTGCACATTCCAAAAAACATCTATACACTTCTATCCAAAATTCATCTGCACAAATAAAAACGTATATACACATTTTTGCGTTGCACATCTTGACCTTGAGCCACTAGCAGCACATCTGGACAATATGCACAAATTTTCTGCACAAAATTGCATAGATGGCAGTGAAAAAGAAAGTAAAAAAAAAATCAGTTTTTGCAAAAAAGAAAAGAAATAACCGAGATGTGCACCCTTGACGACGGTTGCGGCGTGCAGTTATGCACCGGTGATATAGAAGGAAAGTAGACGCGCAACGTCGTCGACGAGGTGTGCGCCGGCGTCAACGGGGGTGACGACGACGTGTACACCAACGCGGCGGGGATCGGCTGGGAAAACGACGATGAAGTGTACAGAGGAGATGGGAATGGAGTGTACCGGAAGCGTTCTACACTGAGCGGAGGTGCAGTCGACGGAGACAAAGACGATGTGCACTCGACGAAGACGACGGCCGCGGTGCACTCGCTCCTCCTTTGCTAGATCCGTCGGGTGTGCACCGGGTGAAGTTGACGGAGTTTGCCAGCGAGGCCCTTTCCGCACGAACCGGCCGGTACGTGGAAACTGGAAAAGAAACGCATCGCATCCTTGCATTGCATGGCTTGGTCTTACATAGATTCTTGCCTAGCTTGATGGCGGTTAGTGATCAAGACTTCCACGGCGTCGCGCAGGCCGCCGATGCGGGGGGCAGAAATGGACGTACCACCCAACCGTGCGCCGCGGAATCGCCGGCCGGCGGGGGCAAAAACGCCCGTAATCTCGTCCCGTTTCCAACACGCGCGGAGTGCATGCAACCGTGCTGGGCGAGCGATGAATCGATCGCTAGCTGCGCCTGCGCGCTGGTGTGTGGACGACGGGCGCCGTGGCGTGCATGCGTTTGTACTGAGCTGATAGCGGACGTCTCAACCGATGCGACGTGGCCGTGTGTGTCTGCACCTGCATGCTAGCTAGCTCCAGTCCACTGTTTGGTCGGTAGAAATCACTCACATAAGGGAGAATTTTTCTCTCCGATATATGGCCATAGTTCATGTTCAATCCGTAGGGGGCCCACTGCAGAAATGATTTTCACATTTAGCTGAAATCGATTTTCACAAGAGTTTACCAAAATACGAGAGAAAAACGCATTTTGGTTAACAAATACACTCATACATGATACTTGAAAGTGTATATACACACTGTGCACACTGTACAGTGCGCGTAGTCACCTTTCTTAATAGCTTATGATTTAAGCTACTATCTCATTTTTTATGAGTACGCTTTTTAAATTATTAAATGATATGTTTTAAAAAACTTTCTACTTAGGAGTTTTTTAATAAATAAATAAATATATTTTTAAAATTTTTAATAGTTAATACTGAATTAATCCTAACAACTTGTCTTGTTTTACATGTCACCAATAAGCTTAGTCAAAAAGTTCTTAAGAGCATCACTAACAAAAGCCTAAAAACAAAACAATTCCCACCCTATCCTCCCCGCGCGATAGCTCTCCTCCACCGTGCCTCCCTCTCATGCAGAAATTGGGAAAGAGTTTTTTCCAACCTGTGAAAAGAGCGAGAAAAAAAAAAGAAGGGATCCTATTTTTTAAGTATGAGCCGTTGAAGACAAATTTTTTTGGAGACCCAAAATTTTAAGATTGGAATTTATTTTGGATTATTGTCGGCCAGAACTGTGCCTCAGCCTGATACCGTTGTATAGTTCTATACTCAGGTAACATTGTGCGTGCACATGCATGAAGGCAATTGCCTCTGTTTCTTTACGAGAAACAGCCGGAGCTGACTCAGCGGAGAGCGAGTGACAGGCACAAAATCACAATCATCGCACGCACTGTCTCGCTGCTACAATTCCGCTTCATCAGAGCAATTATATTCAGATTTGCTATAACCAATCACTATAGTTAGCGCCGCGGCATTCGGTGGTCCATCAACACGCATGACGCAATCGGATTATCGGAAAGGGGCATAACATTTTTGTTCGGCGCCATCGACCGCCGACGACAATGCAGCTCCTGTGTGTTTCTCTCTCTGCGTACTGAGAGTGCTCGGTTCGGTGACACGTCCCGTTGATATGATTGTGTCCCGTTGCCAAGTGGCCGTGCCATGACAAAAAAAAACGTAAGTGTACTACCAAAACTTAGTTTGGCATGCAGCTGTGGATGATGATTTACATGTGAGTTGTGACTGATTAGTTGTTTTTTGTTGATTGTTGGATGGATCCATCGTGCATTTCTTCTGGTTGATCTGGCTCGGTTCTCCCTGACTCCATACATGTTCTTCACAGATCCCTGCATTTCCATGGGGGTGTCAATTCTCAAAGGTGCTTTTCAACCTGTTTAAGTGATAAGGAAAACAGAGATATTAGGGTTTGTTTGGTACAACTTCTACTTTGAGGACCAAATAAAACTAAGAAGCGACGGAAATACCACTCTATCCTCGTAGTGTAATTTTTTAAAGCAGAGTGACAACTTCACTCTATATTATCTAGGATCTTAAAAGTTTTTGATATAGCTCTAGCTCCACGGGATAATTATTTTAGAGTAGAAACTATGCCAAATGGGTTCTTAATATATTACGGAGTGGCTGGTTGATCCGAGGCAACTTTAAGGATGCACTTTTGCTGCTCATGTTGGGCTAAATATTGTATATATCACGATGAGCTATACTCTTCATCTTTTTCCTTCTCAAACTAGCCATGGCACTTTCCCTTAAAAAGAGGGTGCAAAGTAACTAAAGCATGGCTTGTGTGCGCCACTCACAGCCAGTGTGCTCGAGAAGGCTTCAACGGTTCAACCTCCTCGTTTCCACGTGCACTGATCTTTTTTCAAGTGTTGCTCCAAGATTTGTTCGTGTTCATTACGAACACGATACTGTTCATGCCATTATGCAACTTTGGTAGCTTTCATCACAACCTGCAGAAGAAGCGTTCATTTCAATGCACACGCATGGCCAGATGGCTCTGAAATCAGGCCAAATTAATGCAAGTCTACCATTTGCAATGACCTTTTCACATCCTCGCTCCGTTCTCATGTCTTTATCAGAGACACCAGCAAGCCATGATTTAGGGTTTACATGTGTCCTAACTTAATTATTTTAGTAACTTTTGTAAGAAGATTAGCTAAATATACTACCAGTAAGTTAGCACGTAGCAATCTCCTCTTAGAAAAAACACACCACCGACACATGTAGTTGGTAGACGAGCTTTAGACTATGTTTAGGGAGCTTCGGTTAGCGGTAGCTTCTCTTTTAGAATCTTTAGTCGTAGAATTTAAAAAGTAAACTAAAAATAAGAAGTTAAAAAAACTAACTTATCTTGATTCTTATTAATTGGCTTTTCACTAGTTGTCGCTTCTAAGAATCTTAAGTGTTTAAATTTAAACATACCCTTACATAGCTAGCACAAGAAAGCTCGTAGTTAAATTCCAGGTTTGGCATCTGATTCGACACATCACGGACACGGACGATTCGATTCTCTGACGCAGCTTTGCTGTTGTTTATTTCGTCTTTTCATCTAACGGATAACATATTAACGCCCTTAATTAATCATGCGTGGTGGCGTATTGTTTGCTCCGTTCTCTTCCCTCAATCCGCTCTCGTTCTCTAATCCTCTTTGTTATCCTTGTAATAATCTGTCGCGGTTTAGTGGCATCGGCGGATGGAACGTAGCAATCAATCGAATTTTTTTATTTTTATACTTTTTTTAAAAAATATTTATAAAAGTATATTTTTCAAAAAAAATAATAATAATATACTTTTAACGCCCTCCAAAATGACACTTTTTTTTTAAAACGCCCTTCCAGAGAACGATTTGATGACGTGGCAGACGGCCATCAGTCGCCTGGCCGGGCTGCCCTTTTGCAACTAGCTCCTGGCCAAAAATAAACCGCCCTCTTAGAGGGCGGCAAGGGGGCCATCTGCAAAAATACTGACCGCGGGACCAACATTTTTGCGGACGGCCCCTTACCGCCCTCCTAGAGGGTGGTTTATCCCAGCTAGAGGGCCGTCTGTAAAATGACCGGCCCATGGGTCAGTCATTTTGTAGACGGCCCCCTTGTCGCTCTCTGGGAAGACGGTTTATTGCTGGGCTAGTATAAAACCCTCTCCCAGCCTCTAAAAATGTCATAAAATTCACCGAAATCACAGAAAAAAAGAAGAGAGAGCTAAGAGCGAGGCTGAACAAAAGCAACGAAACTCTGTCGGTTTACTGATTCATCTACAGATAAAATCTATTGTCCCTTTACAATTTCTATTTGTATGCAAGAATTGGTGTAGTATTGTACTAGTTACGTGTATAGTACTATATGAAAATAAGTTGTTACTCTTAGATCTGTAGGTTTTTAGTCAATCTGTTAGTCGACGTAATTTGTGTAGAGATGGTAGTTATAAAATCTCGATTACACGATATTAGATGTGAGGAGAATATTGGTACTTAGTTTAACTATATTTTTTTATCAACAGAGATGTTAAATAAAGTGATATTTTAGTAATTTCACAGGTAAGGAAATGTTAGATATGGTCCACAAGGTATAGATCTGTCGGAGTTTAGTTCAACGACTAAGGGCATTAATAGGCCAGCTGAGAGAAGTTTCGGGTCAGTGTATAACTGGCTGATGCGAGGCTTTCGACTCGACCCCCAGATCAACGCAATAACCTTGTATGTTGTAGTCAGTCGTGCAGTTGAAGGTTATTTTTGGGAATTGATGCCGGTGAATTGCACTGCCACTTGGAGATGGTACGTGGAGAATGCTTCCAACGTGGTTGGCTACTGGGCATACTTGTGTCGGTGTATGAGAAGGATAACACCGTTGCTGCAATGCCTGTGCAAGATGATGAGAGTCCAAGCACGATGGGAGGTGATGCCGAAATAATAGAAGAAAATAAAGTAGGGAACGAAGGAGGAATGAAGAAGATAGGCAGCCAACAGGTGCGATAGATGAGGGAGAACTAATCGATACCATCGTTGAAGAAATGGATAGCGAAGATGTTGAAAACGAGCATGCAGAGGATAATTCGTTTGATGAGAACAACATGATGCATACAGAATGAAGCAACGAGGACTTCTCCGGCTTTGCTATCTCCGAGCGGTGTCATGTGCCATGGGAGTACAAGGAGGACGAGGTCATCCAGGGACCAAGTATGCATATATAGATGATTTGAAGGAGGTAGTGAAACAATGGGCGGTATCACTTCAGAGGGAATTCTCGGTCGTGAAGTCAAGCCAGTCGGTGTATGAAGTAAAGTGCGTGAAGGATGAGTGTCCATGATGGGTGCATACATTCAAGAGTAAATGAAAGGATTATTGGCAAGTTTCAATTATGACTGAGCATTCATATTACTTACAAGATGTGGAGAAATACCATACAAACATAACATTTGTATTTGTTGCAACAGAGATGTACTCCCACATTATGAACAACCTGGGGTACGAATCAAGATCAATCGTTAGATATATTGAAGAGAAATTCAAATATACAATTAGCTATGCTAAGGCATGGAGGGCGTAACAAAAGGCTGTAGAGATGAGGTTTGGCACATTTGAAGCATCTTATGATAATTTATCTCGTCTGTTAGCATGTATTCTTCAGAGGAATCCAAAGACCTACTACGACCTGAAAGTTTTTCCATCAATTAACCATGATAATCAAAGTGTGCTGCAACGAGTATTCTTTGCATTAGGTGCTTGCATTCAGGCCTTTGTGCATTGTCGTCCCATCCTCTGCATTGATGGGACATTCCCGACCGGAAAGTACAGATGGCAGATATTAACAGCAATTGGAGTTGATGGGAACAACCAAGTTCTACTGGTGGTTTTGCTTATGTTGGGAGCGAGAACACTGATAGTTGATATTGGTTCCTGAAAAGGGTTAAGTCTGCAGTTGTATGGATGAGACTAGATGTATGCCTAATATATGACCGTCATGCCGACTTGCTGTGGGCAATTGAGGAATTGAGGGATGGATGTGCTGAGAAAGGGTACCCACCAAGATGGTCCGATGTTCAAAGTAGATGGTGCATGCGTCATATGGGTGCTAATTTCTACAGTCAGTTTAAGAATAAGCACCTTATGGATCATTTCAAGAGACTGTGCATCCAGAATCAGGAGAAGAAATTCAATGAGCTTTGCAGGAGGTTGGATGAACTGATATCTAAACAAACAGATGAGCAGTCCAGAAGGACTACCCTTGTAGGGGATGAGGCTCCACAAGCTCTTGGACCTCTATCAAGTGACTGACCTCGGATGAGAAGAAGGTCGGCATCGTCGGTTAGAAAATTTCCGGAGTGTATTGAGAATGAGCCAAAGGAGAAATGGGTATTGTTGTATGACAAAGATGGTTCGCGATTCGGCATAATAACCACAAATTTAGCAGAGGTTTACAACTGGATCATGCGTGGTGTTTGAGGGCTCCCACTTATTGGCATTGTTGAATTTATCTTGCATGGCATATGCAAGTACTTCAGAGATCGGTTCAGAGCAACTGGCCCCTCAATGGCATATAATAATTTTTCTTTGGCACACTACTGACTAAGTACATGCAAGATAAAAGTAATAAGGCCTGAAGACATCGAGCTATACCTCAATGTACACAAGAGCACATATTTGAAATATTATGTGTCGACAAGGGCATGTGTGGAATCTATCGTAAAAGAGTTATGCAGGAGTGCGTGCTGAAGTAAGACGGGATCTGTAAGTGCTCGTGCCGAAAGTCTACTCTGTTCCACAAGCCATGTTCTCATGTTATTGTCACAAGCGGTGAGTGCGGAATAGAAGCACGTCATTTTGTCTCACCATATTTCAGGAAAGAAGCAATTTACAATACCTAGAGTGGAGAGACATACGGCTTCGGTATTGCGGGGACATTTACTGCTGAGCATCCTCAAGCTATCTACATTCCTGACCCAACAAAATTGAGGGACAAAGCAAGTCGCCGCAAGACAAGATGCATTCGTAATGATATAGATGAGTCAGAAACCGGTGAAAGGTATAAACGTTGTTCAAAGTACGACCAGACAGGCCATACCTACAAGAAATGTCCGAAGGATGCAACCGGTCCAAGTGCGGCGAAAACTGTACCGTCGGGTTTAGGCGCTGATGGCAGTCGTCCTACGGGTGAAGGCACAACTTCAAGACGACCTCGTCCTAGACGTTCTCGAGCATTTGGTGGTGCTGCGGTGTAGTGTTAGTCCATGCATCAATGTAATAGAGATTCTATAACTTAAATTCTCCTGCTTTGTTGCGTGCTTGATCTTTGTTATAGAACGATATGTATCGTATTGTTGTTTTTTATTATCATGTAATAATGCTATAAACTTTAACAATAATTTGTAATGCGGTTGTTCAATTAACTTTGCAAACTTACTCTTACTTGTTTCTTTGACAATAAAATTTATGCTAACTCTCTATTTGTATGTAGGTATGGCGTACTATACACTGGAGCTGCTCGACCGGGGCCTCGACCGATCCCACCGGTCTTACTGGTCAGCCGTCAAGGGTGCCCAACTAGGCACCTTCCGTCCACGACCTTCACGTTACCTTTTGCGGATAGGCCCCTGATTCCATCAGACGTAAGAGCTATACCAACATTCATTCACATCATTTGTACATATCTATGTTCCCAATATTGACTACAGTGCTATATTCTGCAGGTTACGTGAGACTGGACTTCTTCTGCTGTATAGGCTAGTTGAGCCTGCACCGGACGAGAGAGACCCCGCCAGGCGATGGGACGCTGACTGGTCACTTCTGGCAGCACTGGTGGATCGCTGGAGACCAGAGATGCACACGTTCCACTTACCGTGCGGCAAAATAACTCCCACACTCCAAGATGTGTCCTACCTGCTGGGACTTCCTCTCGCAGGGGACGCAGTTGGTCCGGTTGACGAGGCGCATGGTTGGTCGCAGGACATCACTGCTCGGTTCGAGGTCGTGCACCGTCGACCTGGACTTGGTAGGCCGGATTCGCTACTGTCTTACACCACGAGCGGCCCCTCACAGTCGTGGCTGCTACAGTTCACCGTAAGTCATGAATTCCTTCGATTCACACTCATCCGATCTATAAAGCAACAGTGGTGCTGACTATAATCTTGCTTTACAACCTGATCAGCTAGACCCTGACGCTGCTGAATACTCGGTGCGGTGGAGCTTGGAGGCGTACCTGCTGTGGCTGTTCAGGTGGGTGATGTTCACCAGCATGACGGGGCACGTAGTGGACAAGGAACTGATCCACTACGCTTGTGCGATCGCCGACAGCGAGGACGGCAGCGTACCGTAGTGGAGCTGCGGATTTGCTGTGCTAGCGCGACGTACTGTGCTCTTTGTGGCGCGTGCACAAAGACCAATCCAGGTGTGGTTCTCGCTGGTTGCCCTCTCCTTCTGCAGCTATGGGCGGCCGAGCGGCTTGCGATAGGCCATCCTCTGATTCAGCACTCTCCCTACGAGGGCGGCCTTGGAGGCATGTACGGGCAGTCGCCTGAGGACCGTCCGACTATGAGGACGGTATGGTATCGCCGTAAGGTACATAACTTGAAATTCTAGGGTTAACACTTATGCACAAACACTGACATATTCCCACTGTCCTATTTTGCAGCGTTGTTACGCCTACACGCAGGTTAGGAGGACCTACTTTGACTTTGTTATGGAGTTCGACCGCCTGCAGCCCAGCGACGTCGTTTGGGAGCCGTATAGTCCATAGGCCATCGCGGCCCGTGCACCGCTCGGACACTCGACTCTTTGCACATGCGCTAGGCATACTAGATGACGACAGTGCCGTTGGTGTTCGACATCTTCATCGAGCCCCACTGTCCACAGCACGTGATGCAACAGTTTGGCCTACGTCAGCTATTCCATGTGCCCGTGAAGATGGTTGTGCCACGCGACGTGCGCCGGTTAGTACAACTGCGATCTTTGTTGAGTACTACAACTCTTTAATGAAATTTAATGCACTTTCTGCAAATAGATATAATCGTAGGGACAGGTAGACGACACTCAATGGTATCCCCGACTGCAGAGGTACGTGAACGATTGGTTGTTAGCGACAGAGGAGGTCATCGACGAGGTACGTCCACACATTGAGGACACCTACCTAGCATACCTCAGGTGGTACCAGCCCTGCACCCGCACACGCATGACGTTTACCCCAGATGATCCACAGCCACACGTCGCCGCTGCGACTGACACGTATCCTAGACACCGTGACCAGGGCTACTTCCGCATGGCAAGTCACATTCTCTTTGCACTTTACTATTCCTTTTGTAGGTGCCCACGG
This sequence comes from Oryza meyeriana var. granulata, assembly GCA_003991445.1. Lineage (NCBI taxonomy): Eukaryota > Viridiplantae > Streptophyta > Magnoliopsida > Poales > Poaceae > Oryza > Oryza meyeriana. The sequence continues at coordinate 355,073 of RYFJ01001037.1, read as the reverse complement.
TTCTAACACATATTCACGTCACATTTGAAATAGGCCGATGCAGCACGACAGGTTTAGGTTGATGTGGACGCAACGTTCGGACGGTTGGACGTTGGGATCATGCTAACTGCGGAGGAGCAGAGGATGACTTTCGGGAGGATCTGTTAGTCGATGCACACAGTGATTTGTGCGCTCACTTGTCGTGCGACCGACGCAATACCTCCTGTAGCTGTACATCAGCACCAACCACGACCTGCAGGAGCAGGAGTGTATCAGCACGGTTCCAGTCAGCCAGCTGGCCCCTCTAGAGGTAAATTCCGCTAATCATCGGTTCATAATATATTTCCTTTTACGACATGTACCATTTTACATCAATATGCTTCCGTGCAGCTTTCATTACATCATACCTACATCCCTTCAGAGCTGGCACGTCCACGTAGGGAGCATACCACACATGACCGCACGCGCAGCAGGGCATGAGCAGTGCCCCCAGGGCCACCACAGGAGGTCCTTCAGGTTAGATCAAAGTTTACTTTTTCCATGCAAAATTCCGGTTTGTAATTATCAACAATTTTGTGCACAGGGTTTCACTCTACAACGTCGGGGATGTTTGCTGGCGCTGGCTCCACCACGCAGGGCGCACGCGACAGCGGATGGGCACCGGATCCTTTCGAGGGCGATGACTTGGAGGACGAGGAGATCCAGGAGGTACTAGGTTCCTCGCAGCTCGAATGAGCTCCACCACTGTAGACACAGGACCCACCAGCTGCCACACTCGTGCAGGCGAGCCGCGCTGGCCGTGCCATACCAGCAGACCGGCTGACGTACTCACAGGGCCAGGTGCGAGCATAGGGTAGGAAGACGAAGAGGTCTAGAGATTATGGTCAGGAGCCGTAGTACGTTGTACCAGTAGTAGTTAGCCTGTTGTATGTCATATTTTATTAATCCTACGTTTACTCGAGAAACCTCTTTGTTTCGTTTACGCTCGTCGATCAAACGATGTACTTCTCACGGTCTACATTTGCGACGAAACTGATCAAAAACCATGAATTTTCGAGTTTCAACTTCACGACGAAATTAGATTCCAAGCGATAACAACCAAGCGCACGTTAATTGCTTACAAACCTAATGAAATTATCCATCCAACGAGTACAAACGGCACATGAAACGTTTCTAGTTATCGTTATTATATGTCTTAGGGTATTTCAAACGGATATCCGACTAGATATGTAACTACTGTGTGCAGCGTGGGTACTTCCGCTTCCTCGCCGCCTCCGGCCCAACTTCCTTTGCACATAGTGCCCTTTCCTGCTTCCTTTCTCTGTCTGCCTCACGGGCTTCCTTCTCCTACCGTTCCTTCTCCTCCTTCCTCTTCTGTTCAGCCTCCCACTCTGCTTCCGCCGCCCAAAGACGTTTGCGCCGCTCCCTGTTCCATTCCCATAACCTGCGAAGAAACTCTACGTCCTATGGACGGATCTCTGTATCTATCCACTGCACAAAGTCGCACAGAGGTGGAGGAGGCTTCGGTGCCTTGGCATATGCAAATTTGTTAGTTCAAAGGTTTAAATATTTCATACTATAAGATAATTCGTATTATCTCCACTGGCTTCTTCGACTTTCCTTTCTTCTCTTGTTGCTTCGGCTTCTCCGGAGAGTAGGCGTAATTAGCACACATCCAATACCTTTGTCGGTATGTTTGATCCTGCTCACTTATTGTAACTTTGTAATCATCTCCGCACCAAGACATCGGTGAAGGCATGCCAATCGGAGGTCGTTGACGACTGGACATACCGAATGCATCCATAGCAACCTACATTATAACCAAATAAACGCAAGTTATAACTCACTATGTCAAAAATACCTTATACAACTACATACCTAGGGTATACTACACATGACTATAAAAAATAAAATGTCATCGTTCTCATTTTCATCTCTCTAGCGTTTCTCGAACTAGGGCTACTCATTTAGTAAAAAAAAACCTAACTTCTTTCATCCGGCCTATCAATGCCCTTCGCCGTTATGCTCAACTACAATAGATCTACACCCTGTGAACCATACCTAATATTTTCTTACCCGTGAAATAACTAGTACAATACTACACATACTACATCACTTGATGAATAGAAATAGAAATTGCAAAGAGACATAAAATATTACCTGTAGACAAATCCGCAAACCGGCAGGGCTTCGCCGCTTTCGTTCACCTTCGCTCTCAGCTCTCTCTTCTTTTTTCTATTATTTTTGTGAGTTTTATGAACTTTTCGGAGGCTAGGAGAGGGTTTTATACTGAACGAGCAAAAAATCGCCCTCCCAAAGGACGATTTTTTACTCGGAAAGAATTTTTTAAAGTAAAAGAGCCATTTTGCAAGCGGCCCCCTGGCCGCCCAAAAACCACCCCCTAGGAGGGCGGCAAGGGGTCGCTCGCAAAATGGCCAAGGACCGGTCATTTTGCCGGCGGCCCCCTAGCTGGAAAAAATCGCCCCCTTAGGAGGACGGCTAGGGTGTCACCTGCAAAATTACGGACGGCGGCCGTCGGCCACGTCACCAAAAACGTCCTCTGACCAGAGGACGTTTTTCGGAGTATATTTTTTAAATGTTTGAAAAAAAAATACTTTTGTAAATATTTTTTAAAAAATATAAAAATAAAAAAATTCGCAATCAATCATCGAATGTATGCAGCCGAATCTGTCGAAGTTGTCTGCGGAATTTTAGCCCAGTCATACTTGGAGTTTCGGCTCAAACATCCGGGGAATTTCAGTCCATTAGTTTCTTGTGGTTTAGGCCCATAGATCCTCAGAATTTCAGCCCACCAATGCGCATGGTCTCAAGCCATATGTCCGAGGTTTATGTGGTTTTTACATTTAGTCTTGTGTTATAAATACAGGACCGCCTATTAATCAAATATTTTAAGAGTCCATTTGGTATAGCTCTAACTCCGGGATTTTTGTCCTGTGGAGCTCATGCCAAACACTTTTGAGATTCTAGATAATATAGAGTGGAGCTGCTATACTGCTCCTAAAAATTACACTACGAGGGTGGAGCGGCATCTTCGCCACTCCTCAGCTCCGCTCTATCCTCGAAGTAGGAGCTGTACTAAACGGACTCTAAAATAAATCTATCAATGATTTTTTTCTGCATCCAAAACCAAGATACGAACTGTTAGATGCAATTACACATATTTATGACTGAGTTGCATAAATTTATAACTAAAGTTGCACAAATCGATAATGACAATTACAACAAATTAAAAATAGAACTTAGAACTTGCTTCCCCTATTCTGAATCTCAAAATTTTATCCAACGATCAGTGTTATTGTTTAAATCCAAAAAATTAAGCGTTTAATCAATAGTAAATCTATAATAATATTGCTACATTTTTTTATAACTTGGTTAAACTTAAAAACAACTTAAAGACAAACCCAAAACATTATATGCAATATAAAATTTTAAACCTTCTAATTGTTGTGTTAATGACGCGGTTATTGCAGTTGCACATGACCCTATAACCATTCGTAGGTACTGTCCTTCCAAATTATAGTTATATTGGGAGTTTTTAAAGAAATTAAGAATTAAGTTAAAATGTCTAAAATATGGTCTCATTAAAGTGGATAAGTATAGGATCTATGGGTTAATGGTTTGATTTAATATTAGGGGTAGTATGAGAAGTATAGAGGTAACAGTCATTTTTTATATGTTTTATACTGTTATATTTAAATTAAAATTTAAATCTAAATATAGCTATATTTTAGAACAGAATAATAGTTTGCAGTACAAAGCAACATTCATGATGACGCTGTTAGGAACAAATTCTGATGGTTCAGCCTCTGGAAATTTCTGTTTCAGTTGCGTCGTGCATACCAGCCACTTCTACTGAATTGGTCAGTGCAATGATGTATTCTAATGACTGGTCTTAGTCTTTGACCATCCGTGAAAACCGACTGCTCATACTCTTAGAGTGTGTTTGGTTTTAAGGATGGGATGGATTGGGATAGAGCCAACCTATTTTTCAGGGTGTTTGGTTTGAGGTTAGATGGATTGGGTTGATCCCTGGAGAGGAATATTCCTCTCAGATTCGGGTTCGGCTCGTCCGGGAAAAAGAGACGGACCGCGCCAACCCACCTCGGGCGCGTCGCGCGTGGCCTCCCCCGCCGACGCCGACGTCCCCGCCGCCGCCGCCGCCCTCGGCCTCGTCCGCCCCTGCCAGCGCCGACGACGCCTCCCCCGGCCTCGGCCCTCCACCACCGCCGCGGCCTTCAGCTCCACCACCGCGCGGCCTCGGCCTCCCCCGCCAGCCAGCACCGACGCCTCGTCCGCCTCCCCCGCCAGCTAGCGCCGATGCCGACGCCTCCCCCGGCCTCAGCCTCCACCACCGCCGCGGCCCTCGGCCTCCCCGCCAGCGCCGACGCCGACGCCTCCCTCGGCCTCAGCCTCCACCGCCGCCGCCGCCCTCGGCCTCGCCGACACCACTCGAGCTCCATGCATCCCATCCCACTCTAATCCCTTTTACCAAACAAAAAACTAGAACCATCCCATTTCTCAAACCAAACAAACAACTAGAGTCATCCCATCAAAAAAAAGGATGGGTCTAACCCATCCTACCTCATCCCCAAACCAAACACACCCTTAATATGCGTTCTCGATCGTATTCATGAGAGTGACCGCAGTTGACCTTTCGAATCTCCTGTAGTTCTCTAGTCGATCGATTCTTTATATATGGCCGGTGCGTATTCTATTAACTAGTCATCGCAAATGGCGTTGAACCATTGTACTGTAAACAGAGAACGAAATCGAGCCGCCGTGTTTGCTCTGTGTGTTTAGAAATCACCATGTTAACCCAAAAATATGAGAAGCTATATGCTAAGATTATACAAAGTACATTTATATTTACAGAACTACAAACAAAATTTGTACATTAATTCTACTTCAAAATTTAGCTCAAGCAAAACTACGCAGGAAAGATATGCGTTTGATCGTGCTGAGTTCAAACCATAATTATGTAGATTGAATGACTGACCGACTGACTGATCAATTGGTACAGTTGCATAGAAAATGTAATTGTGTTCGTATAAAACAAAAGAAAGAGTTGTATATCAAATATAGCTCTGCTTTTTAAAACTAACTTCGCGTAAAATTGTTTCCTATTTCTAATTGGTTACTAGAGATACTTACTAATCTATCTGTTTTAAATTACTTGTCGTTCTATGTTTGTCCTAAGTCAAACGTTTATATCTTTGACTATCAATCTTTAGAAATTTATATAGTTTAACAATATATAATTTATATATTATGAAAGTATTTCTCATAGTGAATCTAAAAATATAAACCTTATGATGTTAAACTATATAAATTTATAGAAATCAATTGTTAAAGATTCAAACGTTTTACTTACGACAAACTAAAACTAAAACGATAAGTAATTTGAAACGAATGGAGTATTGTTAATACACCAAAATGGTCCTGTGGGGAGAATCCATTTTCCTAAGGAATCTAGGGCTGTTTTGGTTTTATATCCTACTAAATTTTGGTAGTGATAAATCTTCGGTAAGTTTTAGAACTACCAAATTAGGGTAGTGGAGGTTTTATATGGTGTCTAACAGGACCGTGTCTAAGAATTTGAGGCCACGATACAAAACATAAAGTGAGGCCTCATATTTATCAAATACTAATTTAAAAAATAATTAAAGTTTCCTTTGATTAAAATTACACTTTAGGAAGAAGAATTGTATCTTGATGTAGTGTTTTAGTTTTTCTTACTAAGGGGAAAAATAAAATCTTTAGTGGCTATAATGCATGTTTGCATTGTGGTCATAAGCTACTATTCTAGGTGGCCATAGTTAACATCGAATACTTATGGGAGCCCAGAAAAACAAGGCTGTTCTAACTATACTAGTGAAGAAGAAAGAGAGAAACTTTAGAAATGAAATAAAGATGTTGTCGAAGAACAACAGTGGAATCTGAGAATAGACTAGAGTGGTAAATCTTTTGTATTAATCTTAAAAACTTTGCCATTACAGTAGCCTGGGTACCTATTTATAGGTCTAGGAGTACAGTCACAGGATCTAGAGTTTTATTTACAGGTGGTATTACATTATAGCCCCTTGATGGAGACAGCTACAGGGGTATTTTTGTCTTTTCCCATCTGCAGGTTCTTGACGGGCTGTCGGGCCATCACGTAGGCCACTGGGCTGCTATGCGGGCTGGGCCCCTAATGGGCCTTTTGGCCTTTTTGGCCGTCCTGTTCCTTAGTTGAAACAGGCGCATTGGGGCTTCGCTCGCCAGGTCGCCTCTTCGGCCCTCCTAGGCCTTTCACCAGCAGCTCTAGCACTTCGTCCCAAAGTCCTTTGTCTTTGCTAGGCACACTGCGCCCTTTGCCCTCGGGCTGGCCCCTTTGCCCATATGTCTTCGGTCTTGGGCTGCCGAAGGGGCTTTGGCCGGTGGCTTCGGTCTTGAGCCTTTCGAAAAGAAGACGGTCTGAAGGGGCTGCGGCCTGTCTCCAACAAGCCCCTCACGTGCAAGGGTGAACTGTGACTCGGCTGAGCTCGTGGATATAGTCTTACGCCATGCAGGCCGCTCGCCGTCCCTACTTCGGCTGATTATAGCTCAAGACCTTTTGTTTGGGTTCGCCGCGCTTCGCTGGGGTTCTTCGACCATGTGGGGTGACCAGGGCAATTTCCGCGGGCCATGACACTCGTCAACACGTGTCGGTTGACACAGCCTCGCAACGGTTCGCCCCTTGTGATGCCACGCGTCGGGCGTGGCGGCGACGAGGCGGCTCGCTGCGCGAGGTGCCACGTGTTGGCCGATGCGGCAACGCAACAGTTCACCTTCCGAGGTGCCGTGTGGCCTTCTCTCATCGTGCCACGTGTCGTCTCGCCATTAGCCGCTCGACGCTCGTGGTGGTTCACCTCCCGAGGTGCCACATGGCATGCCGTGATTGGCCGACGCCGGGTGGCCTCGTCTATATATAGACGCAGCCGGCCTGTCCCGGCATCGTTCTTGTCCTTTTGCTGAGAAAAATGGTCTCGACTATTCATTCGCGCTCACCGTCCTCAGCCTTTCGATTCTCTACTCCTTCGGTCATAATCCTCTTCGCCCAACCTGGCTTCCATGGCTCCTCGAAAACCTGCTGCAGCGAAGGCTGGCGGCTGTTAACGCCAAAATTTGGCACGATTCATATCCATGTTCGGTTAAGGAAAGAAGCCATGTCAACCAATGGAAGCTCATCTGGAAGAGACCAAACCTGGAAGGAATCGTGAAGACCACGTTATGGCAGTTATTTATCTTATCTATTAGATAGTTTTATCTTTTAGGAAACCTGATCTCTTGTCCGATCAGGTCTGTCAGTTTTCCTTTTTCTAGTTAGGAAAGTCCTGTACCGTGTCCTATAAGGACTCTTGTAACTCGGGTATATATACGTATGCCCGGGACCTTGTAATCTATCTAATCGATCAATACAACTTCGGCGCATCGCCACCCTTTACCAACGGTTCTTGCTTCTCGAGCGGGGCTGCATCGGTTAGGTCCGAACTCCTGCGAGAGGTAAGTCTCGTTACCCCGACTACAATCGGCTAGGACTTTCTCGGTTAGGTCCGATATTCTAGTCGGTCTATGGTAGTCGGCTTACCACGGTGTATCGGATCTGTCTACGGCTGCATCGGTTCGGTCCGACCTCTTAGGCTGGTCAGGTATATCACATCACGCGTGCGTAGATCCTATCAGTTTACTGGGGGCGATTTATCATCAGTTCGTGCTGCATCGGTTGGGTCCGACCTACTGAACTGCCAGCGATAAATCGTTCCTGCTAGGCTGATGGTTTTTGCGCAAGCGTCTTATCGGAATGTATAGCCGGTAAGTTATTTTCATCACAGTTGCATTAGGTCTATCGGCTCGTTGAGGTTCCTTTACTATTATCGATCTGTGCTGCATCAGTTAGGTTTGAACTACTAGATCGATAATAATAGATTTATCCTTGTCGGGCTGATCGTGTATATGCGACTTCTATCGGAGTGCTTAGCCGATAGGTTATCTTTTATAAAGCCGACTGTATATCCATACTGTTTTGGTCATCTATATTATCATCGGTTTTCTAGCCGATGCATATGTGTTTCCTCGGCAGTCGGCTGGCTTACTATTTTGCTTATCTATTGATAATCGGCTCCTAGCCGATGCACATGTTATACTGACATCTTGTCTATTTGCTCATAGCACTATCGGTTTCCTAGCCGATACACAGGTGCCATCGGCTATCGGCTACGAGGAGTCTATATCAGCCCGTATCGGCCGATAGCCGATTGCGCAATTGCTGCCGATCCGGGCACGAGGACCAACAAGGACCCGGACGCGAGCACGAGACCCGGGCGCGAGTACAGGCAGAGGCCCGGGCACGAGCATAGCGGCATCGGCTGGAAGGAATCCGTATCGGCTTGCTGGCCGATTGGATCAGTAATCTAATTTCTTCATCTCCTTGTCAATTGCTGGGTCAAATTGACTGGCACGCCCGCGAACCTCAAATATTTTAGGACCTGCACTGGAGCTAAGCAGATCTCCCAGGCCTTCGCGTGTCACCAGACGCCGAACCAGATCGTCAGCAAGCTTTTTGGCACACCCGGCGGTTTTCGGCGTCAACAGCGGCGTAGATCCGGGGTCGATCGACGACGACAACACTGTCTACGTCGGTCCATCGCTCATTCGCCAAGCCGACATCGACGATCTCTGCCACAGGGGGACCCTTTCGAAGGGGCTCGCATGGGCGCCCCGCGAAGATGTTGTCCCCGTTCCGCGCGATGACGAGACGATAGTCTTCGTTGCCTACTTCAACACCGGGCTCGGTTCCCTTGCTGCGACCTGCTCCTAGAGGTGCTCGCCTATTCAAGCTGGAGCTGCCGCAGTTTAGCCCGAGCGCCTTCGTCTGTGTTGCTGTCTTCGAATGGATGGCCCAGACTTAGGAGTTCGAGCCAACGGCCGACATCTTCGCCGTCGTTCACCAAGCCTCCCTCTATAGCAAGACGGTGGCAACGCCAGCGGGGACGAAGAAGAGTATATTCGGCTGTGTGAACTTCATCATGCGGCCCGACTAGGCCGACCTATGGCCCATGCCTGCCTCGATGTCAAAGTGGAAGAAGTCGTGGATGAGGCGGTGGTTCTATCACAAGATATCCTACGCCGCCGACTCCCGCGAGTTCAAGGCCCTTTGGTCATCACTGAGCATGGCCAGCTTTGACGCCTGCCCGAAGGTCTCCTCGACCGGTACATTGGAGGCCCGCCGCCGGTTCCTTCGAGCCATCGCGAGCCACCTCGGCGTTCGGGACCTCATCGAGGAGTTCCTGATGATAGGCGTCAATCCGTTGGCGCGGTCGTGGAACATCATCATTGACCGTGACAACCAAATCTGCGATCTCCTCGTCATCACCGTTCTCGATGACCGCCTCGGTAGGTTCCCCGTCAACTTCTTTCGCCTCTTCGCTCGCCTACCGAGTTCAATTCGACCTATTCTGATTCAGGTGACTTTTTGTGGTTTGTAGTTGTTTCCTTAGGCGAAGCGGAGAGGCTGGCGAAGCGCCTTGTCGGGGACATGACCCTGAAGGAGTATGGGGATATCATGAAATTCCTGAATGAGGGTAGGGTAAACAGCGTGTGCATGCGACTTCGCCAGGAGGTTTCCCCGCGTGAGAACCCCATCTAGCCCCAGGGCGATGACGGGGGGACGTTGCGGGGAAGAAGAGGAAGAAGACCGCCGGTGACACTGTGGGCCCCAGTCGCATGGTGCCAAGGATGGCCTAGCCCCTTCGGGCCATATGCCCTTCGCTGCTGCCTGCCCTTAACGAAGACGACGAGGACGGCGACGCCGGTGACACCGATCTCGGCGCCGTGGGGTGGACTCCCAGCCCCGATGTCACGATGCTCGTCAATGGCCGGGCTAGGACAGGGCCTTCGCCCGTCCACGGGTCTTCGGCGGCTGTCGTTCGGCCTAAGAGCACCAGGAGGGCGGTAAATTTCTAGTTCGCACAGGTGGTTCTGGGCTCGGCTTCTAGTGACTCGAAGTCGTCTTCGCCGGTGCACCAGAGCCCGATGGCGAAAAGGGCGAGGACGGAGTCCCCCCAGCCCGTCGAGGAAGAGGACGTTGTCGTGGACGACGACAGCGAGGACGCGGCAGAGGACGTGCTGGCCGGAGGCCCATCGGATCCTACCAGCAGCAGCGGCCAAGGCGCTAAGGAGGCGAGCGGGCAACTGACCGCGACGTTATCCGCCTCCAACAGCGTCCTCCCAGTGCCGAGCTTCACGGCCAAGGACTTCGCCTGCCGCGACGAGCTTCGCCCGTTTGTTGGTGGCCTCAGTTCTTTGGCTTCGCCCTTGACCGTCTAGCCAGTTGTTGATGATCGGTTCGACCTCGACAAGGCGGGGTTGTCACTGCGTGGTCTACTAACCAAGGTTAGCTTTTCCTGCCTTTTTATTTATTTCTTTGACCCATCTTTTGGGCTTTTGATTTTTCTTCACTTATGTCCTAGCTTCGTGTATTGGCGGGGTGCTATGAGCGCATGGCGCATGCTCGCTTGGACGGCCATAAGAGTCGTCAGCGGGATGAGGCATCGAAGGCCGAACGGCTGGCTCAGGAGCAAAGCATGTTGAAGAAGGCGTTGAAGGACGCCAAGAGTTTGAACGCCGCCCTGAGGGCTAAGGCTGATCAGCTTCGAGACCTCCTCGCCGACCGCGAAGCCAAGCTCAAACGCCTTCGCGCGGAGCTATCGGAGGCGAGGGGGGTTAAGGCCAGCACTCGAACTTTGGCCATCGACGCCAGCCGTACGCTGCACGTAGCACTCACGAGGATGGGTGCCTTTCCTACGCCGCTGCCTAAAGATGACGCCCCCGCCGAGGCGTTTACGTACTGGTGTGTCGTCGCCAGGGGGGTGGTGGGCGATTCCTACGGTGTCTTCGGCAATTGCTGTGCCCGAACTTCACGCTGAACAAGTTTGAAGCCGTGGCGCACCACAACTACCTACGGCTAAAAATGCCGGCGCTGAATGGCATAATCACAGTTCGTGGCAACATGGGCGTTGATGCCCTCGCCGAATGATACCTAAAGCTGCACTTGTCCCAGTGCACGAATTGAGCTTCCACTGAAGCCTTGCAGTGGGATTGTGGCCAGGGCGAGTGCAGCTTTTGATATTCCCATATGCTGAAACGCGTTGGTGAAAATGATATCCGCAAAGCTCCCTCCATCGACTAGGATGTGACGAACTTCACATCCGGCAATGTCGGCGGATATGACGATGGAGTCTTGGTGCGGGAAGAAAACGCCTTCAGCATCCTCTGGGCCGAAGGTGATCGATGTCGAAGCGAAAGAGGGCGGCTTGGTTTGGGGCGTTGTGGCGATGTGGTTGATTGCTCTCTCATGTGCCTTCTTCTGCCTTTTTGACTCCAAGCCTTGCGAGAAGCCCCCAGTGATCACAGCGATCACCCTTCGCTGCCCGTCCTGAGTCGCTTCTATCTAAAGCAGCATGTTCTCTTCAGATTGATCAATGGCTTCCTCTTGGGCGATCTCTTGGCGAGGTGGAACCTGGTTCCCTCGACCAGCGTTCCCTGTACGCTAGATGTTTCTGCATTGTTCGGTGGTGTGCGAAGCCTTTCAGTGAAAGGCACAAAACTTGTCTTTCTCCCTCTTTGGTTTCTTCTTCGCCAGCACACCCTACGAGTTCTTGAAGCTCTGCCGAAGAGTGTTGATCTCTTCGACAGTCATTACTTGCTTTTCCTTCTCGTCCTGGAACTTCTTCCAGGCCGACTGCAGGCATTGCAATGACATCGATCTAACTTGTGCTGCTCCGGCTGAGCCCTACACGCCTTCTGGGTTGAGCCCAGCCTGGATCTCATTTCTCCTCTTGGTGTCCTCTTCTCTCCTCGCATAGCCGTCGATGATACGGAAGAGCTCTTCCACCATTTTTAGCTGCTTTCTTATTATCTTTTCGGTCAAAGGGCTTGTGAGGAGACCAGCGGAGGTGGCGTGGATGATCGATGTTTCGGTAATATCCTGCACTTGGCATCTTGCTTGGGAAAATCTCCGGATGTACTCGCGGATGGATTCCCCTTGCTTATGCCGGATGCCGAAGAGCTCTTGCTGAGTCTTCGAATCCTGGTAAGTACATCGGGAATTGGTGACAAAAACGTCGCGCAGCTGCTCCCAAGAGTATATGCTGCTTGATGGCAGGTTGAAGTACCACGACCGCACAAAGCCGTCCAACGCGAGGTGTATGACTTTTGCCTTGGTATTTTCGTCATCGTGAGCTGCTTCGATTGCGGACTCGTAGACAAAGAGGAACTCACTAAGGTCTGAATCGCTCGCATATTTCACGATCGAAGGATTCTTGAATTGAGGCGGGATTGGGTGGCTTTGTAGCCACTAGCTCAGTGGCGACTTCTTGTCATTCACCGACGCGGCGTGCTGTGTCGGCACCGGCGAAGGGGCCACACAGGGATATGGGACTCCAAAGATGGGTGAAGCTTGCATCGGCGGGGTTGGGTGATGGTTCGTGACGGCAGGGGCCGCCCATCCCCCCCGGAGCGGGGGTGACTTCGACAAGCGGTGGCGAAGGATTAACGCCTTGCCCCCCAGCGCCGAGCTACTGAAGGAGAGCTTGTAGCTATGCCTGGATAGACGTCATCAATCTAGGTGCTGAAGGAGGTTGAAGGGGCTGCTGCGCCTGTGGAAGCGGCACCAAACTTGGAGCTAGCGAAGGGGCCGCCGTTGGAGCCGCTGGCCACGGCTGCAGCACCACGAGGGGCACCTGTGGCCGAATGAAGCTGGCCGCAGCCAGAGGAAACACGAAAGCTTGAGGGGCCGAAACGGGTGGAGCTGGTACGTGGTGGGGTCCGAAAGCCTGAGAAGACGAAGCCGGAGCTTAGTGAAGTCCAAAGGCTTGGGACTGTGCCTGCAGATGCTATTGCTGTTCTTGCATCTAGCGAAGCATGTCTTGTAGCCTTCGTACACTTTCCTTCATGGCTTCGTATTCCGCTCTTGGCACCGCCACGACCTCTTCGCTCCCACCCAGTGCGGCCGCCTGAGACGAAGGCGTTCCCTCTTCGGCCTGCTCCTCTTGCGCTTCGACCTAAGGGTCTTCAAGCCGATCAATCTCCCGGTCTCCATAGCGGCATGGGGCTGCTCTTCTCCTCGTCGACCTTCTCTTCGGAGGCATCTTGTCTTCGACTTCTTTTTCTTTCACCTGGGGAGGGTTCCTCACGGACGGCGCCAACTGTTGTACAGTGGAATCTGAGAATGGACTAGAGTGGTAAATTTTTTGTGTTAATCTCAAAAACCTTGTAGTTACAGTGGCCTGGGTACCTATTTATAGATCTAGGGATACAGTTACAGGCTCTAGGGTTTCATTTACAGGTGGTATTACATCATAGCCCCTTTATGGGACAACTATAGGGGTATTTTCGTCTTTTTCCATCTGTAGGTTCTTGACGGGCTGCCGGGCTGTCACGTGCAACTATTGTCGAACAACAACAGTGGAATCTGAGAATGGACTGGAGTGATAAATCTTTTGTATTAATTTCAAAAATCTTGCCATTACAGTGGCCTAGGTACCTATTTATAGGTCCAGGGGTACAGTTACAGGCTCTAGGGTTTCATTTACAGGTGGTATTACATCATAGCCCCTTGATGGGGACAACTACAGGGGTATTTTCGTCTTTTCCCATTTGCAAGTTCTTGACGGGCTGCCGGGCCATCACGTAGGCCACTGGGCCACTATGCGGGCCGGGCCCCTGATGGGCTTTTTGGCCTTTTTGGCCGTTCTGTTCCTTAGTTGAAACAAGCGCAATGGGGCTTCGCTCGCCAGGTCACCTCTTCGACCCTCCTGGGCCTTTCGCCAGCAGCTCTAGCACTTCGTCCCGAAGTCCTTTGTCTTCACTAGACACACCGCGCCATTCGCCCTCGGGCTGGGCCCTTCGCCCACATGTCTTTAGTCTTAGGCCGCCGAAGGGGCTTTGGCCGGTGGCTTTGGTCTTGAGCCTTCCGAAAGGAGGACGGTCCGAAGGGGTTGCGGCCTGTCTCCAACAAAAGAGATTTAGAAACATATTAAAACATATTGGCTTAGATCAAAACATAAAATTTGGGGCCCCTAATTTTTTGAGGGCCCTATGCAATCGGGCACCCTGCACCTGCTAATGTACGGATCTAGTGTCGAATTATGCCAACAACATATAACTATATAATGGCATAGTTTTGATAGAGGCAAAATTTTGTTTGTGTTTCTGGTTTGCAACCCTATTAAATTTGTTTGTGTGTTTAGTTTATAGACCTACTAAAATTTTGGTACAGTAAATTTTGATAAGGTAGCAAACCAAAGAGGCCCGGTGCCCATTTCGATTGGCATTGTTTGAGTTAGTGGTGATAAGCTGTACGGAAATGAACGAAGCAATTAAAATTAATATATGAATAAAACTTATATCATGTTATTAGCGGTTTAAAAATCTAATACTAGAAAAATAGACCACGATTAAAGGAACCTAAAATCAGCTCTCCATCTTCTCACATATCAGTATTGTAGATATTATCTAAAAAAAAGAGTCAATTCCCTATATTTCCCTAAAATTTCACATGATCCCTTCTACGCCCCTGAGATTTGTTTGATCCCTTGTATACCCCTAAGTTTTTATTTGAAGTCCTTATATGCCCATTTCGTTAGTTGACCATTAGTTGGTTGTTAGGTTTTTTTAAGAAATGACCTTATTGTCCTTGACATATCACTAAAAGTTAGAAATATTTCACATAGGAATTATTTGGGTTATGAAAATAGGTAAGAGACAAATTATTGAATATGCAGTTCTGAATTTCAAAATTTTGAAAGGTAATTTCATTGAAATTTCAAAAAAAATTCAAACTTTGGATCAAATTTGAAAAGTACTTTTTGAACAAATATGCAATGAAAAAAGATTCATTTATAAAAAACAAAGGGGATGTAATTATTTGATTACAAATTTGAAAAAAAGATATTTAAAATCTTTAAATAAATTTTAAATCAAATTTGATGAAATTCGTATAACACTTTCACCAAAATTTACACCCAAATAACAAACAATTTTTTGTCTCAATTTCCTGTTGAAACTAATGTATCGATTTAATCATAATGTTTTGAATTTTTTGAAAAAATTAAATTTTATTTTTCAAATTTGGCATTAAATGATTTTGTCCCATTTAATTTTGTTATAAATTATTTTTTTTATATTGAGTTTAGTGAAGTAGGTAACATATAAGTATGAGAGATGGATAATATAGTTATTTTAGAATGTTCTAATGGTCTATTGACGGTGAACTAATGAAATTGGCATAGTGGGGATTAAGATTAAAACTCAGGGACATATAAAAAATAAAACAAAATTCAGGGACAAAGAAGAGATTAAGTAAATTCTCAGAGACATATAACAAATTATTTTTTTTTAAAAAAATCTTAGTACAGTAGACGCACAAGCACAGAAGAACAGCTAAACAAGTACGCAATCTCGGCAGATGGAACACACACCATGTATCGCATCATGGGCCATCCTCGTGCGCAAAACTATTTTTCCAGCCCAGCACGAATCTCAAAGCACATCCAACAATTCAAATAAATCAAAAAAAGTTTTCTTCCCGATTTTTTGTCGTCAGAAATTTAGCAGTTCAGTTCACTAATAACTTTTGTCGTCTGAGCCCCTCCCAGATCGGATCCATATGTTGGTCATTGTCATCCGTCGGATCAACATTAAACGGTCCAGATCCTGCCTGAACGAGCACCGGGGAAGGTTTTACGAGAGGGCCCCTCCATTAGCATGTTTTACCGTTAAGAGTCGCTGGTCTCGACGCCGCCGCCGCCATGGCGCGGCCGCAAGTCGCCGCCACTCTTGCCGCCGTCGCTGCCACTCTTGCCGCCGTCGCCGCTGCTTCCGCCGTCCTCTCAAGTAATATCGCCCTCTGCTCTCCCTTTGCCTCTTAGCTTTACGGTTGGGTACTTCTCTCCTGTTGCTCACCCGACGCCCCCTATCTCCACAGGCCAGCTCTACAGGCGCAGGTGCCGTCGGTTGGCGACGAGGGTCCGGAAGCTGGAGGCTTCGCTCGCCGCCGCTACAGAGAAAGCCGCCGCCGAGCGCCGCGGTAGGGTTCGGGCGCAGCAGGTCGCTTTCCAGATACCTGTGTTCTTGGCCTTCAAATTTTGCACATTCTCCCCTTTTTGCTTAGTTTTCTTGCTTGCAGTCGCTAAGAAGCGCTCTGAGCGAGCAGGAGCTCAGCTCGGATGACAAGAAAAAGCAGATCAAATCCCCCAAATCGTTCCCCATGGCGTCGATCGGTGTTGTGCAGTCATGCTTCTCCACTAGGTGCTGACATTTCTCCCTTTTGCCAATTTGTGGTACTTTGCAGCATTCAGTGAACTTGTTGAGTATTAAGACTGTAAGAGTGAGTGATCTTGCAGGAATGGGACGCCGAGGCAGCCTTTGGTGGTGCCACTTGCCAGGGCAACTGTGGTGTTTGATCCAGCCCGTGTACCTGCGGAAGCGCTCGAGGGACTTACGGATTACTCGCATTGCTGGATCCTCTATGTATTCCATCTGAACACAGACCTTGATAAAATGTGGAATGACCCTGCTAGGTCCAAGCTAAAAGCAAAAGTATGATATGGTGTTAATTGTGAACCCTTGGTTACTTTTAGTTTTTGATGAAAAATGTTTATTTGCCATGTTATGATGTTGTGTGGATAAGGGGCTGTACTAATCAAATCTTCCTTTTGCTGTGGAAGGTGAGAGTACCTAGATTGAAAGGGGGCAAGATGGGGGTTCTGGCAACTAGATCTCCGCACCGGCCTAATCCAATTGGACTTAGTGTAGCAAAAGTAAGTATTATAGGATCCAACCCTGCCTTCTTCTTATTATCTGTGTGGCCTATGCAACTAAAAGTATAATCTGACTCTAGTTGGGGCTGTTCAGCTGCACTATACAGCCGTTATGTCGCAGCCGCAGCCAGCAGCTGTATAGCGAAGCCGAACAGGCTGATTATCTCTGCACCTATGAAACTAAAAGTAAAAGTGTAGCCTGAAATATTTCAATCGTTGTCTCCAGTTATTATTTATTTTTTGGACATAAGTTGAGGAAGCCATTCATATAAGCATACTCAACTTTGGTATTGGGAGCAGTTGTGCACTCCAAGATAGTTTTTAACCTGAATGATGCTAGCTACAAGTAACAGTATTTGTTAATTACAGTTTTCCATATAGGGGATTCTATCTGTGACCAACACAAGCTAGTCTGGATTCTGATGACAATTGACTTAGATGTGAATGGAGTTGCTAGCCCCAAATAAATATATTAATCAAGAGTGTGAACATTTGTTATTTGCATTGGACTATTACTTATTTGTAGTAATCATGTTTAGCATGCCAACTTGTCTTCAGCTTTTTTCTTCAACATTTCATAGGTTGAGGCAGTGGATGGACATTCAATTTTACTTTCTGGAGTAGATTTGGTTGATGGCACGGTACCATATTAAGTGCTTGTTCTCCAGCAGTACATAATCAATTGACATGATTCAGCATGTCTGACATGAACCTTCCTAATACACTGCTCCTCTATCTACAGCCTGTGCTTGATATCAAACCATATCTGCCATATTCTGATGGTGTTAAAGGTGCATCTATTCCTAATTGGTTAGAGGTACATACTACACCACATTTTACTCTCTGGATCGTGCCTTTGTTTTTTACAATTAGTTGCTATACCTTTCTTTCTAGAAAAATGTCCGTTCTGCACATGTTATTTAACTCGTATTCATATGATTGTTTCCCCTACCTATGGATTCGGGGCACTGATCCAACATGACTGGAAATATGTAAAGTTTGGTGCTTTACCCTTAGGTAGCTGCACATACTTTTCTTTTTGAGAAACTTATCTGCTGTGAAATTGTAGGTAGGACTGAATCATGAGAACCAATAGTTCTATTTTGTCTAGGTAAAGTGGGCTGAAAGCTCAATTGTTCCGTTGTAATGACTGCTGAGTGCCGACTGAATGCCAGGTTGGTTTTCATAGCTAAACTTTTTGATGATCTTGTGAAAGTATCACCTATGGTTCATTGCTACTTAGAGCCACATTGGTGGCTTGGCAGAAAGCTCACTTGTTTAGCTTTTGAGGCAGCACTGTAAATGATTTACTCATGGATTGGCTGGATTGTCGACCGCCAACTAATGTTCAATATTTTCTCCAATCAGGTTGATGGTGCATTAGCTGTGGAGTCTATCCACTTTTCCGAGCACTTCATTTCTGCACTTTCTGATTGCTGGATGCATGTAGTAAGTAAAATTTGCTGCTTCTTTCTGCAATGTGAGATAGTATATTTTTATGTCAGCTGAACAGCAAGCCACAACTTCTAGCTTACGATCAAACTTTATTTGCTTCAGCAAAAGCAATCGCTGTACGCTTCAGCTGATGAGTTTCAGGATCTTGTCAAGGAGGTGCTCTCCTGGGACATCAGGTCACTGTCTCAGCGGATCCGTCCCCATGAGGTAACAATAAAAGATGACACTGATAATGGTGGCAACAAAATTGACAATTGTTGCAGCAACGACGAGGATCGCCAATCCGTTGACCCGTCCACAAGTGTGGTCTACCACCTTCATCTAGAAGGCATTGATGTGTCATACAGAATTGACCAAAATTCCAACATTGTTGTTGAGAATGCATCCCTTCTTTCCAGTGTTGTGAACCAACACCGGTACAGCTACTTAACATGGAGGGAAAAAGGTAAGCACTTTGTAGGAGTATAAGTTAGAGCTCATGCTACGGAGTGAAGCTGTAGGCAGCTTACTCTATAAAATTTCATGAGGTTAATGAATTCTATAGCTTCTCTCTTTTACAAAAAGAATTTGAGAGCATTTTTCTTTTGACAATGTGGAATTCCTGAAGTGATTGTGCACGTTCTTGCCAAATTTTCCCCTTGCCTGGTGAGCTCAAGATACTTGTGCTCTGTTGGGTTTCCGTGACCTTGGACTGCCTTGTGAACTGGGGCTTCTGGTTCGAGTCGAAGAGGATGAGATGGGCCAATCCAACGGCCCATAATATTCTCTCGTGTCGGCCCATCTAAACCTGTGCGCGTGAAGGATTTTATACTATTACTAATTTAATTTTTTTAAAAATTTACAAAACTAATTTTCGGTTTGAATCAATTGCAAAACTAGTCTCTTGCCGCCCTGGGCCACGGCGGGATTTAAAAACCGCCGTGGCCCAGGGCGGCGAATGGCATCCCCGTCACCCGGGACTAACGGCGCGGCCGCCGTTAGCCCCGGGGACGCCACGTGGATTCGCCGCCCTGGGGAACGGCGGCGAATGCCCCCAGGGGGCCGAATGCAAAATTACATTCGCCGCCCTGGGGGACGGCGGCGAATGCAATTTTGCATTCGGCCCCCTGGGCGGTAAATTACTGGACCGTCCGCCCGGCAATCGGACGGTCCGTTCGCACAGGGATCGGACCGTCCGATCAAACCGTTCCCTCCCGATCGGACCATTGCCCAGCCCAGGCCTCGGCCCCCTGGAGCCATTTGTAAATTACCAAATTTGAAAATTTTGTTGCTAATTTTTCACCCCAAAATTTTTGAAAATTTATTTGTCAAAATTAAATTCTTAAATTCAATTTATTGTGCCATTGCATTTATTGAGTCGATGTTTTAAAAAAACCAAATATCATATACTGTTCACGTCGTGAAAAGAACTTGTCAAACTGAGGGTATTCCCGGATCGCCACTCGCATTCCACTCCTCGTATGTCTGGATCGGCACTCGCAATCCACTCCTCCCCGTCTTTCGCCTACACGCTTAACAAAATTTAGTTTTAATCGTGGTTTAGGGTATGTTTTTGACAGTTTTTTTTATAATCCGACGATGGTGGGCGTTGGTTTGTAAAATCGTGCTGATCATTTTTTCAAGTTTATTTTTGGTAAAACTTAATTAATGACATGGTAATAGGCCGGTCCGTTTTAATGACATGATAATAGGTAGATGCGAGCCATTCGCATTGCGGCATGATGAATGCGACACCCATAGTACGAAATACAACAAGCGAGACTACATTGTTAGCAGTACAATGTATCTGAAGGATGGGATCGAGTCTACAGGAGGTGAATATGGACATGACAAATTTAAACAAGTAATGCGATACCTATAAATAAATAAATACAACAATAGCCCCTAGGTCATACGCCTCCTCGTCCTCCTAGGCTGCGCTCGCACGTGCCCGCGCGAGTACGTCAGGCGGTCCGCTGGTACCCCACGGGTAGCTCGGACCGCCTGAGCAGCAGGGGAAGCACCGGCGTCGTGCGGCTGTGTGTGCGGTGCACCTCCGAGCTGTGACAACCCGATCACGTCCTGCTCCGGAAGGAGGTCGTCCTCGGTAGAGATCCAAGCAGAGATGCTCGGGGCAGATCCCCGCCCAGTGTCCCCCAGGTGGAGGTGAGATCCGGTGCGTGGGTCTGGTAAAGAAAATCTCGCGTTAGCCGCATAAAAAGTGCAATTAGTTATGTAGAATAGGTTCAATCCTGACGTACCTGACAATCCTCGCCCGATCGTGGAGGCTGCCGACCTCGATCCTCCGGCGGTACCAGAAGGACCTGCTCCCCACGACGTACTGGCCCCTGTAGAACCCGCCACTCCTGCCGATGTCCCTTCACCATGGGGACCTCGCATAGGTATCTGCATCGGTGGGACTGCATCGGGACGGCGACAACTCAGAGCACGGACGACCGAGCGCATCGTGTTGCACATCCGGTCGAACGTGATCGTCTGCTCCTGCTGCGTGAGAGGGATGCCAGCCTGTAGGCGCTGCCGCAGTAGGTCCAGCTCCGTGTGGACCTGCCTAGCATCGTCCGCCTGTTCAGCAGGACATGCATGGTTAGTTGCGCGTGGCACCTACCATTGAAAATAGTATGAAAACCATTGACTCACCGCGCGGAAGTAGTCCTGGTCGCGGTGCGTCGGGTATGCGTCTCGCACCCCCGCGACGTGCGCCTGTGGAGCCTCGGGAGTGTACGTCACCCGTAGTCTGGTACGGGCCTGGTACCAGGAAAGGTACTGCTCGTACCTGGCGGCTGTGTAGGGGTGCAGCTCCGTGATGACGTCCTCCGTGGCTATGAGCCAGTCATTGATGTAGTCGACGACGGTGGGTCTCCACAGCCTACCGGCGGCCTGGCCACGCCGACTTAACCTGCAGAGCACAACCGGTGACACAATGCATAACAATACGGAATATTCATTTCCACATATACCTGTGAACGTGTTGCGGTACGCCCCTGCGTTGATGATGGCCGAAGGTCTGTCGCATACCGAACTGCCGCATCACACTCTGCGGGCAGTGCGGCTCGACAGAAATGTCGAACAGCATCGGCGTCATCGTCAGCCAGTACGCCTGGTCCCTGGTGCAGAGGGACGACAGCCTGTGCGGCGCACGCGCGTGCCTCGCCTCGGCGCTGTACGGCTCCCAGACAACGTCGTCGTCTGTGATCCTGTCGAACTCCATGACGAAGTCTGGGTACGACTTCTGCGTCTGCGACTTCACATCTTCCCACACCGGAGGGTATCCCTTGTCTGCGTAGCCGTTTCGCAGCTCCTGAATTGCACGCAGCATCCCTGGATGACGGTCATGTATGAGACATACATCTGGCCTCATCCCCACCACCTTTTCCTTAACCAGCTTCAGAAACCAGTACCAACTCTCTGTATTCTCGCCCTCGACGAAGGCAAAGGCAACTGGCAACACTTGGTTGTTCCCGTCTACTCCGATTGCCGTCAACATTTGCCCTCTATATTTTCCAGTTAGGAATGTGCCGTCGATGCAGAGAATGGGCCTGCAATGAACAAATGCAAACATGCACGCCTGCAGAGAGAGGAAGGCCCGCTGAAGGACACTCTGCCCAGGACTTGATAACGATGGGAAACTTTTGATTTCGGAGTAGCTACCAGGATTCCTCGCACAGATGGTTTGCAGTAGACGAGGCAAATTATTGTACGAAGCTTCAAAACTACTGAATCTCATTTCAATTATCTTCTGTTTGGCCCTCCAAGCCTTGGCATATGTAATAGTGTACTTGTACTTCTCCTCGATGCGGCTGATAATTGACTTCGGCTCGAACCGGAGATTCTCCACAACAGCATAATACAGCTCTGAAGCGATGAATGCAGATGATATGTTCTTGTGGTATTTCTGAACACCCGGAAGATGGCAGGTGTGCTCCGTCACGATTGACACGGACCAACAGTCGTCATATTTCTTTCTGGATGCGTACATCCTCCATGGACATCCATCGCTTGAACTTGCACATTTCACTTCGTACACCGATCTTGTGGACTTTGATACCCAGAACTCCCTCCCAAGTGACACGGCCGACATCTTCACAGCCTCTGTCAACTGTGCTTTTTCGGCGTATCTAGCGCCTTGCACCACTTCATTCTGCCGATACTCCCATGCCACGGTGTGCCCCTCTGAGACAATGAGACCGGAGAAGTCCTCGTTGTCCCATTCTGCCGGGTGTACATCGTCCTCCGAAGAATCATCATCCTCCATATGCTCAGGTTCTGAGTCTTCAATTTCCATCTCCTGTACTAGACCTGGGTGTCTCTCCCCTTCATCTGCAAACCCCCCCGGTCCCATGTCTTCTTGGCCTCCTTCCTCTCCGGCACCCTCGTCTTCTGCCTCATTTTGCTCCCCTGTTTCATCGGGCCCTTCCGCTGTACTCGGACCAGCCTGATCAATGCTGACCACGTCATGCACTACCACTAGGATGCTCGGTGCCCATCCTCGCTGCAGTGCACTCTCCACAAAAAATACCCAGCTGTCCGTTGAATCTATTGGCATCAATTCCCACCAAAAACCTTCCACAGCCCAGCTAACCAGTGCGTACACCGTAATTGCATTTACTTGAGGATCTACTCCGAATCCCCTCATTAACCAATTGTAAACTCCAGGAAAACTTCTCTCAGCTGGAGCTATAATTCCCTTTTGTGCTACGTTGAACTCCGATAAATCTACCCCATATTGTCCTTGTCTGACATTTCCTTCACCGTGATATATCGCGAATACAACTCTATTTGCCATTTCTGTTCACAAAAAAGATTTTATTAATCTGTACTAATCAATATTCGTTCCATAAAAAGGCTATACGTATGAGTCAAACCATTACCGTTTCTATATTTTATAAACTGACCCAGCGGCGCTAATAAAGTTATACGCTAGGTTTATCTAACGTGTCAAAATGACGTATACCAACGATGGCCATGGCGGAGCATATTTATTTTTAAAATATCTACAATTTACTACTTCTCCGCTATGTTTTTCTAGTACGGTCAAATAAATTTAGCACTAACGATGGTTATACCAAACCGCTAATATTTTCATACTATATTGGATATTACACTACAAGTCTACTACTAATTAACATTTGTTTAAAAAATTGAGTACATAACAGAGGAAGATCAAAAAATACCTGGATTCGGCTAAAAAATCTGCGAGGGCTTCGCCGCTGTACTTCTCCTCCTTTCTCTCAGCTCTATTGGACGAACGCTGGAGGCGGAAGGGAGAAATGAGGCGCGGCGACTGCAGGAAGGGATTTTATAGGGGACGGCAAAAAACCGCCCTCCCCCAGGGCGGCGAATGGCTATAACCCGCCCTGGGGGACGGCGGCGAATGTAATTTTGCATTCGGGCCCCTGGGGGCATTCGCCGCCGTCCCCCAGGGCGGCGAATCCACGTGGCCTCCCCGGGGCTAACGGCGGCCGGCGCCGTTAGGCCGGGCGACGGGGATGCCATTCGCCGCCCTGGGCCACGGCGGTTTTTAAATCCCGCCGTGGCCCAGGGCGGCAAGAGGGTAGTTTTGCAATTGATCCCAATCGAAAATTAGTTTTGTAAATTTAAAAAAAAATTAAATTAGTAACAGTAAAAATTCGCGGTAGTAGGCCTATAGCCCAAATACTGGACGGGGCATGGTACAACAGGTCCTCTCGGGTCCACCACCAGAGGAAAATCTGGAGCCGGCACAGAAAAGGGTTATTACCAAAGTTTTTGGACAACCCTTTACTTAACTTTTTCACTTTAGAATAGGCAATTTTACCTTCGTGGCACTTTAGAGTTTGGACCACCCCTACTCTTTTATCCATATATATCTAGCTCATTTAATACCAAAGATGTGGTCTACATAAAGCTATAGAAGTTTATCGGCGTGCAAGAGCCGGTGTACTCGATACCATTGATGTGCTTTGAAAGAGAGTCAAGAGTAGTTCAAAGTGCAACACAGGTAAATTTACATAGTTCAAAGTAAAAACATTGGTTAAAGGATAGTCTAGAATGAAACTTTGGTGATAAAAGGTAGCCTACCGTGCAATTTACTCAAATTTAAAAGAAAATTTCGGCATTCAAATTGACAAACTCTGTCCTTCCCTAAAGTAAAAAAAGACAAAATTTGACCCTGAGCTGATGGGAACAGTAACCAATAATCATCCAGCTTTGCGTTGACGTTCAAATCTCCAAACTCTCGATCAAAAAATAGGCACTATTTGTCTTTGTCAACACGCGCTTCAGCTTCTGGGAGCGTACTTCGTTGACCATCCCCCTTTAGTTCGACATACGAGATGCAATCATGCAACTCAGGAGAACTTGCCAGCCAATGAGCTACAAATGAACACGAAAAGTCTTGTCAGGCAGGAGTGGAGAAGCAACCAAATAGCTCTGAAATGAAACCAAACTGTTCCTGTCACTGCCAAGCGATCTACCTTGCAACTTTCAGCTTGACCAGTGGCACTCGATATTAACTGTTCAGCATACTAGTCCTAGGCAAGAGGTCCTACAAGAGAGTGGAACTTAGCAAAAAAAGGGTTTGCATACCTTGCAGAATACAGCAACTGTTATGGAGAGAGCACCTCAATCCATCCGCTTCTTGTTACTAGTCATACATATCGGTGCAGCTCAGAATACCACCAGAAGTGGAGCAGAGGAATTCCATGTTGGTGTGATCCTGGACCTGGGGTCACTGGTGGGCAAGGTGGCGCGGATCAGCATTTCATTGGCAGTGGAAGATTTCTACGCGGTCCACCAGAACTACAGCACAAGGCTGGCTCTCCACATCAGGGATTCCATGGCCAATGATGTCCAAGCTGCATCAGCTGGTATGTGTTCTGCAATGAAGTATGACAGATCGTCATGAAAACCATAGAGCATTATTTACTACTTTCATCGATATAAGTAAAATAAAACCATTTGGCATTTTCTAAAGGATTATTTTGTTTTTGACATCTAAATTGTTGCATGTCTACACCACTGGTTGGAGAAACTTGATTTTAGACCAAACAGGATCTATGCATAAAGAGTTTTTTTTAAAAATAAAAACTGAAAACAACATGCGTAGACTATAGAATGGTAGAGTTCTCCAGAATAAAGGATTGCCTTCGTTAGTTTGACATGAAACGAGAAGATGGAACCAAGTTCTCACTACTCCCCATGACACTGAATACAAGTGAAGAACTACAAAAGACATCATTTTTATTTTATTAAAAAAGGAAAATGTACGCTATTACAAAGGCATGAAACCCATCAATAAAATTCTGAAGTACTAAATAGCAACTCAATTTAATTGTAGTCAAAATATTCCATTGCAGTTTTACTAACATATAATTTGCACAATATGCAAGTAGCACCAAGTCACAGGTGTGCCATAAACAAGTAAATCAGCACCATATCTACATAATCATGCACACAGTTTGAAAGAACTATTTATTCAGCCAAATAGAAGCTATGGAAAGTAGTGAATCTCCATGCACATGTGTGTTGTGTTAAGTATTGTTTTTCTTACTATTTTAACTGTTTGCTTATGACAAAGGAGCATAGAGACATGCAGCTGACTAGCTAGGTATCAATTGCTAGGTAAACATAGAATCCTTGACAAAAATAACCTTATCCAAAACATAGTTTGTATTACAACCTTGGAAGCATTTGATATTATTTGACAAAAATTCCCCCTTTCTAATACATTTTGAAGCTGTTGAGTTACTGGAGAACTACAAAGTGCAAGCTATCATTGGCCCCCAGAAATCATCAGAAGCTGTATTTGTATCTAATCTAGGAAACAAAACGCAAGTACCTGTTGTACCTTTCATGGCAACAAGTCCCTTCCTCACTTCTAATGTTATGCCATATTTTGTGCGCGTAACATCGAATGACTCAGTTCAAGTGAATAGTATTGCATCTCTCATAAAAGCTTATGGATGGAGAGAGGTGGTGCTGGTATATGAGGACACTGATTATGGGAGAGGAATTCTACCCTATCTCATTGATGCTCTTCAAGAAATTGATGCCCGTGTTCCATATAGGAGTGTCATCCCTTTTTCAGCAACAAGCAAAAACATTCTGGAGGAACTCTACAAGTTAATGACAATGCAAACAAGGGTATTTGTTGTTCACATGTCATCCACTACTACATCTCTTCTCTTTACAAAGGCCAAACAGGTAGGGATGATGAACAAAGGATTTGTGTGGATTATCACAAATGGAGTAGCAAGCATCATTGACTCACTCAACCCACCTGTCATTGAGGCAATGAATGGTGTAATAGGAGTAAGGTTCCATGCACCAAAATCAAAAGATCTTGATAAGTTCTCCATAAGATGGAATAGAATGTACCAAGGAGATAACCCAGACGAATCACCATTTAATAAATTAAGCACTGTTGGACTGTGGGGCTATTATACAATTGGTGCATTAGCACAGGCAGCAGAAAAGGTTGGAATATCCACTGCCAATAATAGGAAATCTACTTCCTGTAAAAATTCCACATGCTTGGAATTCATGGCTATTTCCACAAATGGCCCAGAACTCCTAACAACAATTGTGCAAAACAAATTTAGAGGTTTGAGTGGTGACTTTGACCTTACAGATGGACAGTTACAAGTCTCCATGTTCCAAATAATAAATGTGGTTGGGAAAGGTTGGAGAGAAATCGGGTTTTGGACTGCGAAAAATGGCCTTTCACGGCAGTTAAACCAAACTGGCTTAAAAATAACAGGGCCGGCCTCAAAGCTTAATCTAAATCCTGTAAAATTCCAAGGGGCTGGGAATAACAGGGCTGGCCAGGAGAGTCAACAGAAATACCAAGGGGCTGGGAAATTCCTACAGATGGTAAGAAGCTTAGAGTCGGTGTGCACACAAGTGGATATCCAGAGTTTATAAAGAACATAAGGGATCCTGTCACAAATGCAACGAGGGCGAGTGGCCTCTCAATTGACATATTTGAGGAGGTGGTAAAGAGACTACCTTTCGCGCTTACATATGACTATCTAGCATTTGACACAGCAGATACAGCAAGTACAGGGAGTTACAATGATTTTGTTCACCAAGTTTATCTTCAGGTAAAAATTTTGCCCTATGAAAGGCAGCTTCTTCTCAATCTTCCTACTGAAGAAACTATACATGAATTTTACTGTAAAATAACTCTAGGAGCTCAAGCAATTTCTGGTTCAATCATCAAACATTAAGTTCAAATTTCACTTTTAGCAGCTAAACTTTCAAATGGAGAAAATTTAGGACTTGAACTGGTTTGATTGTTCATTATATCAATTGTCAAGGTAAATCAGAAGTCTATAAAAAGTTCCTTTATTCGGAAAAAAACATTGATCTTCTGTTGTTAATTGAAGAATTTAGCTTCTGTTATACCTGAAATTTAGAAAGAACATAATGAGGAGATTCCAGATTTCTCTTTTTTATTACTCAAATGAAACTATCTTATGCCAATGCAGAATTATGATATAGCAGTTGGAGACATAACACTCAGATACAATAGAACATCGTATGTGGACTTCACTATACCATATACTGAATCTGGAGTAGCAATGATTGTTCCAGTCAAGGAAAACAAGAACAAGAATATGTGGATTTTCTTGAAACCGCTAAGCAGTAGAATGTGGTGTGGAAGTATCATATTCTTTATTTATACAGGGGTTGTTGTCTGGCTGCTGGAGCATCTAAATGGAAATGGACATCTACATGGTCCCTTTTCACTCAAGCAACATGGAACTCTGATGTTTTTTTCCATATCTGAAGAGAGTTGAGTACAACAGTACAATTTCTAAAATATATATCTCTAATTTCGAATTAGTATATCAGTGGATGCCAAAATTAAAATTGGATATTTTGCATACCATGCATGGAAGCACGTGCAAAACAGGAGCGCTGAAACTTATGACAAGAAAGACTGCAATCTGACTAAACCACAGGCCACAAGATTCTGGAAAGAAGAATGCACTCAGGCTATATATTGATTGATTTTCTCAAAATCTTTTGCCAAAACAAATCTTAGATCTGTAAAAACCCTTTTGATTTCAATTAGCACTTTTTTTTAAGAAATGCAATAATAATCAATGGAGCACTGAAGGGAAAATAAAAATAATGCATTTGTTGCTCTTAACTGCACTTAACTGGAGAGATATATTCTATCTCAAGATTCTCCTCTGTCTCACTAGTCAGTAAGACCTGCATTTTATCAAATAAATTGTTTGCTCCGTAACAAGTCCCTAAAAGACATGCAGTAACTCAGCTTTGCAAATTCATTTAGTGTGTTCAAAGAAATAACATTTCTCTTGTTAAATTGTTATATGCAGAAGATAAGCTGGAACGCTTTCTATCCTGATTAGTTCTACTTGTATGGATGTTTGTTCTTCTGGTACTTACCTTGAGTTATACAGCAAGCTTTGCATCAATGCTTACTGTACAGCAGCTTTCACCAGCCGTGAATGATCTTCATGAACTGCAGAAACAAGGAGAATATGTAGGGTTCCACTGTGGATCCTATATAGAGGGTCTACTGGAGGATATTGGTTTTGACAGATCAAAGATCAGGCCCTTAGATACACCAGATGACTTCCACAGTGCTCTTTCTAATGGAAGCAAAAATGGTGGTGTTGCTGCACTTGTACTTGAAGTGCCATACATCAAATTATTTCTTGTGAAGTACTAGAAAGGTTACGCAATGGTTGGACCTATTTATAAGAGTGCAGGTTTCGCATTTGTAAGTTTAACTACACTCTCAAGCACATTTTCTATTAAGCTGCCTAAGAAGATTTCTAGCCAACCATTCAGATGTTATCTTCATATGCAGTTTACATTCAAACTCGATAGAGTGGTCATCTAATATATTTACAAGTGGATGGACACATTTAGAAAAGAAATAATTGCCAGCTAGCTTCATTAACAAGGACAATCAGGGAATAGATAGCAAATTAACGATTGCCAATGTTTCACTATTCTACAAGTCTACATATGATAATCTAAGAGCAAGTGAGAGGCTAGAAGCCACAAGCACAGATCAATCATGCTAAAAAAGTTCTATCTATCAGAAATTAATGTACTCCGTGTCTTACTGAGTCAGATACCATACAAACCTCTTTGTTTGTGCAAGCTAATAAGAGTGCTCTCCTTGGTGATTAGGCA
The DNA here is from genome assembly GCA_003991445.1 of Oryza meyeriana var. granulata. Taxonomy (NCBI): domain Eukaryota; kingdom Viridiplantae; phylum Streptophyta; class Magnoliopsida; order Poales; family Poaceae; genus Oryza; species Oryza meyeriana. The sequence continues at coordinate 325,623 of RYFJ01001037.1, read as the reverse complement.
CTTCCCAAGCGTTCTCCTCTACTAACAGACATATCAACGGCAATACTCAACATAACAGAAGGAGATGTTATAATTCAAATCGAAAAGAAATGGATTGGACAAAATAGCTGTCAAAATGATGATAAAGTCGATGGTTCAGGTTCCATCACTTTAGGTAGTTTTGGGGGATTATTCCTCCTAACTGGAGTTGTCACAACATGTTCACTTATTATAGCCTTGTTCATGAACTGGCACAAAACAAATCAAAAGTCAGGGACCAAAGGAGATGACCAAAATCAAAACAGACATAGGAAAGAGGGAGAAAATGGGCATGCTCAAGGAGATCAAAAGAATGAAGACAACAGATACTACGATGATATAGAAAACCAAACAAAATTATCAGTTCCTCGAAGCTTGAACTCAAACAGTGATGAGACAAGGGACGACAACCCACAAAATAGCAATATGACATCATTGACTCATAGGGGAGAGAAAGCTAGTAGGTCACCAAATAGCTCAAGTTTAGTTTCATAATTATATGAACTGATCAAAGTTCTTGTTGAATATCAAAGGGCCACAAGTAACCTCAAGGAAAGTGTGGTTAAGTATGGGCTTCACTCGTCTATGTATGCAAAAGCCAGGAAGTTTCAGTTGTTTCAGCCATAGGTTAATCCAAAAGGCTGCCAAAAATCAATATGCCACATGCAACTTTTTTCTGGAAAAAGGGAAGCTCATGAAGATCTAGTAGTGTGCTCTTGCCTCCTTCAGTAGATATTTTCCTGAAATGTTTCATGTTTAAGATTTTGCATGAGCATTCTGATCTGTCCCCCCCCCCCCCCCCCCCCCCCCCCCCCCCCCCCCCCCCCCCCCTAGTGTTCACAAATTTATGTTAGAGAATAACTGCACCAAGTGCGCATGCATCTTCCAATTATCATCATCTTTTTTTCAGTTTTACACAATCCAGGAAAACATTACATGGACTGATGGGTATTCTAACAAACACCATGACTGCATCATCTGTATAAGTCTCCACAGACCAAACTCCAATCCTCACCAAATTCAATGAGTCAATGTTTCACCAAATGATTGTCTATATATCAAAGTTTGAATCAAATAAATGGAAATGTGCCCATTGGTTCTTCTAATATGTTCTAGCAGAACAAGTTTGAAGCGTTTCAATAGCAAGGTGCAGGCAATTGTGTTCAGCCTACAATTTTGCTTGAACACAAAAGGTGATGATCTTGCCTCATCCGCTACAAATGTTTGCCTGATTTGTTTGCTAGGACATAAAATTTGTACTGTTTAAACGTGGATTACGGTTCTGAACAACACACCTCCTGAATCATTGCAACAATATGCTACGGTTGTCACACGGATATGCATTGATCAGGGAAGACTTACCGTGCCACGCTGAGGAGCACCATGAGCCGGTCCGGGCGGAGAGGGGATCGCATCCGTCACGGACGCCCCGTCGCGGCCAGCATCAGGAGTAGGAGGAGGAGGACACGGCGATGCGACGGCATGGAGGAGAGAACGCGGCGGCGAGATCTGGTTAATGCTTTCGCCGGCTGCATTGAGGAGGAGCGGACGGCGCGGCCGGAGGCTAAGAATGAGATGGATGCTGGTATCATCCCTGCTTGCCACAACCCCGCCCTCTCCGTCATCTCCGACGTCGTCGGCGTCGCTCCCATCGCCGGCGCTTCACCGGACAGTGGGTGGGGACTGGGAAACAATGGCCCCACGGGTCAGTGACAGAGAGCAGTGTTCCCCCATCGGGGTGGTTTTCCAAATGCCTCGTCCGATTATGCTATATTACCGTTCAGCTCATGCAATGGTCTACCCACCGTCCGATCTCATACAGGCGGTTGAGATTAAGCATGCGTATGAGCGTATCTCCCGGATAGGCCCGGAGTTAGTTTTACGGAGAGACCCTCAGATTATTTTGCATTACCGATGAGCCCATAGAAATGTGGTCCGCGAACATTGGCAGCGGTCCTAAGCTGGATGTAACATCTTTGGAATTTCAGAATAAAAATCGGAAACCTAATTTTAAAATCAATAAAAAATATTTAAAAATTTGTATCATACTGGATCTTTGGAATTCAATTTTGTTTATACTAGTGCCAAAAAGATTAAATACAAGTTTATTTTGTCCTTGGGCTCACACTAAATTTTATTAATCCTGAAAATAAAACCTATATCTATATATAAACATATATGCAAAGAAGGCTAGCTATTTTCTTTCCTTTTCTTAAAAAATCACAACCAAAACTCCCTAAAAACCCCCTGTGGGCCGGCCCAGACCCCCAGGTCTCCCTCCCTCGTGCCTCTGCTGCGGGGCCGAGTGGCCCAACCGGCCTCCCCAGCCAGCCGGGCCCCACCTGCCAGGCGTGCCTGCTCCGTGCCACGTGCACACGCACTCGCCTAGCCGCCGCCGCCGCGCCGGGCCCCACCTGTTAGCCTGCGCCGCTGTCCAGGGCTGGCCGCGCACGCCTGACCGCACGATCATCCCCTTCCCCGCGCCCTCTCTCTCTCGCGCGCGCGCTCTCTCTCTCTCTCCGCTCGGAGAACGCCGCTGTGGCGAGGCCTCGGACCCGGGCTGTACTGCCTCCATGCGGCACCCGCCGGTCCGAAGACCACCCTGCCTACCGCAGCCTGCGCCACCGCCCACGTGCATCCTCTGTTGGTGGATAAACCTTGTATACATGCATTCTTTTCTTTCTGTTTTGCATGCGCGAGCTCCAGGCTGTGGACACCGCGCAAGTAGTGGCCACGACGAATTCGCTCGTGGCGAAGCTAACGGATGGCGACCGCGTCTCCTGGAACGTGGGGATGAACACGAGCATTCCGGGACGTGGGATCGAATCCGAGGCTCGATTTTAGTTTCTTGCATGTTCAGTTTCCTTGCACAATAAAAGACGAAGAGAAAACAGAAAAGCTGCAGCTTCATCGCAGCACAAACACTCGTGTACTCTGTTTTCGGATCAACTACAGTGCCCGCGTGTGTAGTGTTCGTCTAAGTTCTTGCCAACGATCTGTTTGGGTTTCCTGACAATTGGTATCAGAGCCATGTCGGCTTCCGCACCTGGTAGCTCAAGCTCGCCTCAGAGGAGGCACCGTAGGCGCTCGCCCTCACGCGGACGACCTCGACATCACGGCGATGGTGGACGCGAGGTTGTTGTCCAGCGTGTGCTCAAGGAGGGTGGCGGAGCGGCTTCCTACCCGATGCTGACGAAGACGAACTACAACGATTGGTCCCTGTTGATGAAGATCAAGCTGCAGGCATGGTGCTTGTGGGACGCCATCGACCCGGGCGACGTCGAGCTCCATGAAGACCGAATGGCGCTGGATGCCATTTGCAGTGCAGTCCCGCCGGAGATGATCTCCACACTGGCGACCAAAGAGTCGGCCAAGGAGGCGTGGGACTGCATCAAGACTCTTCGAGTAGGTGATGATTGCATCCGCAAGGCGAGCGCTCAGAAGGTGCGCGCAGAGTACGAGTCAATCTCCTTCCGCGACGGTGAAACAGTGGAGGACTTCGCCATGAGGCTCACGGCGGTCGTCAACCAGCTTGCCACTCTCGGCGACCCAGAACCTGCCGACAAAGTTGTCAAGAAATATCTTCGTGTCGCTCGCCCCAGGTTCACTCAACACATCCTCTCCATCGAAACATTACTTGACATCTCCACACTCTCGCTCGAGGAAGTCACAGGCAGACTTAAGGCGGCAGAGGATTCGGCGCAGTCCTCGGCATCATCTTCCCTGAGTACTGGTGGCAAGCTGTACTTAACAGAGGAGGAATGGCTCGAGTGCCACAAGAAGAAGGAGCAGGAGGCGCAGCGCAACAATGGTGGAGCGAACAACCGCGGCAAGCGCCGCGGCGGGCGAGGCCGCAATGGCGGCGGCGGCGGCAGGACCTCGGATGGATCAAACTCCGGGCAAGCCCGCAAGGGCGACAAGTGTCGGAATTGCGGCAAGCTTGGCCATTGGGGCCAGAGATTGCCGAAGCAAAGCCCAAGCGGGAGGAGCAGGCTCATGTGGTCCAAGATGATGAGCCCACACTCATGCTGCTCACGGGCGGCTATGTCAACGAAATTGACATGAACCAGCGCACCGGTCAGGACCGCGTTCGCAGCTGGACTGACGCCCGCCGCCCGGGTCCATTTGCATGCGCCTGCGCCTGTGCCCGGGCCTCGCCCATGCCCGCGCATGCGCCTGCGCCCGTGCCCGGGGCCTTCCCCGCGCCCGCACCCTCGCCCGCGCCCGCGCCAGTTCTCAGGCCCTCTCCCGCGCCCGCGCATGCGCCTGCGCCTGTGCCCGGGCCCTTCCCCGCGCCCGCGCCTGCGTCTGCGCCTGCGCCCGTGCCCGGGTCAGTGTGACGCCTCCCCGACTAGGTGGAAGGCCACCATGTGCATACGGCACCCGATCCCAGGATCAGTAATCGGATACGCACAACAATGATACAACTCAGAGTTATAGTAAATACATAACAGAGTACACATATATATACAAGGAGATCCATCCAGGACAAACCCGGGATGGGCAAAAATAATCAACAGGTAAACTAGCGAAACAGCAGAAACAGGGCGGAAGCTAGACAAAAACTACTCCACAGGCTCGGTTGGGAACTAGGCTCGAAACCTTCAGAAGTCTTCGTAGTCGGCCTGGTCTTGGAGGAACTCGGCAGCAGTCGGGTCTTCGTCTTCTTCTCCAAAACCTACTATACATATATATGAACAAGCTGAGTACTTTCGTACTCAGCAAGCCGGGAAAAGATGCCATGTTGGCTAGACAGAAAGGCTAAGGGTTTATTTGCGAAAATTGTCTTTAGAAACTCTTTTCTTTGCAAACACTAGTGAGATCTAAATTTTAGTTGTCGGAAAGAGGCTCACGCCTCGATCCATTCCGCAAGTTGCTTTTCAACAACTCGCCACTTAATGAATCAAGCATATATATGTATATTCATCTTTTACATCGCATTTGTTGGTCCTGTATCTCCCGAGTAGCTACAACCACTCGTTGACCCTGAGACTCGGCTACAACCAAATCTCAGCTGTGGCACTTAATGCCCGCTACGCTGGCTACAACCAGCTAGCTAAACCGCGCCCGCTACAACCCGGCTACAACCCGGGCTCGAACATTGCTGCCCTGGCTACAACCCGGGAGCATGTTCATGGCACTTAATGCCCGCTACGCTGGGCTTACAACAGCTAGCTAAAGTGGCTTCCCTGGCTACAACCCGGGAGCACAACTTGATCTCAACTTGCTGTCCTGGCTACAACCCGGGAGCTTGATCAATCCGTCTTCTGGCTACAACCCGAAGACATCTGTACAATGCCGCCACTGGCTACAACCCGGGGGCTTAAGTTTGCTGCCCTGGCTACAACCCGGGAGCATGATCTTCATCCTGTTTACTTTTCATTCACTTGATTATGGTGCTTAACACCCTGGATCACACAGATCCGTTTCTGGCCACACAGGCCTTCCGTTTGCTCACTCGGCAAACTCTGGTCACGGTTCCCTTTCCATCAAACACTTTCACAAACACTGGCAAAACAAATCTAACGCTATGGGGAATCACCTTGCATCGCCCTTAACCGTGGGCACGGCTATTCGAACAGTTCTGCTAAACTCTGCAGAGGGTGTGCGCTTTACCCATCCGACACGAAATTACACCGAGTACTGGCCTGTACCCAGAAATTCGTGACAAGGCCATTTCCAAAGCCAGTCTAGAGTCATCCAATGCCAGCCGAAAGATCCACACAGGATTCAGTGGTCGGCACTGAACTTCCCCTAAACCTACTATTTACTCGGCCAGGGGCATCCATAATACCCGTAAGATGGTCGCACTGTAAGATGCTCGGATGGAACATCCCCAAAGGAAAACGGTCCTTATCGTAATACATAGCCATGCCACACAGGCGCTTGTCTCTGTACACCAAGATTTTCACAAGCTGTCTTTATTTCACGCGCCAAAACGGGCGCCGATACACAAGGTATCGGGTTTTCCAATCAGTTTAGTAAAACCCAATGTTTTCCCAAACGACAAACAACGTTGCAGAGCTAAAAGCCATTCTACTGGCATCGTTATCCTCAGATAGGATGCTAGCGTGCCATTTGTAGGGCTCTCAAGGAAGAAATATATCAACATCCTACCAAAATAAGTGCTACTACTGGGTAGGTGCCATTTCGTTGCGCTTGCAAACCGAGGCCAACAGTTTAAAAAGGTGTAAACTAAAACTGCATATATTTTCCAAACAACATAGTTTTGCATATATGGGAAACAATTATGATCAAAGAGGCATTTGTCTTGTTCCAAGGAGGGGTCTTCTTCGGCGAAGGTGGCTTCTGGATCGTCCACCGGTTCAGGCTCTGAACAAGCAGAAAGAAACACTGATAAGCAGGAGGGTTAAAACACCAAGAAAAGGATCAAGGAGTAGTCGGCTGCAGAAAAGGTGGCAGTCGGCTGAACCAGGCTTGCGAACCAGGCGACAGAGCTCCAAAGCTTGAGAGGAGAACAAGAACTCAGCAGAGCTGGAGCTGGCTGGTTTGCAAAACAAAGAAAGAAGGAGCATGGATGGCTCAATATATAGCCGGCGTGCAAGAGTGAGGCACGGTGGAGCTGGGCAACGGGTAGGGAGAAAAAGTCAAAGTGAACTGGACAAAGGATTTGACAGGGAGTGACCTTGGAGTCCAACTGGTCAGAGGAGTTGGCAGTCACTGTAGCTGCGATGAGACATTAAGGTCAAGGCTAGGACAGATTTGGAGAAATCTCACTGACAGGGCTTCGAACTGACCACTGGTCCAAGCGATGCTGCGGGCAGGTGAAGACTGGTTCTTCTCCACTCCGGTAGTCGGCGTCCAACGGGCGGGTGCAACTCGGGGGGACAAGGAAACAACAGGTCTCAACAAGGTAGTCGGCCACTACACAGTGCTTACTCGGCAGCAAGGAGGTCCGAGTAAAACAAAGAAAAGGGCAGGATACAAGGACTGAGTAGCAAACTACTCGGCTCAAGGGAGAAGGTAGTCGGCTGGCCGGGGAGAGGGAAAACGGAGGCACAGCTGACAGGATAGGAGAGGGTTAAGATCCCGAAAACAAGTCTCAACAGGGAAAAGGAAAACGGGTCGTTACAGTCAGCACCACCTGTACCACGCACGCTGTTGGACACCGTCGAGCTGGTGGAGAAGAAAGTGTTCACGGCACTGGATGATGCCGCGGAACGCGATCCCCAAAGTTGGATCATCGACTCCGGCGCGTCCAACCACATGACTGGTTGCAAGATGGCCTTCTCCGACCTCGACACCAAGATCACCGGCAATGTTCGGCTCGGCGACGGCTCGATCGTCCGTATCGAGGGCCACGGAACGGTGCTGTTTACCTACAAGAATGGGGAGCATCGTACCCTCAACAACACCTACTACCTCCCGCAACTCGCCGCCAACATCATAAGCGTCGGCCAACTGGATGAGGCCGGTCTCGAGGTGCAGGTAAAACATGGCGTGATGCGCATGTGGGATGAGCAGCGCCGACTGCTTGCCCGCATTCCCCGAAGCCCTGGCCGGCTCTACGTGCTCGACGTCGAACTCACACGGCCGATCTGCCTGACGGCGCGTGTTGGAGAGGATGCGTGGCGTTGGCACTCCCGTTTTGGCCACATCAACTTCACCGCGCTGCGCAAGATGGGACGAGAAGCACTCGTGCGTGGCCTACCGACCCTGTCGCAGGTCGAACAAGTGTGTGAGGCGTGCCTCGCCGGCAAGCATCGACGAGCTCCGTTCCCACAGCAATCTCTGCACCGCGCCACCGAGCCACTCGCGCTGATCCACGGCGACCTCTGCGGGCCAATTACGCCGGCGACGCCCAATGGCAACTGCTACTTTCTCCTCCTCGTCGACGACTATAGCTGCTACATGTGGCTGACACTTCTCGCCACCAAGGATGCCGCACCGACTGCTATCAAGCGCGTGCAAGCGGTGGCGGAAAGGAAGAGCGGGCACAAGCTGCGCGCGCTTCGCACAGACCGCGGAGGAGAATTCACCGCCGGTCACTTCAACGAGTACTGCGCCGAGCTCGAGTTGCGACGCGAGCTGACGGCCCCTTACTCGCCGCAGCAGAACGGCATTGTCGAGCGTCGGAACCAGTCCGTGGTGGGCATGGCTCGGAGCATGCTCAAAGCAAAGGCTCTCCCAGGTATGTTTTGGGGGGAGGCGGTGAACACGGCCGTATACTTGTTGAACAGGTCATCGTCCAAAAGTATCGGCGGCAAGACTCCATACGAGCTTTGGAACGGCGTTCCGCCGGCCGTCCACCACCTACGCACGTTCAGATGCGTGGCGCATGTTAAGGTGACCTCACCGAACGCGAAGAAGCTCGACGACAGGAGCCAGCCCATGATCTTCGTCGGGTACGAGCCCGGCTCGAAGGCGTACCGTGCTTACGATCCTGTCACGCGGCGCGTCCACATCTCCCGCGACATCGTCTTCGACGAAGAAGCCCAGTGGAAGTGGGACGACAAGGCGATCATGGGCGACGACACCGACTTCACCATCGAGTACACCTCCGTGTACCACCCGGATAGGGCGAGCTCGGCGCCCTCGGCGCAACCAGATATCCACGACCAAGAAGCGCCAGCGTCGCCACACATGCCGGCATCAAGCTCGACGCCACTGACATTTTCGCCAACGGCCGAAGCGCCACCGGTGGAATTCGTGACGCCCCCACCTGCGGCAGAGGAGGATCTTGACGTCGATGCCGACGACGCTCCGCTCCGGTTCCGCCACATCGACAACGTATTCGGGCCCGGGGCGACTACACCGCCGGGGCTAGCTACCCGGGATCTCGGGCTGGCTACCGGAGGGCCCGGGATGGTTAGGGGGCCCGGGCTGGCTACCCGGGAGCTCGGGATGGCTATCGGGGGGCCCGGGCTGCCTACCTGGGGGCCCGGGATGGCTATCGGAGGGACCGGGCTGGCTACCCGGGGGCTCGGGGCGACTACACCGCCGGGGCTGGCTTCCCGGGAGCCCGGGCCGACTACACCGCCATTGCCGGGGCTCGCTACCCGGGAGCTGAGCAAAGACCTGCTAGCGGTAACAGCAGAGGAGCCGTCGTCGTTCGCCGAAGCAGAGCAACACCGTTGCTGGCGACAGGCGATGCTAGAGGAGATGCAGTCGATCGAGGCAAACAAGACCTAGCGGCTCGTCGATCCTCCACCGCGCCAACGCCCAATTGAGCTCAAGTGGGTATTCAAGACAAAGAAGGACGCCTCTGGGAACATCACCAAGTACAAGGCGCGCCTCGTCGCGAAGGGTTATGTGCAACGACAAGGGATCAGCTTCGATGAGGTCTTCGCACCGGTGGCGCGGCTCGAGTCCGTTCGCTTGTTGCTGGCGCATGCGGCGTGCGAGGGTTGGGCTGTCCACCACATGGACGTGAAGTCCGCGTTCCTCAACGGCGAACTCAAAGAGGAAGTCTACGTTGTGCAGCCACCGGGATTCGTCGTCGACGGCCAAGAACACAAGGTACTGCGCCTCGACAAGGCGCTCTACGGGCTTCGACAGGCACCGCGCGCATGGTACGCCAAGCTCGACGCGTCGCTGCTGACACTGGGCTTTCACCGCAGCGCCTCTGAGCACGCCGTGTACATGCGAGGCACGGGTGTACATCGCCTAGTGGTCGGCGTGTACGTCGACGATCTCATCATCACCGGCGGCAACTCCGATGAGCTCAAGCAGTTTAAGGAGGACATGAAGGTTCCAGATGAGCGACCTAGGCCTGTTGAGGTACTACCTTGGCCTGAAGGTGAATCAGACCAGAGAAGGCATCACCATGAGCCAGCGCGCCTATGCCCAGAAGATGCTGGAGGTGGCTAGCATGGCTGGGAGCAATTCCAGTCTCACCCCCATGGAATCGCGCCTAAAGCTCAGCAAATTGAGCACTTCCCCTGCTGTTGATGCCACTGATTATAGGCGGATTGTGGGCTCCTTGCGCTATCTGGTGAACACGAGACCGGATTTGGCATACTCGGTGGGCTACGTCAGCAGGTTCATGGAGAAACCCACCACCGAGCACTTGGCGGCCGTGAAACGGGTGCTCCGCTACATCGCCGGCACCATCGACTATGGCTGCTACTACCAGAGGAAGAAGAAAGCTGCTCATCTTGTCGGCTATAGTGACAGCGACCTCGCCGACGATCTCGACACTCGCAAGAGCACCTCCGGTATCTTCTTCTTCCTCGGCAACAACTTGATCACCTGGCAATCGCAGAAACAAAAGGTGGTAGCCTTGTCGTCCTGCGAAGCCGAGTACATTGCGGCGACAACTGCTGCTTGCCAAGGTGTGTGGCTGGCGCGTCTTCTCGCAGAACTCCGAGGAGAGGAGACCGACGCCATCACGTTGAAGATTGACAACCAATCCGCGATCATGCTCAGTAAGAACCCTGTCTTCCACGATCGCAGTAAGCATATTGATACTAGATACCATTACATCAGAGAATGCATCGAGGAGGGCAGGGTGAATGTCGAATTCATCGACACCAATGAGCAGCTGGCGGACATCCTGACGAAGGCACTCGGGCGCGACAGGTTCGTAGAGCTTCGATCCCTGATCGGCCTCGTCGAAATTCAACAACCAAGCAAGGTTTAGGGGGAGAATTGTTGGTGGATAAACCTTGTATACATGCATTCTTTTCTTTCTGTTTTGCATGCGCGAGCTCCAGGCTGTGGACGCCGCGCAAGTAGTGGCCACGACGAATTCGCTCGTGGTGAGGCTAACGGATGGCAACCGCGTCTCCTAGAACGTGGGGATGAACACAAGCATTCCGGGACGTAGGATCGAATCCGAGGCTCGATTTTAGTTTCTTGCATATTCAGTTTCCTTGCACAATAAAAGGCAAAGAGAAAACAGAAAAGCTGCACCTTCATCGCAGCACAAATACTCATGTACTCTGTTTTTGAATCAACTACAGTGCCTACGTGTGTAGTGTTCGTCTAAGTTCTTGCCAACGATTTGTTTGGGTTTCCTGACATCCTCCCCTTCCAACCGCCCCGCCATGGTACCGGCCGTCCTCCCCCTCGCCGCCCCTACGCCACTGCGTGCGCAGCTAAACGCTGCGGCGCCCTGCGCCCACCGCCTGCCACCGCCGCATCCCGCAACGGCTCTCGGCCCAGCGGACACTGGCCTTCGCCGCGCCGCCTCCCGCTTTGGAACAATGGGTCTTAGCCCCCCTCCCCCGAGTACCTCCTCTGCCCGCCTCGCTGCAAGACTAGCCCCGCCACCCACGCGCGCGTGCTCTGCCCTGCTGCGTCCCCCCTGGCCACGCGCTTGTACCACCCGCCTGCTGCTGCTCTATTGCCGCCACCGCGCCTACAAAAAGGGGGAAGACTCGGCCATTCCACACACCCCCCCCCCCCCCCCCCCCCCCCCCCAAAACACCAAGCCCCTCCAACCCATGGCCTCGTCACCCCGAACCCAGAGCGAGGCGGCGAAGCACTGCCGACGAGTCCGACGCCGCAAATCTCCCCCCCTCCCCGAAACCATCCCTGCTCAGTGCACCGGTTCCCCCGCCCACTGCCGGAGAGCTCCTTGCCCCCTCTCCTTTCCGCCGGCGCCGCTGCTCGATGCGCCTCCCGCCGCTTCCCTCTTCCACTCCAGGGACGCCAGCGGTGCCCCGCGCTGCCGCCTAGAGCTCGCTCTGGCGTGCCAGGCAGAGCGAGACGAGGAAGAAGACGGAGAGGGGAATTAATCCCCTCCCCGACACTGACAAATGGGGCCCGCCCCCTAATCTTTTTTTAGAAAACTAATACCCCTTCATTTGTCTCTGTGACAGGTGGGCCCAATCCATAAGAAAAGCCTTTTAAAAGCCTCTTAACCTGGGTGAGTCACTCACATATGGCCCCCACCCGGCCCGAGTGGATTAACCCCCTGGCTGTTAGGCTCTAGGCCCTACATGTGAGTGGCCCGAGTAGGTAAAGCTTGGGGGCCCCAGTTGTCAGAGAGAGAAAAGAACTTTTTAGACATATAATTAGGTCGGTCAACAGTAACATTTTGAATTGTTTGATTTAATTCAAATTTGAAACTTTGAAAGCTAATATCTCCTTCATACTAATTCCAAATCGAGTGAAACTTTCACCAAAATTTATCTAAAATCAAGACCTATCTAATGGCACTGGTTTGGTATTTTTCCTATTTTTTTATAGTTATTCCTCATTTATTTATGTTTGGAACGCGAGTTTTGACTATCCGTTTCGCCCGAACTAGGCTACGTTTGCGACGATGAGCCCCTTGGCGCAGAGGAGGAAGTTGCCGTAGCCGAGCAAGACAAGTCATCACGCCCCCCCCCCTCCTTGAGCATGTTGTACCTAATGCAAAATTATTTTGTTTACTTGCATGCTATATTAAATCTTGTACCTAAATTCCATTTAAGCCTTCAACCTTGATGCCATATGCTCTTTATTTATGTTTAAGTCATTTATTGACACTGCTTAGTACTGCTTTCTAGATATCTCTTTTACATGCGATAATGACCGGAATGGGGACAATCATTCCGAGTAGGGGACGAATGTTATTTTATGCGAGCAGAGACATGAATTGCCGCTCGTGAGACACATGAAAACTGTTTGCAAAAACCAAAACTAAGAAACAAAACCGTTTTCGATAGGAGCGGCATGGATTGATTTGGGTGGTTCTTGGTAAAGGCTAGCACCGACCCTGCTCAGTTAAGGACTGAGCCAAGAAAACAGGCAGGAAACGACTAGAGTATGACCGCAATTTTCGTATGTGCATAGACCTAGCAGACTAGGGGATTCTAGCGGGGTGGCACCCCAGTCATGGCCGGTTCTGATCATGGTGTTGTGTTGCGATGAAGACGGAAGAGGATAGAGTATGGGTTAAATGACATGTCGAATAAAACGAACGTTGCTTCCCTCTCCTTGATATCTCTGGGTCCAAAACTCCTCACACTACTGGCAAGACGGGATTAGAGTGCCAAGGGGTGCATGAGGGTACATAGTCTCTGGAGTGCGTGCCGCAATGCTAGAAGATCCAAAAAACTAGGCCGTGGCAAGTCTCATATGTTGGGTGTGCCATGGATTGCGGGTAAAGCGTACATCCACTGCAGTGTGAATAAAACCAATCTATTTGAATAGTCGTGCTCGCGGTTATAGGAGCACTGGGACTTGTACTAGTCTTGACTAGACTTGAAATTTCTAAACTTTGGTTAGGTGTGTGGATGAAATGTGGAAATGGAGACAAACGTTGGACATGAGGGTAAACCGAACCAGGTGTAACTTGGCAAGGTGGACATAGCCTTCATGATGGGTTAAACTATCCAACTAACGGCGAGAATATTTCAGTAAAATGGCTAGGTATAGGTTTGTGAAACGTTTCTGCAAAAATTGGCTTTGCGCAAATAAACCCTTGTCTCCCTTGAACCTTGTGAGCATATATTCATATTAAAGTGGTGGCTTGCGAGTACTTTAAGTACTTACCGTTGCTTAATCCCCCTTTTTAGAACTAGACACCGAAGGCAAACTGTACGAGCACAACCCGGAGGAGGAGGAGGCACCGAAGGAGGCACCATAGGCCCAAGTTGCTAGTCGAGCGCCTGTGGATTAACGCAGGGCTGCTGCCAATTATGTTTTCGCTATCGCACTATGCCTCTTTTGCTAGTTTACCACAAGACATTTGGCTATTTGGGTCCCTACGCGGGCACCTCTTTTGTAATGAACAAGTATTGTAAGACTTTATTTCGCAAGATGCAACAGTACCAGTGATGTCATGTAAGTGCCAAACTACTGATCCAGAGATTTGGTACTCTATAAAGGGAAGGTTTCCGGTCCTAAAAACCCGGGGCCAACACTGGATTTTATGGTACATTCATAGGCAGTTAGGGGTGGGAAAAAAACTCGAAACCCATGGTTTGAATTGGTTCGAATTTGTAGTTATAGTGAATCGAGACAAGCTGAGCTTTTAGCTCGCGAGCTACTCGTTTAGCTCGTTAGTTTAAAATATCGTTGCATCTTTTGCTTCTTAAGTAGTAATTAATGTTTTAAGTTACTTCTAAACTATTTATATTTAGTGAGTTTTTTTTAGAGAATAGGCATAAATGCCCTGCTTTTAAGAAAACACATAGGATACAGAAGTTTACTGCTAGGAACACTAGCTTACAAAAGGCACAACTTAAGTCTCGACAACCAACTTCTTAACCAGGAGAAGCACTATGAAACAAGCAGCTAGAGATAAACAAAGTACTAAGGGCTAAAGGTAGGAGACACAAGCAGTTTGTAGGTCTATTGCAACGATTTGACAAAATTAGCCTACGCCATCTCTGTCTCCTCTCAACTTGCAGACATATTCTTGGAGCTTTTTCAGACTTGATTCAGCCTCATCACCATCACATGTTCTCCCTAGGGGTTTTCACTGCATAATAAAAGCAATGAGTTGATGGATTAGAAAAAGAGGGGAGGAAATTACTTTATCATTGAAAACCAGATCATTTCTTGAAAGCCATAATTGCCAACAAACAGCTCCTAAAACCTTTAACTTCACTCTATAAGACTTAGGATCTCTTGACAACTTAGCTAACTCAAAGAAATCACTGAAATCAAGGGGTCTTCTAGACCAATTCATAGGATCTCTACATATGCACCAAGCAAAAACTGCTATAGGACAGGTAAATAAAATGTGGTTAGCATCCTCAATATTACCAAAAAAGAGGCACCGGATATTTCCTTCCCAACCCATTTTTTGCAGCTAAGTAGCTGATTGAATTTTGTCTCTATAAGCTAGCCAGAGGAAGTGTTTGATTTTAAGAGGAATAGGTGCAGACCAAATATCTCTAATCTTTTTATCTACCACACCCCTAAAAGACAAGGCCATGTACATGGATCTAGAAGTAAAAACTCTCTTGCTATCTAAAACCCAAATCATTTCATCATTGACATTTTTAAGACAGAAATTATTAATCAAGTTTTTGAGAGCATTCCAAGCATCTAACTCCTATGAATTAAAAGATCTTCTGAAAGATAGACAGTTCACCCCCATTTGTAACACCTCTTTAGCTAAAATGTTTTGCTGAATGCACATATTAAAAAGAGAAGGAAAGGACATATTCAGAGGGCAACCTCCAACCCAAGTATCTCCCCAAAAATAAATCTAAGCACCATCACCCAGACTCCATTTAGCTCCCACTTTACGCCAAGGTTTAATAGACATCAGACCCTTCCAGAACTGAGAGCCTCTAGTTCCACAGAGTTTAAAAAACCTCTTGAATGCATATATTTTTTCTTTAAAAGACTAATACAGATATTCTTATCATTATTGTTAATCAACTTAAACACACATTTAGATAACAAAGCTCTATTCATAATTCTGGTTTCAGTGAAACCAAGCCCTCCAAAGTCCTTTGGAAAAGCCAAATTCTCCCATCTAACCATGTGATAGTTCTTCTTATTACCACAACCCTCCCAGTAGTATTGAGCTCTGGTACTGTCCATCTTTTGGTGGATCCCTTCAGGCAAGTAATAAAACCCCATGCTATAAGTAGAAATGGAAGAAAGGCAGGATTCTAGTCTAACAGCTCTACCACCATAAGAGAGATTTTTGGCTTCCCAGGTTTCTAATCTCTTTATTATTTTCTAAGGGATAAATTCTAAGTCAGGGCTATCAAGTTTAAAAGGACTGATGGGGAGGCCAACATATTTTATAGGAAAAGAGCCCAGGGGACAATTTAAAATGTTGGCAATTCTAATTTGTTCCACAATGTCCAGCCCACAAGAGAAAACCTCACTTTTGTGATAATTTATTTTCATCCCAGACATCTCTTCAAAACAATAAAGTAAAAATTTTGTAGTAATAATCTCTTTGGTATCAAAAGGGATAAACATGATAGTATCATCAACGTACTGTAAATGGGTAATACCTCCATCAAAAATATCAGGGACCAGACCAGTTAAAATTCCAGCTTGTTTAGCATTATCTAACATTCCAACTAAAGCATCACTAACAAGATTAAAAAGGAGGGGGGATAAGGGATCTCCTTGTCTTAGCTCTCTCTGGGTACTAAAATAGTTACTTTTCACCCCATTTATGTTAATGCAGACTTTCCCACCCTAAATACAAGTTTTAATCCAGTGAATCCAAAAGGAGGGAAAGTTTTTCTTGTTTAAGACCTCAAAAAGAAAATCCCAGCTGACCCTATCATTGGCCTTTTCAAAATCAACTTTTAAGATAATCCCTTTCAAATTCTCCCGGTTTAGTTCATGTAAAATCTCATGTAAGATCACATAGCCCTCCAAAATATATCTACCAGGGATGAAAGCAGTTTGAGTAGAAGAGATAATATTTGGGGCCACATCAGTAAGCCTGTTAGTAATAACTTTAATAATTAACTTAAAACACTTATTCAAAACACAAATAGGTCTAAATTGTTTGATATTAGAAGCCTTGCTAACTTTTGGGATAAGAGAAACAATACCAAAATTTAACCTCTTGAGACCTAGTTCCCCCTTATGTAGTAAGGATAACATCTCAAAAAGGTCAATTCTGATATGTGACCAAAATTGTTTGTAAAATTGGATTGGAAACCCATCAGGACCAGGAGCGGTATTGAGTTTAGTCCCTTTAATCACTATATCCAATTCTTCCATAGAGAAAGGTCTAATTAAAGAATCACCCTCATTAATACAAAGTCTAGAGTTATTATCCTAGAAATCATCTAAAAGATGAATAGAGGAAGGATTATCAGCTCTAAAGAGACCTTTGTAATATTCTACAATAGGGTTTGTTAACTCCCCTTGCCCTTCAATAATCTTACAATTATCCTCCAAATTAAAAATAGTGCATTTTCTCTTTCTTCCATTAGCTATATTATGGAAATAAGAGGTATTCCTGTCCCCCTTCAAGACTCATTGTTCACCAGACCTCTTCATCTAGAAAAGCTCTTCTATTTTATAAATATTTTTTAAAGAGTTTTCTAAGTCATATATCTCTTTCCAAGCTTTTGAATGTAAACTAAAGTCATCAGTTTGGGCATCAAGATCCTCTATTTTATTAATTAACTCTTGTTTTGCATTTCTCTGGCTAGTTATATTGTTAGCACTCTAGCCTCTCAGATGTTTTCTAAGCTAAGAAATCTTTTTATTCCAGAAATCCAGAATATAACTTTCATCTCTAGGAGGGAATTTATTAATAATCACCTCTTTAAAATCCTCTATAAGTAATCATGCAGACTCAAATCTAAAAAAAAAGCATTTCAAAATCTTATTATCACCCAGGTCTAAGATAAGTGGGTTATGGTCAGATCCAACTCTAAACAAAGAGTTTAAGGTGCAAATTGGAAAGTAATCCTCCCAGTGCTGGTTAGCGAGCACTCTGTCTAGCACAATCTGAGTAGGGTTCTCATGTTTATTTATCCAGGTAAAACTACCCTCATTTCTATGAATTTCCCTAAGTTTATAGTTAGCAATAAATTTATTAAATCTCTCTATACCTCTTCTATTAAGATTATCATTAGATTTCTCATAGTCAAATCTATACATATTGAAATCACCTCCAATCACCAGGACACCAAAATAACTGCAATAATGTGGGTGCCATCACTAGTTCAGGTAGTATTACCTTGGATAGTTTTTGGGGACTGTTCCTCTTCACTGGATCTGTTTCTCTCTTTTGCCTCTTGATTGGCTTGATAATTTATTTCCACGAGCGTCCTCATGGAGCAAATGGTGAAAATGCTCCAGTAGGCAATGGTGCAAGTGCTCCGGTAGGCCATAATGGTCCCAGCAGATGGTGAAGACGAAGAAAATGCTCAACGCAACACAACATCGCCTCACGGAAATGGTTTAGACCAAGAACAACCGTTGAACGGCTTACGATCAAGGCGCATGCTGAAAGCCTCTAGCAGTGTCTGCCGTTTCACATGAGGGAGAACGACAACTGAGATGCTAACGTCGGTTATCAAAAACGACATTTTATTTTTTTCCAATATTGTGTCTTATTCTATTTGAATATTAAAATCCATTTGAACAGTGTGCTCCTTGTGATGAGATAAAAGAAGTGAGCTCAACGTGCAAATATTTCAACTTCAATTGTATTGTTATTATTTTTGAGGTTGCAGAAGTGCTTGTTGTTTGCTGCATAAGGATACTAATTTTATCAATATCATAAAAGGTACTCCCTCCGTCTACAAATATAAGCATTTTTATATTATTTTAAATTGATTAAGGATAAAAAAATAAGATTACAATGCCCTTATTTAATTGGGTATGGTTGGGGATGGGAGAGTGGTTAATAGTAAGATAAGAAGAAATTTGAATATAAGTTGATCGATGAGACAAGTAGTATTCTAGAAATTCTTATATCCGTGGACAAATCTCAAACGCTTGGAATGTTTATGTTTATGGATAGAGGGAGTAGCATGTACTACTACAACATAACAACAAATTAAAGAAAAAAAACTACTAGATCTAATATATAACACAAAAATATATTCTTAGATCTACTCTATTCGTCCAAAAAAAATAAAGGATTTTAGGCTCTTTTGAAGAGATTAATGATAAAAATAAAAGCATAGAATGCCTCTCATTAAATGAGGAGTGGTTGGGTGAAAGGGTGGTTAGCGGTAAGATAAGAAGAAATTTAAATGAAGACGATTGATGAAACAACTAGTACTTAAAATATCTTATATTATTATGGACAAATAAGAAGTCCTAGATCCTTTATGTTTATGGACAGGGGAAGTAATATATAGCATTTAGTTGTTTATGGTTGTAAAGAGATATATTTACTACTTCTTGAGACATGTTTAGTACCATCGGGACATATTTACACTCTGTTCGGAAGTGCTTTGTGCCCCCAGCTTATTTTTTTGGTTCCTATGTGCACGTTTTTCAAAACAATCAACGGTGCGTTTTTTATAAAAATTTTCTATATGAAAGTAGCTTAAAAAAGCAAATAGATCCATTTTTTAAGTTTTTAATAGTAAATACTTAATTAATCACACGGTAATAACGTTTTCCGTTTTACGTGCGGCTTATTTAAGCTCTACAAAATAAGGATTTAAGAACACTCCCAACTGCACTACTTTGTGGAAACAGGTCAACAGTCGTGGGGATAAGGGCGCTAGTTAGTGCTAGTGAATAGTGATCGGTACACCAGCTAGTAAATTTTAAACTTGATCTTGAAGTCCAAACTTTCAATCAATAGTTTCATAAGATATTGTAGCTGTATTGGCAGGAATCAACTGTTAACCAGTCCGGTTACCGGTTAGCAGACGATAACAACAATTGAATTTTTCCGGTAAATCCCGGTAACTGGTGGATTACACGTCTGGACAAGAGACCGTTATTTTTTTTTGAATACTACCTGTTTTTGAAACCTCTAAGGATAGTTCAAGTGAATCAGAAGGCACTGTTGATCACTAATGCAATATCAACGGGAGAGACAGATTAAAGGAAAACCAGTAGCTGCTGCAGATGAACAAATCTGCCACTAAATTGCATTAGTATTTCAATTTTTTTTGTTCTTTGTACCATTAATTTGTTCTCGGGCAAACTTTTGGCAAGAGAAGATTTTCTCGGGCATTGTATTTGTAAAGACCTCTTAACTACGGTGTTGCAGCCACAACAAGACAAACTAGGGAGGCCTTTGAGACTGTTTGGTTGCTTGAATGCTCTCAACCTGGCTCTAATGTCTCATCCAGGCTAAGTTTGGCCTGACTAGTGAGGTGCAATAGGGGGGTGTTTGGTTACACGTACTAGTTGAGCCTGGTTCGTATGAAATATTATTTGGTTCATGGAATCACTACTACCAAAATTATTTGTAGAGGTGGGCAAAAGGGATTTGCAGAGGCAGGTGGCCCGCCTGCCTCTATCAAAATGCATATACAGATGATGCTTTATACAAAGGCCGCTTGGTGGGCTGCTTAACTCGTCCGCCTACAAAAAATCATTTCCACAGGCTCGCCTGTAGAATTAGTATTTCTTATACTCTCATAAAATGGTTCCACAAGCATACAGAATTACCGATATAGCACTTCACCTCGGAGTATTCCGGGCATCGTATTTATATTTTCCTAAAGGACGCACCATTGGCATAAAACGTTTCATTTTTTCTACCTTGCTTGTCTAAGGAAACATATACTAACCAAAGATGGGGGTAAGATCTGCTCAAAAATATGATATACTCCCTCCGTTCCAAAATATAAGTACTTCTAGGTTGTTTAGCAGAGATTAAGGTTAAGGAGAAAAGACATTGGTGTCCCTTAATAAATATGGAATGAATAGAGGTGGAAGAATAGGTGGGGGTAACATGGGAAGAAATTTGAATGGGAAGTGATTGATGAGATAAGTAGTTCTATGAGTAGTACTAAAAATCCTTATATTGCAGAACAAGTTTTGAATCCTAGAAATCTTTATATTTTCGAACGGATAGAGTAAATTATATTGCAGATGGAACACACATTATAGGACCTAACCTATCTAGTTATGAAGTTTCTAAGGAGACTACGGGGTAACAGATATTTCGGAACGAGAGAATTTCAGCACGACTAGTATTACTGAGGTAAAAGATGTTTACTTCAGGCACAGGGCACATGTTCCCGCTATTGAAGAACTGTCCACCCGATCTCTAGCGCCAATGGACTAGAGCGAACATGGACGACTACAAAGGATGCCCATGGTTGTCACCACCCGACCGACTACGTCCGCCCATTTCTCTAGCTAACCTTTCTTGGAACTATACGACCGAGGCACCACGCCTAAGTCATATACAAAAGTACTCCTCTGATCAGAAGAAAGCATTCCTAGACTTAGCTAGGTGAATTAAATCTAGGCACAAATCCTATAAAACTCTAAACTACAAACTTCTAGTCTAATACATACAACGATCGAACGATTGGTCGATCGGATAAAAATTCTGGAAAATAAGTAAAGACTAGAAGTAAATGAGGAAAGTAAATACTCGGAAATATAAAACAGAGATATATTAACCAAAAATGTACGACTTAGAAAAGATACAAGAATCGTTACCGAACTCCAAAGACAATCCTCCGGACTTTGGCTGGTGCGGATGGCAGTGCCGGCCGAGCCACGTTAGGCCAGCCCAGTAGGCTGGCTGGCCGGATGCCCTCTGTCAGGTTGGTCACTCCCTCCAATGCTCCGGATCTCCTCCGAATGATGGTTACAGGCGTTGGATTCCCTCCTGAGGTCGGTGCGATGTCGGTTGCGAAGTGGGCGAGGTCGGCCGGGTGGAGAAGTGGGCTAGCCGGCCCAACTTTAGGTTAGTTGGCCCCCCCTCCTAAGTCGATTGGCCTTCGGGCTGCTTAGCGAGGCCGATAGAGTAAATGTAGGATACCGCAATGGTTCCTTTTTCAAAGATCTTTCAGAAGATCCTCATTTTAACACATCGAAGATCAAGGCATATGATACCCCTGATGATTTTTACAATGCATTATCAAAGGGGAGCAAAAACGGTGGTTTTGCTGCCTTCGTGCATGAAGTCATATATCAAATTGTTTCTTGCAATGCACTGCAAAGAGTACACTATGGTTGGACCATTTTATAAGACAACAGGCCTTCGATATGTAAGTAATTTTATTTTAAGTTTGTTTGTTGCATAAATCTTAACTCGATTAGTTACTCTAGTTTGGTGAAATACATACGGAGACTATCGATGTTGTATGTAATGTCTAAGTGTAAATTGAGGCTAAAAATTTGAACTAACTCAATAAACTTCATTTGGAAGGTTAGTTATCATCCCCAATTTCACACAAATAACAAGAAATTAGAAATAACACAAAAGCCAACCAATGAGGAATCCAATTACTCTAAAGCATAGGATTTGAGAGTAAGTGTAGACAAGATTCAAAGGTCCGTTTGGTTATGTTTTTTAGTGCATAGTCACAGTATAAAACGATATATCCAATTGCATAGATCATATATACAAACAAGAGAATTATTATATGTTTTGCTAGGGAAATAATAGCGGGGAAAAACTAGAGGTAAAATTTTGGGAAAGTGGATACTTTGAGGTAACAAGCTCACATAAACAACCAAATTCTTTGAAAGTGGATACTTTAAGGAAACACAAAACAAAAGCAAGTAAGCAGAAAGTTTATCTAACTTAAAAAAATTTGAACTCATGAAAGTTAAAGTTGATAATCATTTGTGAACCAAAGAATACTATATCCAAAGGATGCTATCTAATTATGCTAGTTCATTCTAACACTTACCAAGTCATATGTGCTGCCACCTAAGTACAATTCAGCTTGCTTTTAGGCCGCAGCATATGGAAATACCTCAAATTAGAGCAAACAAGCTAACAAAAAGTCTACCTCTCTCACACAGGCATTCCCAAAAGGATCTCCTCTACTTGGAGACATTTCAAAGGCAATCCTCACCATGACAGTGGGGGACACTATCATGCAACTTGAGAAGAAATGGATTGGGAATCAAAACGATTGTAAAAATGGGTATTCTGCAGTGGGCTATCACATTCATAAATTCATAACTAGAATTCTGAACTTAATGTATATTAAATCTCTGTCCGGGACCAGTCAGGGTACACAAAATACAATGTTGATACACAGAGTGCGTCTTACAAAACATCATAAAGTCTTACATAAATGCAGCGAAAATGATAAATTGGGAAAGATAAACTAAGCCATAGGCATCTTGACAGCAGCGACAAGCCTAGTCCTCCTGATTGCTTCCATCTGAGAAGTACTCCATCTCTAGGGGGAGGAAAATTAGATCAAGACTGAGTACCACACACCATACTCAACAAGTCATACCAATTATGCAGTTATGCAGGGTAATGACAAGGGAGGCAATTGGCTCATTTGCAAAAAGCAGTTATAAACAGTTGCATTTGAAAAGTGTGAAAATAGTTAATTAAATTAATTAATATTAAACATCACTGAACAACATTGCACCACGTTGAAGAGGCCCATCCATCCATCCATAATCTAAACCATTGTTTTAAGTCATGTTTAGTAAAGGGGTGAGACTAATCACGGTGAATCTCGATCAGTCGCCCATAACCGCCGGCATGAATATTTGAATAGATTTAATTCTAGCCAGAGGTGTACAACTTTACCAACAAGACACAGCCCCACGCACATTCCCATGCGTCGGCGAGCCGCCATGGCACCCCGATAAGAGGAGACCTTTCATGTAACCCCTCCCTAATCATTCACACCACATTGAGGTTGCACCTTCCATAGGTAGGATACCCCATCTTATGCCATAGTGATCCAAAAGCCGATTAGTACCATACCCCGGTCCAACTCAACCCCTTCACGCCCACCCTCATCATCGGTGTCTAGGAGAGCAAAGAGCTACACTACAAGCCCAGTCATTGCCTATGCTAGCTTGTGGTAAGTACAAGAATGCCTTTCAAGGGCTTCCTGCGAACCGATCCTTAATCGCCATGGTTGCGGTTAGCAAAACCATGCACCCACAACCCACCATTATGACATATTTTAGTTGTGTAGTTAACCATAACTAAACATGTCCATCATCTCAACATTAAGTCGAAGTATAAGAATAGTGAAAGAATTATCCCATTTGTATGCTAGTTGGACTAAGCATGGCTAAGCATTCCTAATCCAAAGTCTAGTCAATTAATTACCCAAGTTAGCAAGGAATAAGGTATTCAAGCTAGGGCCATATGAACATTAAATAGGTCATCCCATAACCACATGAATAATAATAAAACAGTGCATGTTTATTTATGGAAAACAAAACATTTGCATAAATTAGGTTCAACATGATCAAGAGTTGAAGCATGACTTACCTTGTTCCGCTCCATCAACCTCAGCAACGACATCAAAGTAAAGCGGAGCGTCGGAACCGTTGGATTCTAGTGACAACCAAAGTAAAACAAATAAAACAGTATATAAGACTTAAGAACAATGCATGAAACCATTTTTAATGGATTATTGGCATTTTTTTGGATTTAATGCAGTTTGAATGGATTAAATCGAAGTTTGGATGAATTAGATATGATTTTTAGAAGTTTTCCTTGAGTTCTTACTATAACCAGAAAACCCAACCGGGCAGCCACGGCGGACAGATGCACCGACTAGCGCCCACGTGGCAGCGGAGCGGGCGACCGCAGGGAGCACCACGCGAACAGCCACGGGCAGGCAGCGGCGGCTCGCTGGTCAGCCCAGCTGGGCTGCGGCGGCACGTAGCCCGATGGTCGCCGACAGCAACCATCTGGTGTTGCAGCGAAAGACGGAAAGTGACGAGGAAGCGACGGATCCTCACCAATAGCACAATGGCGAGGACGGGGACGAGGAGCGACCAAGAACAACGGAAACTAGTGTGGCCCAAGTTTTGTAACCTATTGAAAGTCATACTCAATTCTAGTTCAAGCTATAAATGTAAATTGTAAGAGGCAAAGAGCTGCAAAAAATGAGAGAAGAGCAGTAGAGAAAGCAAATGAGGCATGGTGAGTTCTTCCCGAGGTATCGGAGATTGGACAATCTCCACTAGTCCTCGTTGGAGCACTCTACACAAGAGTCTTGCTCCCTCTCATGGTGACACACTCCATGAACGTTCTTTAGGGGTAGCTCTTCTCTGCTCCAGATAGCCGAGCTCCAAGCCTTCACACATCGCCCGGGTCTCCTACAATCTTCTTGAAAGATCACCGAACCGCCTCCACAACCATCTAGGCACCCCGAGATGCCAAGAGTAACAAAATGAAGCTTCACTTGACTAACATGAAGTCTAGCAAACTCATGGATGCACACAAGGCCTATGAATAGCACTTAGCCACAAAGTCGAATGCTAATGTTTACCCAAATGATCAACAAATGATCTATGGCACTCTAGAATTCCCCCTCAGGTTCTCAAGATGTTTAGGGACTCCAAAGGCAAGAGGGAAGTTGTAACGCCCAGAAATTCGTAACCAGAATTCTGAATATTTCTATGTATTAAATCCCTGTCTAGGAAAGCCAGGGTACACAATATCAAGTTGTCATACAGAGTATGTCTTACAAACAGAATAAAATTGTCGTACATAAATACAGCGGTAAAGATAAATAAAGCCTATATATAGCTAGCCAAGTGGAGGCTTCCATTCCATAGGTGTCTTGATGACGGATCCAGCCTAGTCCTCCTGATGATCCTCGTCGGACAGGTACTTCACCACTGAGAGGGGGTGGAAGGGAGCAAGACTGAGTACCACCCACAGTACTCAACAAGTCATACCCGCAAATACGCACAATGCACGGGAGACAAAGATAGGCTTGGGGTTCATTTGCGTAAAAGCAATTGCAAACAGTAGTAGTTCGCAAACAGTAAAAAGGTTAATTAATTAAACAGTATTAATCCTCCATCGATCAACACTACACTACGTTGACCAGGCCCAACCATCCATCCTATCACTACAGCAAATTTTAAGTCAATAGTGAGACTAATCATGGTGAGTCTTGACCACATGCCCATAACCGCGGGCGCAGCTATTCAAATAGATTTTAACTCTGGCCAGAGGTGTACAGTTGTACCCACAAGACATAGCCCCACACACGTTCCCGTGTATCGGTATGTCACCACGACACCCCATGAGAGGTTGTGACAGAACCGTTCACGCAGCCTCTCTCTAATCATCCACACCACGCTGAGGTTGCACCTGCCGAAAGGGGACACCATATAGGCCAAGCTACCCCCTTGCGCCACAATGGATTCGAAAGCCGATCAACCTGACCCTGAGCCGACCCAACTCCATTATTCCCATTCTCACCAATGGTGCCTAGGAGAGGAAGAAGAGATGCTATAAGCCCAGCCGTTGCCCACGTTGGCTTGTGATATGTACGATTAATTGCCCAAGGGGTTCCCGCGAACCGGTCCTTAGTTGCCATGGGTGCGACCAGCAAAACCATGCACCCACAGCCCACCATTTGTGTCAAATTTTAGGGATTTAATATCAATATATCCAAAGTTACAATTCCTGACATAGAGTCGAACAATAAATGTAAATAATAACATTTAATTCCCCATGTAAGCTAACAGTCACTAAGCAAAGCTAAGCATCCTAACCATATCCTCTAGTCATATTATTACCCAGCTACAAAGGTGTACAGGTGGAATTAAGTCAGAGCAATTAAAATTGCATTTATATAGGTTAACCTTCCCACATGAAATAATAAAACAATGCATGTTTAATAATTTAAAACAAATATTTTGCAATAAATGGGTATAGAATGATCGAGGAAACAATGTAACTTGCCTTGCTTCGGCTCGGTGAACTCGGCAACGACTTCGTAATAAACTGGAGGGTCGACTGCATCGGATTCTATAGCAAAAAAAGCACAAACAATTAAAAACAGTACATGTGGGTACTGAAATAGGGGCTGAAAGTATTTTTAATGGATTCTTGGAATTTTTCTAGATTTAATGAAATTTGGATGGAATTAATCGGAGCTCGTAAGAATTAGTTATGAATTTTTGAAGTTTCTCTATGTTTTACTATACTAAAGTAATCCCATAATGATTTATTATGCAATTAAATGAATTATGACGTCAGCGGACCACAGGGCTGTCGCCGACAGGTGAGGCCCACGGGTCAGTGACACCGAGGGGATGGCGCACCGTGGACGCGGTCCACCACGCCCGGCGCCACGCGGCAGGGCGCGAGCGCCCGCCACGTGACCGGCCCCGATCTACCCCGCGGTAGATCGAACGGCCAAGGACAAAAGGGGGCAGTGCCCCGTCGGTGCGGCCAAGCGGCGACGACGTGCGTGCCCCGATGGTCGCAGCAACCATCCGGCGCGGCGGAGAGCGGCGAGGAGCAACGAGGAATACGGGGAACCGGAGGGGCGTCTCACCGAGGAGCGGCGATGACAGGAAGATGGCGAACGGCTGTGAACAGAGGGAATTAGTGGTGGCGAGGCTCGGGGAGACGACTACGACGGCGTCTCGATGGTGCAATGCGGCGACGGAGGTGCGAACGAGGTCGAGGGGATCCTGGCGAAGATGTAGGAAGAGATTAGGGCCAAAATGACCGAATGGTTCGACGGGAAGACATGGCCGAAGGCCGGCGGAGAGGCTCACCGAAGAGGATGACGGAGAGGACGGATTTCCAACAGGAATCCGAGGCGGCCAGCAGCGGAACAGGATGCAGCGGGGCATGGCGAAGCTAGCGAGCGCGGTAGCCGGTGACGGCTGTAGTGACGGCTACGTGTGACTGGAGTCGGCGGAGCGCGGCGGTGGCTCGGGAGCTCGGCGCGGAGAGGGTTAGCGTGCACGGGGAGCTTGAGCATTTGACGGGAAAGAGAGAGGAGAAGATGGGGAGGGTTTATAAGGGCTCAGATTAGTGAGATCGTGGCCGAGGCGGCACAATTTCTCGGAGTTGTGGACGGCGGTCACGGCGGTAGTGGGTGAAATCAACTCAGGATCGTGGGCGGGAGACGCGGGGAAAGTAGGGGAATGGCTAGGAGACACGGTCTACGCTATTTGAACGAGGGGCGAGAGCGCGAGAAGGCCGGATGAGGTGCGGATCGAGCGACGGCGAGGATTTTTCCCCTCCGGCCGATTCGGTTCGAGGTTAGGGATGGGTCCGACATGTGGGGCCCCGGTCCCACATGTCGACGAGAGAGAGAGGGGATGCGGGCGAGCGCACGTTGATAGGCAGGGCCTAATAGCAGAGAGAGAGCAAGGAGTCAAGCGGGTAAGTGGGCTGACAGGCGGGCCCTAGTTGGCGGCGAGTAAGGGAGAGAGAAGGTGCGGGCGAGTGGACGCTGACAGGTGGGACCCACAGGGAGGCCCACGCGCGGCGCTAGCCGTGATAGGCCGAGAAACAGCGCTGGGCAGGCGGCCCGGCGAGAAGGAAGAAAAAGAAAGAAAAGAAAGGAAAAAGGGTTTTCCAGAAGCATTTTAATTCCGATAATGTGTTTTGAATTACTAAAATTACTTCCAGTGCTCTAAAAATTCTCATAAAAATCCTGTTAGTGTATTTTGGCAAGAAAAATATAGAAAAAAATATTCCCAGCCATAATAAATTATTATTTCGCATTTCTTCTATTTAATTAATCCACTTGGCCTCTTAATTTTATTTCTGAGGTTGTTTCCTAAATATATTTTATGTGGCTCTATTTAAGGGGAAACTCAGGGTATGACAGAAGTCACAGCAATGGGGTATATATAGCCTCAATCACTCAAACTATCCTTTGGCAACACATAGGAAAAATTGTACTAGCCGGATAGTCCGACCACATCCGGACTGCCTGACCTATATATGAGCCGGACAGTCTGACTACGCTCCCGATTGTCCGGTCCACACAACCTTTTAGTCCAACACATGGCTTGACTGAATTGTCCGACCTTGACCGGACTGTCCGGTCCATTTATCGTATTGGCTTAGACAAACACATTGTCCAGCAACACAATCCATCCACCGGACGGTCCAACTATAAGTCGGACCACCCGGTCCGTGTACACAACACGGCCCAGGCCAACACATGGCCCGATTGGACGGTCCATCCACCGAACAGTCCGACAAACAGTCGAATTGTTCGGGCCGTACACACAGTACGATCCGAACCAACACATGGCTAGGTTAGACAAAACATGCCAGACTATCCGATCAACACCGGACTATCCGGTATGAACACACAATACGTCCAGATCAACACATGATCCGGGGGAGTGGACTGTTCGGTTCGGCACCGGACTGTCCGGTGTGTTAAGCCTCCAGAACAAATTGTTGATTTGCAATCCAATCTTTGCCCTAGCTCAACTCCACTTCTCTTGCTTAAGATATAGTATAGATTATTTGCTAGACAAGGACCTGGTGTGCATCACACCTAGCTTCCTAGCAACATGAGAGACAAGCTACTTGCTTCATCTCCTCTTTATAGTACGATTAAATATAAAAGAAAACCTATTCTATTTTTATATCGCCTCAACTCGTTTGACGTGGTAAACTCGTAAACATGGGTCTTTTTTCTTCACTTTGCTTGCCGAAGACCACACTAATGTGTATTGTTGTAGCATATTTAATCACCGAGAACTGAACTCCTTTCATACTTAAAAAACACAGTCCCGATGATCATATTATCATTAATCACAAAATCCTAAACAAGGGCCTAGGTGCTTACATAGTCCTATAATAGGTTAAATTTAGTTGTTAAGTTGGCCCAATTGTTTAATTGACCAATTAGGATTCTAATCGAGTAAAGCAAGTACTTATTGAGGCCATATTTATTTGTTAACGATGCAATTATGGCCATCATTAGTTTAATTGATTAATTATGAGAGGCAGCCATCGCATGCAACTACGCGTCAGAATTGGCAGGTGCGTCCAGTCGCGTAGGCATGCAACAATATATATATTGTCTGTACGTACAGCTGTGCATTTTCCTCTTCTACAAGAAAGCATATATGCTCTTCTACTGAGGTTGTCGACGGGCGTGGCGGCGCCCATGCGCCAGCGGAGCGTGGACAGCACGAGCAGCTCCATCCGCCGGATGGAGTCCGAGCAGAACACGTGGCCGTCGCCGGCGTCGAACACCAACAGCGTCGGGCGGTCGCGGTGGCAGAGCGCGAGGTGAGCGCAGGCGTCGATCCCCTTCTTCCTGCGTGTTTTTTTTCCGTTCCTCTCTATATGTCTGTCACGCAGTGATCAGGCTAACTTCATCCACCAACCTAGAAAAAAAAGAAAATCAAAAAAATTTTAGAAATAAAAAAAAGTAAAGAAAATAATACAAAATTAAATAATTCACTATCTCGGTGATATTTTATCAAAGTATACAGATTAAATAATAAAAAATAAAGACGTACGAATTAAATGATATATTATTAAAAATCACCGGGACTTTGGGTGGACGTTCGATCTTTTTCCCTCGATCGGGTGCCCCACTGTAAGCATTTCCCGGTTCGTGCGTGCAGCAGAGCATGCAACAGTTGAGATTTGATCGGGATTTTCTGCACATCTTAAGGCCCAAGGACAGAGGCGACGGGTGTTGTGGGCCGCAGAAGATCATTGCTTCATACAGTGCCGTGTAAAACCCGAAGACCAGCTGCACTGCTATATTGTATACACATAGGGTCTACATCCGCAGAAGGCTTAATCTCGACCAATTATCAATCTATTGTTATTGTTGTTTCTTTTTCATACCTAGGTTTATAAGTAATTTAGCTCTTTTTTATTTATCCTATAAATCGGTTATATGTATAGGTAAAATTAAGACGATTTCTTTATTAGTTTGTCATATAAACTATACATGCTTCTCCAAAAAACAAGGAGAATAACCTTTGCTAGTTTGCTTAAAAATTAGTCATTCGCCGTTACGAAAGTATAATATTTATCTTGTTTGCTAATTTTTTCGCAAATTAACCGTTTGATTCCGTGAAAATGAATTAATCTCGAAACTGACTCCGCTAGCCGGTTTTTGATCTTATCAATTTTAACGACTCTATTGATTATATCCTAAATTGTTAGGTGATTCTATATTGACCACGAAAGAGCATCAACAGATGCATCCTCCGGTGTCTGCTGCAACTGCAGGTGCGTTGTCGCTGAGAGAGCCTCGTTGCCGTCGTTGTCCCGCTTATGCCAGATTGGATTGCTACCGTTGGTAGTGACCCAATTTGGGAGGGGCTAAGACGGTTAAAAAAGGGGGCAATTATAAATTTATCATAGTTTTAAATTGTTATTGTAAAACTGTCAGAATATTGCAATAATGCCACCAAAACTATGATCCAAATTATACTCTTGAAAAAATATAAAAAACCAGTGATAAATTTACAAATGCTCTTAAAAAGGTTCTGGTAGAGATTCTCTCGTAAAGCCTTACCACATGGCTCGTTACGGATCAATTCGGGCAGCGCATATTCTTTCCGATGGTCCACTGACCACTATTGACCCCATTCGGATCGTGAATTTTTTTATTTTTATATTTTTTTAAAAAATATTTACAAAAGTATATATTTGTTTTAAGGATTTACAAAAATATACTCTCAACGCCCTCTAGAAGGGCGTTTTTTTAAAAAAGCCCCTAGAGGGTGTTTTAATGACGTGGCAGACGGCCGTCGACCTGCAATTTTACAGGAGGCCCCCTGGCCAGCCTAAAACCGCCCCCTAGAAGGGCGGCAATGGGGCGGCTTGAAAAGACGCCGACCCGCGGGGCTGCCCGCTCCCCTTGCCATCCTCCTAGAGGGCAGTTTTTCCCAGCTAGGGGGCCGCCTGCAAAATGGCTAGCCTCGTGGGTCGGCCAATTTTGCAGGCGGCCCCCTTGCTGCCCTCTAGGAGGGTGGTTTTTGGCCACCCAGGGGCCACCTGCAAAAGTGTTAAAAATCGTCCTTTGGGAGAGCGATTTTTTCCTGGCCCAGTATAAAACCCCCTCCCAGCCTCCGAAAAGTTCATAAAATTCACAAAAATAACAAAACAAAAGAAGAGAGAGCTGAGAGCGAAGATGAATGAAAGCAGCAAACCTCTACCGGTTTGCGGATTCGTCTACAGGTAAAGTCTATTGTCTCTTTGTAATTTCTATTTCTATTCAAGAATTGATGTAGTACTGTACTAGTTATGTATATAGTACTATATGAAAATAAGTTGTTACTCGTAGATCCGTAGGTTTTTAGTTAATCTATTAGGCAACGTAATTTGTGTAGAGATGGTAGTTATAAAATGTCGATTACATGGTATTAGATATGAGGAGAATGTTGGTACCTAGTTTAACTCTATTTTTTCATCAACAGAGATGCCAAATAAGGTGATATTTCAGTAATTTCACGGGCAAGGAAATATTAGGTATGGTCCACATGGTGTAGATCTATCGGAATTCAGTTCAACAGCTAAGGGCATTGATAGGCCAACTGAGAGAAGTTTCGGGTCAGTATACAACTGGTTGATGCGAGGCTTCTTAATCGACCCTCAGATCAACGCAATAACAATGTATGTTTTAGTCAGTCGTGCAGTCGAAGGTTTTTTGGAACTGATGCCGGTGGATTGCACTGCTACTTAGAGATGGTACGTGGAGAATGCATTCCAACGTGGTTGGCCACTTGGCATACTTGTGTTAGTGTACAAGAAGGATAACACCGTTGTAATGGCCGTGCAAGATGTTGAGGGTCCAAGTGCGACGGGAGGTGATGCCGAAACAGTGGAGGAAAATGAAGAAGATAGGCAGCCAATAGGTGCGGCAGATGAGGGAGAACTAATCGACACCATCGTTGAGAAAATGGATAGGGAAGATGCTGAAAACGAGCATGCAGAGGATGATGATTCGTCTGATGAGAATAATGTAATGCCTACAGAATTGACCAACAAGGACTTCTCCGGGCTTATTATCTCCGAGCGGTATCATGTGCCATGGGAGTACAAGGAGAACGAGGTTATCCAGAGGACTAAGTATGCATACATAGAGGATTTGAAGGAGGTAGTGAAACAATGAGCGGTGTCACTTTAGAGGGAATTCTCGGTCGTGAAGTCAAGAAAGTTGGTATATGAAGTAAAGTGGATGGGTGTACATGGTGGGTTCACGCGTTTAAGGGTAAATGGAAGGATTATTGGCAAGTTTCAATCGTGACCGAGCATTTATGTTACTTACAAGGTATCGAGAAATACCAGAGAAATATGGCATCTGCATTTATTGCAACAGAGATGTACTCCCATATTGTGAACAACCTGGGGGTACGAACCAAGGTCAATCGTTAGATATATTAAGAAGAAATTCAAGTACACAATTAGCCATACGAAGATATGGAAGGCGAAACAGAAGGTTGTGGAGATAAGGTTTGGCACATTTGAAGCATCGTATAATAATTTGCCTCGTCTTTTAGCCTATATTCTTTAGAGGAATCCGAAAAACTACTACGACCTAAAAGCTTTCCTATCAACTGACCATGGTAATCAATGTGTATTGCAACGGGTATTCTTTGCATTAGGTGCTTGCATTCAGTCCTTTGTGCATTGTCGTCCCATCCTCTGCATCGATGGGACATTCCTGACAGAAAAGTACCGAGGACAGATATTAACAGCAATTGGAGTTGACGGGAACAACCAAGTTCTACCGATGGCTTTTACTTTTGTTGAGAGCGAGAACACTGATAGCTGGTACTGGTTCCTAGAACGGGTTAAGTCTGCAGTTGTACGGATGAGGCCAGACATATGTCTAATACATGACAGTCACGCCAGCTTGTTGCGGACAATTGAGGAATTGAGGGATGAATGCGCTGATAAGGGGTACCCACCAAAGTGGTCTGATGTTCAAAGTAGATGGTGCATGCGTCATATGGGTGCTAATTTCTACAGACAATTTAAGAACAAGCACCTTATGGATCTTTTTAAGAGGCTGTGCGCCCAGAAGCAAGAGAAGAAATTCAATGAGCTTTGGAGGAAGTTGGATGAGCTGACGTCTAAACAAACAGATGAGCAATTTAGAAGGGCTACCCTTATAGGGGTTAAGGCTCCTGTTGACGCCGAAAACCACCGGGAACGAGCCGATGATATGGTTCGGCGTCGGAGGACACGCAAAGGCCTGGGAGATCTGCTTAGCTCCAGTGCAGGTCCTAAAATATTTGAGGTTCATAGGCGTGCCAGTCAATTTGACCCCGCAATTGACAAGGAGATGAAGAAATTTGATTATTGATCCAATCGGCCAGTAAGCCGATACGGATTCCTTCCAGCCGATCGCCGCTATGCTCGTGCCCGGGCCCTCGCCTGTACTCGCGCCTGGGTCTCGTGCTCGGGTTCTCGCTCCCGGGTCCTCGCTCGTGCTCGTGCCCGGGTCAGCAGCAATTGCACATCGGCTATCGGCCGATACGGTTTGATGTAGGCTCCTTGTAGCCGATGGCCGATGGCACCTGTGTATCGGCTAGGAAACCGATAACGCTATAGATAAATGGATAAGCTGTCAGTATAACATGTGCAACGGCTAGAAACCGATGATAAAATAGATAGGCAGAATAGTGAACTAGCCGACTGCCAAGGAAACGCATGTGCATCGGCTAGAGAACCGATGATAATATAGATGACCAAAATAGTAAAGATAATACAGTCGGCTTTATAAAAAAGATAACCTATCGGCTAAGCACTCCGATAGAACGTCGCATACACACCGATCGGCTCGACAAGGATAAATCTATTATTATCAATCTAGTAGTTCAAACCTAACTGATGCAGCACAGATCGATAATAGTAAAGGAACCTCAACAACCGATAGATCTAATGCAACTGTGATGTAATAAGATAACTTATCGGCTATGCATTCCGATAAGACGCTTGCACAGAAACCATCGGCCTAGCAGGAACAACTTATCGCTCAGTTTAGTAGGTCGGACCCAACCGATGCAGTACAAACTGACGATAAGCTTTCCCCAGTAAACCGATAATAACTATGCACGCGTGATGTGATATACCTGATAGGCCTAAGAGATCGAACCGAACCGATGCAGCCATAGACAAAGCAGATATATCGTGGTAAGCCGGCTACCATGTACCGACTAGAATATCGGACCTAACCGAGGAAGTCCTAGCCGATTGGTAGCCGGGGTAATGAGACTTACCCTCTCGCCGGAGTTCGGACCTAACCGATGCAGCCCGGCTCGAGAAGCAAGAACCCGTTGGTAAAGGGTGGCGATGCGCCGAATTGTATTGATCGTTGAGATGGTTTACAAGGTCCCCGGGCATACGTATTTATACCCCGAGTTACATGAGTCCTTAAAGGACACAGCACACAACTTCCTATCTATAAAAGGAAAACTAACAAGCCCTGATCGGATACGAGATCAGGTTTTCCTAAAAATTATCAAAACTACCTAATTTATAGATAAGGTAATTAACTGCCATAGCGTGGTCTTCACGATTCCTTCCCGAATCCGGCTTCTTCTGGATTAGCTCTCAACGGCTGATATCACTTCTTTCCTTAACCGAGTCCGACGCGAACCGTGCCAAATTTTGGCGTTAACAGCTCCATAAACTCTTGGACCTCTACCAAGTGATGGACCTCGTGTTAGAAGAAGATTGGCATTGTAGATTAGGAAATTTTCGGAGTGGATTGAGAATAAGCCAAATGAGAAATGGGCCTTATTGTTTGACAAAGATGGTTCTTGATTCGGTATAATGACCATAAATTTGGCAAAGGTTTACAGCTGGATGATATGTGGTATTCGAGGGCTCTCACTTGTTGACATTGTTGAATTTATCTTGCATGGCACATGCACGTACTTCAGAGATCAGTTCAGAGCAGCTGGCCCCTCTATGGCAGACAATAATCTTTTCTTTGGCACACTACTGACTAAGTACATGCAAAATAAAAGTAATAAGACCCGAAGACATCGAGTTATACCTCAAGGTACATAAGAGCACAGGTTTGAAATATTGTGTCGACAAGGGCATGCATGGAATCTACCATAAAAGAGTTGTGCCGGAGTGCGTGCTGAAAGAAGACGGGACCTATAAGTGCTCGTGCCGAAAGCCTACTCTACTCCACAAGCTATGTTCTCACGTTATTGCCGCGAGCACTGAGTGCAGGATAGAAGCACATTATTTTGTCTCATCTTATTTTAGAAAAGAAGCAATCTACAGTACTTGGAGTGACGAGATATACAACTTCGGTATTGCAGGGACATTTACTACCGAGCATCCTCAAGTTATCTACATTCCTGACCCAACAAAATTGAGAAACAAAGCAGGTCGCCGCAAGACAAGACGCATTCGTAATGACATGGATGAGTCAGAAGCGGGTGAAAGGTATAAACGTTGTTTAAAGTGCGACCAGACATGCCATACCTACAAGAAATGTCCGAAGGATGCAACCGGTCCAAGTGCGGCGGAAGCTATACCATCGGGTTCAGGTGCTGATGGCAGTCGTCCTCCGGGTGAAGGCACAACTTCAATGCGACCCTGTCCTAGACGTTCTCGAGCATTTGGTGGTACTGCGGTATAGTGTTAGTCCATGTATCGATGTAATAGAGATTCTATAATTTAAGTTCTCGCTTGATCTTTGTTATAGAACGATATGTACCGTATTATTGTCTTTTATTGTTATGTAATAATGCTATGAACCTTAATAATAATTTTTAATGTGGTTGTTTAATTAATTTTACGAACTTACTCTTACTTATTGCTTTGACAATAAAAATTATGCTAACGCTCTATTTGCATGCAGGTATGGCGTATACGACACCGGAGCTGCTCGACCGAGGCCTCGACCGGTTCCACCGGTCTTACTTGTCAGCCGTTAAGGGTGCCGAGCTGAGCACCTTCCGTCCACGGCCTTCACGTCATGTCCTGTGGATAGACCCCCGGTTCCGTGAGAGGTAAGAGTTGTACCAACTTTTATTCCCAACATTTGTATATATCTATGTTCTCCAATATTAACTACAGTGTTATATTTTGCAGGTTACGTGAGTCTGGACTTCTTTCGCAATGCAGGCTAGTTGAGCCCGCACCGGATAAGAGGGACTCCGCTAGGCGGTAGGACGCTGGCAGGTCACTTCTGGCAGCACTGGTGGATTGCTGGAGACCGGAGACGCACACGTTCCACCTACTGTGCGGCGAGATGACTCCCACACTCCAGGACGTGTCCTACCTACTGGGACTTCCCCTCGTAGGAGACGCAGTGGGTCCGGTTGACGGGGCGCATGGTTGGTCGCAAGACATCACTGCTCGGTTCGCGATCGTGCAGCACTAATCTAGACTTGGTGCACCGGGTTCGCTATCGGCTTACACCACAAGCGGCCCATCGCAGGCGTGGCTTCTACAGTTCACCGTAAGTCGCGTATTCCTTTGATTCACGATCGCTCGATCTTTAAAGCAACAGTGGTGCTGACAATAACCTTGCTTTACAGCCTGATCAACTATACCCTGATGTCAACGACAACTCGGTGCGGTGAAGCTTGGAGGCATACCAGTTGTGGCTATTCGGGTAGGTGATGTTCACTAGCACGACGAGGCACGCGGTGGACAAGGACTGATCCACTATGCTCGTGCGATCACCGACAGCGAGGACGGCTGCGTACCACAGTGGAGCTGGGGATCTGCTGTGCTAGCGGCGACGTATTGTGGTCTTTATGACGCGTGTACAAAGACCGATGCAGGTACGATTCTCGCCGGTTGCCCTCTCCTTCTGCAGCTATGGACGGCCGAGCGGTTCGTGATAGGCCACCCTCTGATTCAGCACTCTCCCTACGAGAATAGCCTTGGAGGCTTGTACAGGCAGTCGGCCAAGAACCGTCCAACTATGGGGACAGTATGGTGTCGCCATGAGGTACGTAACGTGAAATTGTAGGCTTACCACTTATGCGCAAACACTGACGTGTTCTCCCTGTCCTATTTTGCAGCGTCGTTACGCCCACGCGCAGGTTAGGAGGGCTTACTCCGACTTCATGATGGAGTTCGACCGCCTGCAACCCAGCGACGTTGTCTGGGAGCCGTATAGCCCGCAGGCTATCGTGGCCCATGCACCGCTCAAACTCTTGGCTCTTTGCATGTGCGACCAAGCGTACTGGATGACGACTGTGTCGATGGTGTTCGACATCTTCATCGAGCTCCACTGTCCGCAGCGCGTGATGCGACAGTTCAGCTTACGTTAGCTCTTCCCTATGCCCGTGGAGTTGGTTGTCCCGCGAGACGTGCACCGGTTAATACAGCTGCGATCTTTGTTAAATACTACAACTCTTTTATGAAGTCTAATACACTCTCTACAACTAGGTATACTCGTAGGGGACAGGCAGGCGACACTCAGTGGTTACGACTGGTTGTTGGTGACGGAGGAAGTCATCGACGAGGTCCGTCCACATACTGAGGCTGCCTACCTAGGATACCTCAGATGGTATCAGCCCCACACCCGCACACGCGTGACATTCACCCCAGTTGATCCACAGCCACACGTCGCCGCTGTGACTGACCCGTATCCTACACACCATGACCAGGACTACTTCTGTGCGGTAAGTCACGTTTTATTTGCACTTTGCTATTCCCTTTGTAGGTGTCTATGGTTCTAACACTTATTTACATCACATTTGAAATAGGCCGACGCAGCGTGACAGGTTCGGGCTGATGTGGACGCGACGTTCGGACGGTTGGACGTTGGGATCGTGCTGACTGCGGAGGAGCAGAGGATGACTTTCGGGAGGATCCGTCAGTTGATACACACAGTGATTCGTGCACTCACTTGTCGTGCGGTCGACGCGGTACCTCCCGTAGCTGTACCTCAGCACCAGCCACGGCCCCTAGAAGCAGGAGTGCACCAGTAGGGTTCTAGTCAGCCAGCTGGCCCCTTCAGAGGTAAATTCCGCTAACCATCGGTTCATACCATATTTTCTTCTACGACATGCACCTTTTTACATCAATATGCTTCCGTGCAGCTTTCACTACACCGTACCAGATCCCTTCGGAGCTGACACATCCACACAGGGAGCGTACCACACACGACTGCACAGCAGCAGGGCATGACCAGTGCCCCCGGGGCTACCACAGGAGGTCCTTCAGGTTAGATGCACGGTGCAAAGTTTACTTTTGCCTTGCAAAATTCTAGTTTGCAATTATCAATAATTTTTTCCACAGGGTTCCACTCTACACCGCTGGGGATGTTTGCTGGCGCTGTCTCCTCCGCACAGGGCACACATGGCAGCGGTTGGGCACCGGATCCCTTCGAGGGCGATGACTTGGAGGACACGGAGATCCAAGAGGTACTAGGTTCCTTGCAGCTCGGAGGAGCTCCGCCACCACAACCACAAGACCTACCAGCTGCCACACCTGTGTAGACAAGCCACGCTGGCCGTGCCGTACCACCAGACCGGCTGACCTACTCTCAGGGCTACGTGCGAGCGCAGGGTAGGAGGACGAAGAGGGCTAGAGGTCACGGCCAGGGCCCATAGTACGTTGTACTAGTAGTAGTTAGCCTGTTGTACATATGTTATATCTTTTGTACGTCATGTTTTATTAATCCTACGTTTACTGTAGAAACATCTTTACTTCATTTACGCTCGTCGATCAAACGATGTACTTCTCACGGTCTACGTTTTCGACGAAACTAATCAAAAATCGTGAATTTTTGAGTTTCAACTTCACGGCGAAAGTACATTCCAAGCGATGACAACCAAGCACACGTTAATTGCTTACGAATCTAATAAAATTATCTATTCAATGAGTACAAATGGCACATGAAACGTTTTTAGTTATCGTTATTACACGCCTTAGGATATTTCAAATGGACATCCGACTAGATATGCATCTACCGTGTGCAGCGTGGGTACTTCTCCTTCCTCACCGCCTCCAGCCCAGCTTGCTTCGCACGTAGTGCCCTCTCCCGCTTTCTCTCCCTGTCTGCCTCGCTCCTGCCGCTCCTTCTCCTCCTTCCTCTTCTGCTCAGCCTCCTACTCTGCTTATGTCGTCCAAAGACGTTCGAGGCGCTCCCTGTGCCATTCCTATGACCTACGAAGAAACTCTGCGTCCTCTGGATAGATCTCCGTATCTATCCACTGCACAAAGTCGCACAGAAGCGGAGGAGGCTTCGGTGCCTTTACATATGCAAATTTGTTAGCTTAAAGATTCAAATATTTCGTACTACAAGATTCTCCACTAGCTTCTTCGACTTCCCTTTCTTCCCTTGCGGCTTCGGCTTCTCCGGGGAGTACGCGTAATTAGCACGCATCCAATACCTTTGCCGGTATATGTGATCCTGCTCACTTATTGCAACTTTACAATCATCTCCGTACCAATACATTGACGGAGGCACGCCAATCGAAAGTCGTTAACGATTGGACATACCGAACACATCCATAACAACCTACATTATAACCAAATAAACGCAAGTTATAACTCACTAGGCTAAAAATACCCTATACAACTACATACTTAGGGTATACTATGCATGACCACAAAAAATAAAATATCATCGTACTCATTTTCATCTCCCTAGTGTTTCTCGAACTAGGACTACTCATCTAGTAAAAAAAACTAACTTCTCTCATCCAGCCTATCAATGTCTTTAGCCGTTATGCTCCCTAGCGTTTCTCGAACTAGAGCTACTCATCTAGTGAAAAAAAACTAACTTCTCTCATCTGGCCTATTAATGCCCTTAGCAGTTATGCTCAACTACAATAGATCTACACCCTGTGGACCATACCTAACATTCCCTTACCCGTGAAATAACTAGTACAATACTACACATACTACATCACTTAGATGAATAGAAATAGAAATTACAAAGAGACATAAAATATTACCTGCAGACGAATCCGCAAACCGGCAAGGCTTCGCCTCTTTCGTTTGCCTTCGCTCTTAGCTCTCTCTTCTTTTTTTCTGTTATTTTTGTGAATTTTATGAACTTTTCAAAGACTGAGAGGGGGTTTTATACTGAACCAGTAAAAAATCGCCCTCCCAAAGGACGATTTTATACTAGAAAAAAAAATTTTAAAGTAAAAGGTTTTGGCCAACCAAGAGGCCACCCGAAAAATGGCCGGCCCCCGCAAAATGGCCAATCACGGGGCCGACCATTCTTCCGCCGGCCTCTAGCTGGGAAAAACCGTCCTCTAGGAGGGCGTTGGGAGTATATTTTTGTAAATTTTTGAAACAAAAATATACTTTTGTAAATATTTTTTTAAAAAAATAAAAAAATTCTTCGGATCGCTAGGTAAAACGTGTTAATACACGGGTTCCCGTGTAGGCCCGTAATTGGATCGCAGCCATCATTCCAATCTGGGCTACACTTCCTACTACCTCTCACCGTGTTTGGGCCCACTGAAAAACAGAAAACTATGCGGCCCACGGCCCAGTCCCACGAGGCCACGACCTGTCGCACGAGGGCCGCGCCAGCGGCCACCTCACCTCGTCCCCGCACCGCCGCCGCCGTCGCCGTCGCTGCTCGCAGGAGCAGGAGCAGGGGAAGCCGCTTTCCGGAATCCGGAGGTTGATGTTTCAGGTTCTGGAATGTTTCGGCTTATGAGATCTGACATGTTTACATGTTAGTGTGCTGTCCAGGAGGGGTGGTGAAGCTGCCGGCGATCCGGCGGAGGGGCTGTCGGCGGCTCGGCGGTGGGACGCATGCAGGCGGCGCAGCCGTGGCAAGAGCGAGAAGGTCCCTCTTGCGCGCCCGGGTCCCGAGCTCCCTGTTCCCCATGGGAGGTGAGCGTTTCTCTCCTCACGAGATTTTACTGCACGCAAGGTTGCAGAACAGCCATCTCTGATTGTTTTCCTAGCACGAGCATTGTTACAGCGGCCATGACAACGCCTACAGGAGGGATATGTTATGTTGCAGATTGCAAGTTGTATAGTAGTTCAGGCAGCAGTGCACTCTAGCTATGAGAGCTCTTTGGGAACCTACATTAGTGTCATGGTTTCGTTAACATGGGCTGGAATTTGAACCAACCTTTTCTTTATAGCGTTTATGGTCCATGCCTTGGACATGTTTGTTATGATGCTTGTTCATCTGTTTAGCAGTATATGCTACTAGTTTAACAGAAATGTAGCAAATGATGAAGTTCCTCTGCAAATTACTTCCAGAAGCTTCCTGAATTGCATTGTTGTGCATTACATTGTTATAGATGGTTTATCTCTGTCTACCTGAGATTTTCAGTTGACATGCCATTCTATAATTGGTTTGTGTGCACAGACATGCGGGCATGAACGTGCAAACAGAGGGTGTCCACTGATCGGGCATATTCTGGAGAAATAAAACGCTGAATTAGCTGAGTTATCATTGTGCTACTAGCTGTTGCTCAGTGTTCCGTGAGATGAAAAATCCGAACTTGTTTTGATCCCTGATGTTGGGCTTAGCTCTATCAATATTTCTCCCTCTTGTTGACAGGTATACTCATCTGAATCATCTGGCACTGTCAGTTGCAGGT
The DNA here is from genome assembly GCA_003991445.1 of Oryza meyeriana var. granulata. NCBI lineage: Eukaryota > Viridiplantae > Streptophyta > Magnoliopsida > Poales > Poaceae > Oryza > Oryza meyeriana. The sequence continues at coordinate 283,848 of RYFJ01001037.1, read as the reverse complement.
TCTGGACCTGGTTGGAGTCTATTGCCCTTTCTTGATTTTGTTCATTTATTTGCTCTCTTTCATATTCTTTCTGAGTCTGGTCACGACGTATACTGTTCCTTATCCTGTGCTTATTCTTGTAGAGAGTCATCATCAGGGCTATTAAAAGGGCTGAGGTTGAAGCAACTCCTGTGACTAGAAAAAGTCCTGAAAAGCTGTTGAAGTTTAGACTGCTTGAGCCGATGATGGTGCCATCATTCTGACAGGCATGTTGGTTCCCAATCCATTTATTTTCTATATGAATTATAGAATCTCCCTCTGTAATGTTGAGGATCGCCCTTGAGAAATCATAAACTAGTGGGGATCGTTTAGGAAATGCCTACACAAGAAGTTGAACTGATTCAGTTTTGTACATCAGAAAAAAAGTAGCGAAGCACTTGCTCATCAGGAAAAAAAGTAATGCACACTCAACTATAGGTCTAAAATATAGCTAGTTTTTTTAAAGGTGAACAATGTAGTATTCTCCATAATACCCAAGAAAAATATGTTTAAGATAAACAAATTGCTCTCTAAAAAAGAGCTAAATAAATTGCATGATACATGTGTGCAGTTACTTTTTCCAAAGGCATGCCTGTGCACTGTGGTTTAAAGTTTTTCTCCATGAACCAAGTTACCACACAAGTAGGTGCAATATCAAACCAGAGAAATAGATTGAATGAAAAACAGGAAAATTTTCCAGAGCAGTGTTATAGAATGCCTATTTTAAATTCGACTGGCATTACAAGGAACAGAACAACACCATGGATAATAGCCTTTCTATCTTCCTCTCTTTTTAAGAAAAGAATTGTTTTCTTGTCCTTGTATCGATCAGATCACAAATATGAAATTTGTACTGATAATACATCAATTCACTGCTTATACTTTTTAAGTCCTTTTTTTGTCCTTTTTTTATGAATCAGAACTATTTGAGCACATAAACTAATTTTAGAAGTTACAGCCTCCATGCCAATTCAGTTTGCAACAAGAAGAAATGTGAGTTAATCACAAGCTAATACAAGTCATAAGTACACACTACTTACCATTTTATCCAATAGAGAATGTTACTTACTCACTATAGGTGGCTAGCAGAACAAAAATCTGTTAAGTTACAGTATGGCTTTTAGTAGTCACAGACTGCTTGTTGTGGTAAATTTTACTAGTATTATGTATGCCTCTGTTTCCAAATGTTCTGTATGATTTGATAAGTATGAGCAGCTCTCAAGCATATTTTAGTACTCCCTCCATCCCAAAAATATAGCAACTTCTAGCACTCAAAATTCCTACCCCCATCTCAACCAATCACAACCATTTCCAATTTTATTTCTCCACCTACTTCCTCTTCTCAACCAATTACAACCTTCTCCCATTTAATTTCACCTACTTCCTTCATACCCGTGCCCAACTCCTGAAGTTATATTTGGGACAGATGGAGTAGGACTTTTGTATTTCAGAGGTATGTGCTGTGGAAAAAATATTTAGCGGTTTAACTTACAAAGCCAAAGCCTTCAGATTTGTAAATTGGTCCAACCATTGTGTACCCTTTGCAATGCTTTGCAAGAAATATTTTGATGTATGGAACTTCATGTACGACCGCTGAAATACCTCCATTTTGGCTCCCTTTAGCGAGTGCATCAGCAAACTCATCTGGATTGTCATATGCCCTCAGTTTTGTGCTGTCAAAACCAAGACCCTTTAATAGATCGCACAAATAAGAACCATTACGATACCCTACATATTCTCCATTTTTAAGGAGTTCATGAATGTCAGTTACGGTGGGTTGAAGCTGTTGCACAGTTAGTATTGAAGATAGATTGGCTGTATAACTTGATGTAATCACGAGAAGCACAAAGACCCATACAATGACAACCAATCTAGACAAGATACTGTCCACCCTTTCCCCTGCAAAATGGCAAACTTCATATTTTAGAACTTCAAATAAACATTGATGCTGAATTTACTCTTAGTACGACAGTATCTTTTGTTTGTTAAAGACTGGAATTGCAGAATAAATTTACTTTTGTTAGCTCTTTCTCACCCTAATTTTCTAGCATACAGTTCAGGTTTATCTTGCCTTTAACCAGAGCTCCTAAAGCATTGGGTTAAAGAATTAAATGTGAAAATGCAGTATTTCGCATGTAATAAGAAAACCTAATATCATCACTCACTATCTGCAAAGAAGGAGAAATAAATTGCTATCCCAAGCTGGTGGAAGAATGAACCAGTCAGTTCAGCATTATTGATTCGTCGCTCCAACAGCCATATTACAATTGCTGTGTAGATGAAGAAGGCAATACTTCCAAACCACAAGCCAGTAGTTAATGGCTTCAAGAAAACCCACATATTCTTATCCCTGTCGTCCTTAACTGGCACAATCATTGCCACCCCAGATTCAGTATAAGGTAGTGTGAAATCGACATATGAAGTTCTATTGTACCTGATGGTTATATCCCCAATTGCTGCATCATATACCTGCAAAGCTTTTTCTTTTTCAACTTCAATTACTCTGTGATGATTTGGGAAAATCATAATAAAATGGCAATAGTTACACCATGCCAATCTATCCTTATCAAAGAATTTTTACCGCCCTTGAGGGGATACCAAGGGGGTACCACAGCAGAAAACATAAATAGACTTAATCTAAAAGGAACAGTACTGCAATCTATGTTTCAGCATACATCTAATCAATCCGTACTTATACATAAAACAAGGAAAAGTTAATGTCTTAGTTTTCACATAGTTTGCTCTTGTTTATTACATACCCATCTACTATAAATTTCATTTCAGAATGTGTATTGTCAAGTTCTAAAACTCTGGCCACTAATCTACACAAAATAATTTGGATTTGACAAGTAGGAATGCTATAGTAGATTTTTCATCAAAATACTTTCAGATCATTATGTTTTATATATTCTTGACAAACATATAACTAAAAAATTGATCAATGTTGTGTACAGTAGACTGTGTTAAAGCCTGATATGGTACAATATAGTGGAAAATGATGCCAAAACATATCCAAACTAAACTACATAAAAAATCCCTTGAATTGTTCCAATGTGGGTAGATGAATACAATTTTGCCAAAAAAAAGGGAATAATTAAATTAGCTTTATTAAAATTTTCAAGTGGGTATACCCATTTCTGTATAATAATTTTTGGCAAAGTGAGAATCAGAATTCCTTACCCCAAGATGAACTTGGTAGACAAAATCATTATAGCTGCCAGAGTTTACTCCTTGTCCATTATCAAATGCTACATATTCATAAGGTATTGCATATGAAAGTCTCTTTAACGCCTCTTCAAATACATCGATTGCATACCCAGTGGCCGTAATTTGATTGGTGGCAGGATTCCTTTCCACCTTCATAAGCTCAGGATATCCACTTTTCCGTACACCTATACGGAGCTTTTTTCCATTAGTGGGAATTTGCCATCCTTTAGGCAGCGTATATACTTCTCCTGGCCACATCACTCGATTAAGATCAGGCATAGAGTTCATGTTTGTTGTTTTTGATCTATTTTCGTTTGTTTTTCTGAACATTCTATGTTCTGCTGTCCAAAAGCCTATTTCTTTTGGCCTGCTTCCAACCACATTAATTATCTGGAATGTGGAAAATTCCAGCTGCCTGTTTCTAAGGTCAAATTCACCACTTAGGCCTCTGAACTTACTATGTAAGATTGAGTCTAAGAGTTTTGGACCAATTATGGAAATTCCCAGAGTTCCCAAACTTGTTGAGTTCTTTGTATCTTTCTGCTTTTGGAATACAGTATCGGCCATTCTTACTTTTTCTGCTGCCTGTGCTAAGGCCCAGATAGTATCATAACCCCAAAGCCCGAAAGTGTTCAGTTGTGATGGTGGATCATTTGGGTTGTCTTCTTTGAACCTCGTATTCCATCTTGTAGTGAAGTCATCAAGTTCCTTTGATGCAGGCACATAGAACCTGACACCAATTGCACCATTCATTACCTCAAGAATTGAAGGGCTTAGCGAATTAACAATATTTGAAATACCATCTGTCAAAATCCATGCATAATCTTTGCTCATCATTCCCAAGTCCTTAGCCTTTGTGAAGAGAATGGAGGCAATGTTCGATGACATGTGAACAACATAGACTCTAGTCTGCATTGTCATTAGCTTGTAGAGTTCTAGCTCAAGTTGGTCAGTAGTTGCTGTTTCAGATACTGCACTACGATAAGGCATAAAAGCTCCGAATTCTTGCAGAGCATCAGCCAGGTATGGTATTATGCCCCTACCGTAGTCCGTATCCTCATAGATGGGTACCACCTCCCTCCAGCCATATGCCTTAATGAGAGCAGCAATGGTATTCAGTTGAGCAACATCACTTAATGTTCCACGCAAAAAATATGGAACATTGATAGATGAAAGAGCGGGGTTTGTTGCAGTGAAGGAAATCACTGGGACTTGGCTCTTGTTTCCAAGATCAGACACAAACGTAGCTTCTGAAGATTTTTGTGGGCCAACAATAGCTCTCACATTGTAATTTTCCAGTAGGTCAATTGCTTCACAATAGAATAGGAAAATAATTAATTTGAAGAAAGTTGCATACATTGTGGTTGCATCTAATAATCTTAGTGGAAGTAGAGGTGTTCTGCAGCTATAACATCTTGTGTTATAACTTAGAATTGGCTAGGCTGTATAATCACTTCTTATGATAGTGGTGTATTCATGACATTGAGCACAGCAGAGCAAAACAGTGAGCGCACTGTATATAACTTAGCTACATTTGGTTTGAAACTCTCTTTTTTATCCAAAATTGAAGGAGTTGCTAATAAGAGAGAACACAAAACAGGGAATGTATTTGTAAAATACAGTGGCTGTTTGGTTTGAGGAATCAACTTATCTACGATGGATGATCCATCATGGGGTCATTCCTCAAATTTGGTGGGATGACTCCATTCCTCATCTCTTCACTAGTTTGTACCTTTGATGGATGAGGTGGTGATGGACTAACCCATTCCATTCCTCAAACCAAACAAACTATTTAGGATCAAGTGGTCAATTGATCATCTCATTTCTCAATCCAAACAGCCGATTAATCAATAACTCAAGTGGGAAGGCCCTCACTTTTACCTGCGTACAGAATCCGTGGAGTTGTCATGGGATTCTGGTTTTTAGTTTAGCTTAAATTTGTCATTTTTAGAATAAAGTTAGTAAATGCACATAATATTTTGAAGATTTGCAGCAGTTGTAGAAAAGGGAAACATGTATAAATGAAATGCAAGTGTTCGGTGCTTTTTTTGTCATTTTTCCTCCATAACTTTTTTAATCTAAAGAAATCAAAGTTATAAAATTTGTGAAGTTCTCTATGTTTAAAGAAGTACCTTCTGAATAGCATATCACCACATTATGATGCGATGATGAATTGATGACCCAAATTTTGACAATTTTTAGTGGCAATTTACAGACACAACGTACCTTCTGATGCAGCTTGGATATCGTCTCCATTGGAATCCCTAATGTGGAGAACCAGTTTTGTCTTGAAGTTCCTGTGGACTGCATAGAAATCTTCCACAGCCATCAAAATGCTGGTACGTGCTATTTTGCCCACCAGCGACTTCAGGTGGAGGATCACTCCAACATTTAGTGTACCTGTTCCATTTTCAGTGATATCTTGAGCAACAGTTAGACTGAGGAACAAGAATAAGAGTGCAGTCCTCCCAGCCGCTTTCTCCATCCCCGTGCTGTGATGGTTCTAACTGATTACTGAATGTGTGGTACTATGCAGGCTTATAGTCTTATAGCACTGATTTTTCATTATTCTGCCTTGGTCAAATTGCATTATAGTATTCTTTGTCTCTGGATTAAAATTATAAGCTTCCTTCTGGCTATCTATTTCTTTGGTAAGAAGTTAACGTTCCGTTTATAAATATAAAAGAAATGTTTCTGGATAGCTCCGTGTTAAGGTGATGACTTTGGGAATTCCAAGGAAATCTTGGGTTGCAAACGCGGGAAGAATGAGCGCATGTTGTGAGGAAGTCAAGGACTCGCCTTTGACATGGTCGGAGGTTTTGAATCTCCGACTCTCCTGGCTTGCTTGCTCCTGGCATGTTGTATGTCTAATACTCTCTCCTTTTTCAAATACTTTAGTTTTAACTATTACTATTTTAACTTTGATCATCAGTTACTTTGAAATGATTATATTATGACAAATGAAAGTTACATGGTTATATTTATGATACACCACACTTTGATGATATGGCCTATGTTTAAATATTTACAATTTATTGTAAAAAAGTAGTTGTAAAAAATTAAAGATGAATAGTATCTGGTAACAAGTAGTACTTAGTAGAAATGGAGATTGCAAGATTTTCTTTGTAGAGCCTATGTGCTCTCCTAGGCGTTGCCGGTCAACTTACTATTGTTTATACAATCTACTTAGTCAGCTCCTCTTATAAAAGCATGATATATAGCCATTGGCCATTGCCTATTGCTATGTGCAGTAAGTCGGTAGCAATTTTATCTTTGACAAAATACGACGAGAGATTCCTTAAAGAATCATATTTCTGAAAATAATCTCCTAGCATTGTAATTTATGGACACAGCAGTGCAGAAGCTGAGTACACTGTTGGTAAGTCAATGCACGGGACTTTCTTGCGATGTCAAGTGTGGATTCTGACAAACAAATTGAAGAGTCAGGAATTGGTAGATTCGGTAGACATTGGACAATCAGATGCTGTTCGTTGAAGTCTCAAGGACCATCCAATATCATTTTTTGCCCAAGAAATCTATAAACTGTTTTGGTTGACGAAGATAAACAATATTGTAAGAGATGCAGGACGCCTTGTAAATATATTGCTAAAACCTTCTGCTTTATCAATGAAGTAGGCAGTCCTGCTTTTCCCTTAAAAACAAGAGATGCCACCAAGAATAAAGTGAAGAGAATTGGAGTAGCGATACTTACAAATCTTCGTCTGACCTGGATTTTTGCTTGATCGTGCAAAGGTTTGTAGAAATAGGAAGTACTACCTTGCTCCCAAAAAACTTTATTTTTAGCCTATATACTAATACAAAGCTAAAGGACAAATATTATTTACTTTAGCAAACTCTAATGTAGTTGTCCTATACTTTAACAAATTTAAATGTATCTGTCTCCCATTTTAGCAAACTTAATGTGTTTGTTTCTCACTTTCATAAACTTCGATACATTGATTGTTCTAAAGATGAAAAAGATAAAATCTTTATGAGATAAATGAGATGAATTATTTTGGGATGGAGGGAGTAGCAACAAGAAAAGTTTGGTCGGAGTCAAGGTTTGACCCAGGAATAGTAGAGAAGATGAGCTAAGCTGGCAAGATTGTCCTTTTTTTATACTAGTTTGAGGAAAATATAAGAACATTTCTTTTTTCATGACCGGACACCTCAGGTCCTATTTGGTAGAGCTTTAGCTTATACATTCACCTCTGATCAAGCTCAAGCTCTACTATACGATTCAGATCAAAAAAATAGAGTGGATCAGGCTAGATCGATCCAAAAAAATATATTGGCGCAGTGGAGCAGCTCCACAACTCCAACTTTGACTGTATTACAGAAGTACCCATAGATTTATAGTGAAATTAATTGCAAATACCACTGCACTACCCCCTCCATCCCCCTCTCTCCTCATACCGCTTCATCCCTAGGTGAAACTCACGAACAGGCCCCGCAGGAGAGGAGAGCGCATGGCGGGAGCCCGGTCGACGACGGCGGCGCACCGGCGGAAACCAGGTGGCGGCGCACCGGCTTCTCCTTCTCGTCTCTTCCCCCTCCTGTCTCTTCCCAGGCTGAGGGAGGTAGGGGCGCACAGAGGCGGCGCACGGTGGTGGTGGGCGGCACAAGGCGGCGGTGGGCGGCTAACAGTTGACGGCAATGGAAGGTAATTTTTCTCTAAACCCTAAAATTCCCCCTACCTCTTCCCTTCAATTCTGCCTCAGTTCTGTGGGAATGATTGATTATTTTGGTTGATTGGATGTAATTTTGCAATGAACAAATGGGGAAAAATGCAGATATGAAATTATCACCCTTGGAGGCTAGCCAAACACTTTTCATGTCACCTCCAGATCCTATAGGAGCTAGCTCCCATTGGAGCTGGAGTTGGAATTAGGAGTTAGAGCCCTGCGAAACACCCCCTCACTTGCTCCCCGAACACGGATCTATCCTTTGGCTTTGGCTGCAAAGTTATATGTGCAGTTCACTTTATATATGCCTTTGAACCAATCCTGTGGCTGTTTGTTGACGTGCCTTTCTGCTGAATGAGCATCTCCAAGAGAGGCCAAAAAATTAGTCTTCAAAAATCTTATATTGGGACCATCCTAAAAAATTTTAGTCTTAAAAGACTTTACCATCTCCAAGAGAGACCAAAAAAATAGATCAAAAAATTAGTTTGTTGGCCACATAGGATAAATGGGCCCAACGTTTGCTTGCGATCGTTTTCTTTTGAAAATACTGTGCCCCCGTGCGAACATCGATCGAGAGGATCCTTGTTGACACCGCCGCTCCTTGGCGCCGCAAAACATGTCGTCGCTATAGTGCCCTTGGCAAAAGACTTTGCCGCTAGCCTGTGGAGAAACGGAAGGTCCTGTCGATCCCCTAGCCGAACGTGTCATCAATCGTGGCCGATAGGGAGGTAGATCGACGACGTCTTGCGGCGGTGTAAGGATCAAGCGACTACGGTGAGCAGCTAAAAAAATTGGTGCGGGTAGAAGGAGTCGGGAAAAAGAAAAGGCACGGATGGAGAATTTCTGGCACGTAAGTGGTGAAATTTTCCCACGGGAGCACTGATTGGGCACGGCTAAGATTGAGCATGGTGAATTTTTAGGAATAGATTTGGGTATCTGTTGGAGGTTTGTTTTTTAACTTAAATCCTAAAATTTAACTTTTAGGAACCTCTTTGGGCCTCTTTTGGAGATGCTCTAAAGGTGGGTATTCCGTCAACCCAAAAATTCAATTCGGTCTTTTAGTTTCTGAACAGTATAGTTTAATAAAACCTCTACACTCCCACAATACAAACCAGAAATACTACTGCACGGCATGCCATCCAGGAATAGGATACATAATCACCGCCGTACTCCTTATCTCCCTGATGTGCTTCTCATCCGCACGTCACGCTCCTCACCCAACTATGCCACACTCCACCGCTCTCCTCTTCCTCATGTCCTCCCCCTCCTCCTCCCTCTCCTCTTCCTTCTTGCACGCAATCGAAAATGGCTTATCGCTCCTCCTTCTCCCCCTCACCAGCCCTTACTCATCCTCCTACTCTGTGTTCCTCATTGTTGCTCCATGTCCCCATAGGCGAGTCGGGGAGTAGGCCGCCAACACCGGATCTGGAGGCCTAGGCCCTCCCGTTGTTGGATCTAGCTCAAGCACATGTCAGCGATGAGGGTGGTGGATGGCGCCGGTCCTGTGGCCTCCTCCTCTGTCTCATGCTCGTGGCATGACGGTGGACATCAGATCTGGATCCCATGACGGAAGGGGGCACCAGGGAGAAGGGAGACCATTAGGGAGGACGCCGACCAGTGCGGGATCCTCCTCCCAGGTCACTGTCAATGATGATGATGATGGAGGGGGAGGCCAACGAAGGTGATGGATCTGAAGCTTCGATATTGGCAGCCAACATGATGGTGCAATTGTCATGCCGCTCACCGGCATCATATGCAAGTATGTTATGCGGCTCATTATTTTTAACTGGTACCAATAGATACTAAACCTGTATTTGCGGGTATTAGGCCTAATACCCAGATACTTACTGAGACCCATAGGTACTACCAGGCACCCTAGCACCGAGGTACCAGGTGTCAAGGAGCAAGGAAAGGGACGCGTGCTGTCGCCGCTTGGCTGGGTGGCGAGCCATCTGCTACCAGCGCCTCCTCTTCTCTTCTCGGCTCCAACCTTCCTTCCCTGCTGCTGCTACGGGCGTCGCCTTGCTGCTGTTGTCACTGTTGCCAGTGTTGCCGCTTGCACCGTCGCCTCCTGGGCGTCCCAGCCACCAGCGCCGGTGCTGTCACCTCCTGCTAGCGCCGTCGTCATGCTCCGCCACTGGCTGGTGATTCTGCTCAAGGCGCGGGGCACGAGCACGCAGCGTAGGGTGGGACGGAGGTGCGGACGCAATAAAGAAGCGGAGACGTGGGATGACCGTCAGCACCATAAAATACCTTGTCCCTACAATGGGATCTCGTCCTGTAGCTGTCCTCTGTGCAAATTTGTGAGGCATGAGGTGATCCAATTTTGCATGCGGGCCGGTGCTTCGATGACGTGCAGAGCTGGGCCTCAGGCTGCGAGCCAGCGCTCACGATTACGCAACGTGAGGATGTAGCCGGCATCAGCGAGCTGGTGTCCACGCATCGTCTTGCGGCATAGCGACGCGTGCATCAACGCATTTACGTAGGGAACGCACTCCATTGGCACAGATTTTTTTTTACACACACCGTACACCAACTAAGAAATATCATTAAAAAAATTTTAAAAAAATTATACATGTATTTTTAATAGTACTATACCTATATATAAAGTCTCATCTTCAAATTTATTAAAAAAAATAAAATTCTGATAAATTTATACTATTAAAATTGTCAGATTTTTTTGTCTTTTTTTAGCTAAAATATAATGAATTTGAAGATACGACTTTATACATAAAAGTATATGTATAAATTTTTCTAAAATTTTTGGTAATATTTGTTAGTTAGTGTGTACAGTATATACGTGGAAAGCTTGTGCGCATAGGATATGTTGCCATTTATGTATGGTGTAGTGTGAGAAAGTCATGAAACTTTTTATTTTTTATTTTTGGCTTAGATTTACGCTTCATGTACGTCTTTGGGAAATCTGCTTCTCCTTTTGTTGTTTATGGTGTCAGCACATCGGAAGTTCAGAACTAGCTTTATGTACGGTGCAGGGTGCATCAACGCATTTATATATGGTGTCGTGTTATACATATGATGTAATTATATTTGTATTTAAAAATATTTTTATATGATGTTATTTTTTAGTTACTGATAATATATTATAAAATAAAAGAAACTAACAGTTAAAATATAATATTAAAGAATGTATAAAAAGATCATACGTCTTATATTTTTGGATGGAGCTAGTACCATTTAGGTATCTTTGAGATTTCCATCAATGATGCAAAAATACACTCTCGGCTTATCATTTTTTACTTGGTATTTATACAAAGCAATAACTTACAGAAGAATTAGAAATAAAAGATTAGACCAATCTAACTAACGCCTACTATAATTCCTTGTCTACCAGAATTCTTCTATTGTTCTCTATATGATACGGCTACGGTAGCAGCAATACAAACAAGAGCCATATCTGTGTTGCCTAACAAAGATTTTTATGCGAAGTGAGGATAGCTCAACTATTTAGGTTTCTTATGGTGGAATCTTTTCACCCGGATAAGTCATGTATTTATATGACCGCCTATGTTTATATTGTATTTTAAAAAATAAATATTTTTATAATCTAGCCCAATTGGTGTATAATCAGGACCTACAACGAATTTTTTATTTCTATATTTATTTTTTAAAAAATTTACAAAAATATATTTTTGTTTTCAAAATTTACACAAATACACTCCTTCCGTCCTTTAGGAGGGTTTTTTTTTAAAAAAAAACCGCCCTCTTAGAGAGCGGTTTATGTGACGAGCCTATGAAAAAAATGCATTTAGGCCCTTCCCGCCCATAATTATGTGTATATTATTTTTATAATTTATAAATAAATTATATGAAATCCTATGAAGACAAACTTTATATCCAAATTGTAGAGCTCAATAAGATCTACAACTTTACAGTTGACAACTTTTTCATTTGCAATCATTTAGGGATTCAAATATTTATTATAAAATCTCATATCTATTTTTTACAAAATCTTATATCTACGTTGCATACGAAGTCCGATGGAGATAGACTATATATATTAAAGTTGTAGTTCTCAATGAGATTTACAACTTTGTATTTTATTATTTTTAAATTTAATATCATTTAGTGTATCAAATAAACATTACTATTTCTCATAATATTTAAAACCATCCTTTAAAAATATTTATATTTGTATTTAGACCCTTCCTGTCGGTTGTCACTAGTCTAAAACTAGTAATGCTGATAAACTGCAAAGTTGTAGATCTTATCAAGAACTATAACTGTGATATATGGTTTGTCTCTATCGGAGGTCGTTTGAAACGCAGATATAAGATTTTGTAAAAATAAATGTGAGTTTTTAACGAATATTTGGAGTTTTAAATGATTGTAAATTAAATGTTGTCAACTACAAAATTGTAGATCTTGTTGAGTTCTACAATTTGCATATAAAGTTTGACCTTACAAGATTTCATATGACTTATTTATGAATTATCAAAGTAATATATATATACAATTATAGGCGGAAAAGGCCTAAATGTAATTTTTTTTGCACGCTAGGCTGCCGTGTCACATAAACCGCCCTCTAGGAGTATATTTGTGTAAATTTTGAAAGCAAAAATATATTTTTATAAATTTTATAAAAATTAAATATATAAATAAAAAAAGTCAACCTACAGCCATGCATAACCACATAGGCTAGGCCCATGTACAGCATAGATAAGCATGTGGCAGGCTGGCCCAGCTCTAGAGTTGTGGCCACCCTTGGTATATCTATATTCCTTAATTAATAATGGTGGTGACGATAAATCTGATACCATATCTATTTTTATTGTAATTTTGTAATTACTCTTTCAACTTCTAATATTAAAAATAATTAAATCTAAATGAATAGCCACATATAAAATTAAATTAAGGTGAATATTTTCTATAGAGAAAAGATGTGTAACACATTATGAAAAATGTATGTTTATATATTTTTAAAAAATATTATAGTATATTTTCTTTTATTCGTAGCAAAAAAAAATTTTAGCTAGTGCACAGAGAATGTGGCAAGTGCGCACTCGTCGTACATGGACTCAGTGGCGGAACAAGAAAGACATTAGAGTCTGAACAAATTTAACTATAGCTACTATTTATTATAAAAATTATATATTTTTTTAAATTATATAAAATTTTAATGAATCACCCGCCAGCTAGCCCGGACGGTGACCGGAAGGTGGATTCGCCTATGCAGGGACTATACAATTTCCAAACGGTATAACGTGCTCTAGTAGAGCTATGGCCTATGTGTTGTACGCTGTTGCCTGCTAACTTAACGCTACATGTAGAGAATAAATACTAATTACGTGCCGTAGATAAGACATAACAAAACCGAAAAGATTACATTGATCTCGAACGGGCAGTCGTACATCCATATAGGAACATAAAATTCGTGACCTCTCGTATCACAAATGACATACATGTAGTATTATTATTAGAGTAAATTGCACTTTATTGTATCTCGTTTTATTTGTACCTGTTTTTAAGTACATATTTTGACTTTACACCGAAATATATAAAAATAAATTTTACTTTGTACTAGATTACGTCATATAATTAAAGAAAATTCTTATGAAATAAGAGTAAAACTTATGAAATTTTTTAAATTTAGACCACAATTTATAAAGTTTTATTTAGATTTTATAAAATTTAATGAAATTTCTATAGATTTGATAATGTATCTTGGTGCAAAGTAAAATTTATTTTTATATACCTCTACTAAATCCGGTGCAGAGTAAAACAAGATATAGTCTATTTGGTATAAAGTGAAATTTACTCTTATTATTATTATTATTTAGCCTCTTCTTCCATTTTTTCAACCAAAACAGAGATTGATCATTGAATCTTCAATTGGTTGCTTCTTGTTTTGCTTTGCATTCCATCAGTTCTTCCTGCGCCCGACGTCGACGCTTGGTGTGCAGTTGGGCCTAACTGGGCCGCACGGTACGCAAGCTAAGAAGACGAGGAGTGCCGTTGGATGCAACGGGTCGGCTGATATGAAGCGAAATCCGTGTCCCTCTCCTCCCCTCGCCGCTGGCACCGCCGCCGCCGCTGGAGCAGGGGGAAGCCGCTTCCAGAACCTGGAGGGCGGCGTTTCAGGTTCAGGAATGTTTCTGTCTTGAAGCTGCAGCCGGCTGCCGGCGGTGGGGAAACACACGGGCGGCGCAGCCGTGGCAAGAGCGAGAAGGTTCCCCATGGGAGATTGGGAGGTGAGCGTTTCTCTACTTAGGATAATTTATTGCACCCACGTTTGTCCATTGGTGGAACAGCCGCCTCCTGTTGTTTTCCTAGCGCCGAGTAGTGTTACAGTGGCCGTGAGCCCGTGACAACGCCTACAGGAGGGAGTTGCAGTTCAGGTAGTAGTGCGCTCTAGCTACAAGAGCTCTTCGGGAAGCTACTGTGGTTTGGGGTGGAATTTGAACCAACCTTTTCTTTACAGCGTCTATGATCCATGCATTGGACATGTTTGTTATTATGCTTGTCCATCTGTTTAACAGCATGCTAGTTCAATAGAGACGTAGCAAACAATGAAGTTTCTCTGCAAATTAAGTCAGCACTTCATTCCAGAAGCTTCCAGGATTACATTGTTGTGCATAATAATCATTGCTAGTTAGTTTATCTCCGTCTAATACCTGAGCAATGTAGATTTTCAGTTGACATGCCATTGGATAATTGGTTTGTGTCTGCAGAGACATGTGGGCATGAACTTGCCAACAAGCATATTCTGGAGACACGAAAAGCTGAATTGGCTATCATTGTGCTACTAGCCATTGCTCGATGTTCCGTGAGATGCAAAATACAGACTTGTTTGGATCCCTGAAGCTGGGCTTAGTTCTATGGATATTTCTCCCTCCTGTTGACAGGTATATTCGTCTGAGTCATCTGGTACTGCCAATTGCAGGTTCTGGAACTGGTTGGAATATATTACCTTTTCTTCATTTTGTTCATTTATGTGCTCTGCTCCATATCTTTTCTGAGTCTGGTCACGACTTATGCTGTTCCTTACCCGGTGCTTATTCTTGTATAGAAACATCATCAGGGCGATCAAAAGGGCTGAGGTTGATGCAACTCCTGTGACTAGAAAAAGTCCTGAAAAGCTGTTGAAGTTTAGGCTGCTCGAGCCGATGATGGTGCCATCATTCTGACAGGCATGTTGGTTCCCAATCCATTTATTTTCTATATGAATTATAGAATCTCCCTCTGTTATGCTGAGGATTGCTCTTGAGAAGTCGTAAACTAGTGGGGATCGTTTAGGAAATGCCTACACAAGAAGTATAACTGATTCAGTTAACTGATAAGTAATGAAGCACTTGCACCTGCAGAAAAAAAAGTAATGCATGGCCTAAATATGGCTAGTTTTATTTAAAGGCAAAATTGGTTCTATGACATTAAAAGATGTCAATTTTAGAAATGTACCACTGAGAGATTCCAGTACATTACATATGTTAAGGTAAATAAATTGCTTGGTATGTACTTGCAGTTATTTTTTGCAAAGACATACCTGTAGACTGTGGTTTCCAGTTTTTATCCATGAGCTAAGTAAGCATATAAGTAGGGGCAATATCAATTAAGAAAAATAGATTCGATGGAAAACAGGAAATTGTCCAGAGCAGTTTTATATAGATTATCACTTTCTAAAATGGTGGAAGTATCTACTGGGGTTATCTACCATGTAAAATGCCTGTTTAAATTCGACTGGGATCACAAGCAACAGAAAACACCATTGATGATAGCATTTTCATCTTCCTCTCTCTTTAAGAAAAGAAGTGTTTGTTTGTCCACTGCTTATACCTTTTAAGTCATTTTTTTTCCTAAATATTTTTTCTAGAATGGAAACTAAGATTTTGAGCACATAAGCTCCTCAATTTCTAGAAGTTATAACCCCTATGCCAAATTCAGTTTGCATCAAGAAGAAATGTGAGGTAACAACAAGTTACTACAGGTCATAACTACACACTACTTACAACGTTATTCAATACTGAATGCTACGTACTCACTATAGGCGGCTCACAGAATAAGAATAATTATATGTTAAGTTACAGTATGACTTTTAGTAGTCATAGACTGCTTGTTGTGGTAAATGATTATGGAGGATGATGAGTTCCATACCACGCATAGCTATGTTTAGAGTCCACAGGTTTGTTATCAACTTATCAAAGCCTTTGTTTCCAAATGTTTCATACATTCTGATAAGTATGAACAGCTCACATATATATATTTACTACTCCCTCCGCTCCATATTGTAAGGTGTTTTAGTTTTGTCCCAAGTCAAACTTCTCTAACTTTGACCAAGTTTATAATAAAATATATTAACATCTATAATACCAAATAAATACACTATCAAGACATATATTATGGTGGATTTAATGAAACTAATTTAATGTTGTCAGTTTTGGTGCATTTTTCTATAAACTTGGTCAAAGCTAGCGAATTGACTTAGGACAAAACTAAAAACCTTAGTAGGATTTTTGTACTTCAGAGCTATGTGCTGCGCACAAAATATCTAGCAATTAACTTACAAAGCCAAAACCTTCAGACTTGTAAATTGGCCCAACCATCGTGTACCCTTTGCAGTGCTTTGCAAGAAATATTTTGATGTATGGAACTTCATGTACGACAGCAGCAATACCACCATTTTGGCTCCCTTTGGTGAGTGCCTCAGCAAAGTCATCTGAATTGTCGTATGCCCTTATTTTTGTTCTGTCAAAACCAAGTCCTTTTAATAGATCGCCCACATAAGAGCCATTATGATACCCTACATATTCTCCATTTTTAAGGAGTTCATGAACATCAGTTACTGTGGGTTGAAGTTGTTGCACAGTTAGCATTGATGATAGATTGGCTGTATAGCTTGATGTAATCACAAGAAGCACAAAGACCCATACAATGACAACCAATCTAGACAGAATACTGTCCACCCTTTCCCCTGCAAAATGGTGAACCATCATATTGAGAACATCAAATAAACATTGATGCTGAATTTACTCTTAGTAAGGCAGTATCCGTTGTTCGTCAAAGACTGCATTGCAGAATAAATTGATTATTTATCAGATTTCTCTCTCTAATTTTCTAGTGTATAGTTTAGGTTTGTCTTGCCCTTAACCAAAGTACAATCAGTCACCAAGAAATTCCTAAAACATTGGGTTAAAGAATTAAACGTGACAAATGCAGTATTTCGTATGTAAATACTACCTCCATTCTGTGTTACTTGATTTTTTTGAATTTTTGAAGATGCAACTTTGACCATCACCTTTTATTACTTTAAATTAAGATATGACAATAAAATCATAATATTGTGAAAGCATTTTAATGATAAATCCAATGATATAATTTCTATAAAACAAATCTATGTAGTTTAAAATATTAATTATCAGACTTTAGAAAGGTTGATGGCATGGATTCTAGGGCATGAAATAAAAAAGAACGGAGGTTGTAAGAAAAAATAATATCATCACTTACTATCTGCAAAGAAGGAGAAATATATTGCTATCCCAAGCTGGCGAAAAAATGAACCAGTCAGTTCAGCATTATTGATTCGTCGCTCCAACAGCCATATTACAATTGCTGTGTAGATGAAGAAACCGATGCTTCCAAACCACAAGTCAGTAGTTAATGGCTTCAAGAAAACCCATGTATTCTTATCCCTGTCGTCCTTGACTGGCACTATCATTGCTACCCCAGATTCAGTGTAAGGTAGTGTGAAGTCGACATATGAAGTTCTATTATACCTGATGGTTATATCGCCAATTGCTGCATCATATACCTGCAAGTTTTGTTCTTTTTTTTATTTCAGTTACTCTTTAAATTTACAATGATTAGTGGAAAACAACAGGAAAAATGGCAATAGTTACACCATGCCAATCTAGCCTAATCTGAATGCGACTTTTTACCGTCCTTGAGGGGATACAATGAGGTACCATACTAGAACTAAAAGGACTCAATCTGAAAAGGAACAGTACTGCAATAGTGCAATTTATGTTTGAGCATATATCTAATCAATCCATACTCTATACACAGAATGTAAAATTTGATGATTTGACACTCTATTTATTGGGAAAGTTAATGCATTACTTTTCACGTAGTTTGCTCATGTTTATCAGATAGCCATCTACTATAAATTTATTTCAGAAATGTGTACTGTTGAGTTTTAAACTTCTGACCATTGATATACGCAAAAGGATTTAAATTTGTCAAATAGGAACTATTAGTAGATTTTTCATTAAAGTACTTGCACATCATTATGTTTATATAATTCTGACTAGCACATAATTATTAATAAAAGGCAATGGTCAATGTTGTGTACAGGCTACAGGGGACTGCACTAAAGCCCGATATGATACAAATATGGTGGAAAATGTAAACTAAGAAAACAAAATGGTAAAACATATCCAAAATGAACTACATAAAAGATCACTTTAATTGTTTCAATAGGGGTAGACTAATACAATTTTGCGAAAATAAATTTCTGGGAATAATTAAATTATCTTTTCAAGCTGGCATACCAATTTGTGTAGGATATTTTCTGACAAAGTTAGAATCAAAATTCCTTACCCCAAGATGAACTTTGTAGACGAAATCATTATAGCTCCCAGATTTTACTCCTTGTCCATTATCAAATGCTACATATTCATAAGGTATTGCATATGGAAGCCTCTTTAACACCTCTTCAAATACATCTATTGCATACCCAGAGGCAGATATTTTATTGGTGACAGGATTTATTTCCACCTTCATAAGCTCAGGATATCCACTTGTCCGTACACCTACATGGAGCTTCTTTCCATTAGTGGGAATTTGCCATCCTTTAGGCACTGTATATACTTCTCCTGGCCACATCACTGGATTAAGATCAGGCATAGAGTCCGTGTTTGTTGTTTTATTTTCGTTCAATTTCCTGAAGATTCCATGTTTTGCTGCCCAAAAGCCTATTTCTTTTGACCTGCTTCCAACCACATTAATTATCTGGAATGTGAAAAACTCCAGCTGCCTATTTGTAAGGTCAAATTCACCACTTAGACCTCTGAACTTACTATGTAAGATCAAATCTAGGAGTTTCGGACCAACTGTAGAAATTCCCAGAGTTCCCAAACATGTTGAATTCTTTGTATCTTTCTGCTTCTGGAATACGGCATCGACCATTCTTACCTTTTCTGCTGCCTGTGCTAAGGCCCAAATAGTATCATAACCCCAAAGCCCGAAAATGCTTAGTTCTGATGGTGGATCATTTGGGTAGTATTGTTTGAACCTCTTATTCCATCTTGTAGTGAAGTCATGGAGTTGCTTCGATGCAGGCACATAGATCCTAACACCAATTGCACCATTCATTTCCTCAAGACTTGATGGGCTTAGCGAATCAATAATATTCGAAATACCATCTGTTAAAATCCATGCATAGTCTTTGCTCATCATTCCTAATTCCTTGGCCTTTGTGAAGAGAATGGAGGCGATGTTCGCTGACATATGAACAACATAGACTCTAGTCTGCATCGTCATTAGCTTATAGAGTTCTCGCTCAACTTGGTCAGTGTTTGCTGATACAGATATTGCACTACGATAAGGCATAGAAGCTCCAAATTCTTGGAGGGCATCAGCCAGGTATGGTATGATGCCCCTACCATAGTCCGTATCCTCATAGATGGGTACCACTTCCCTCCAGCCATATGCCTTAATGAGAGCAGCAATTGTATTCACTTGAGCAACATCACTTAGTGTTCCACGCAAAAAATATGGCACATCCATAGATGAAAGAGTGGGGTTTGTTGCAGTGAAGGAGATAACTGGGACTTGGCTCTTGTTCCCAAGATCAGACACAAAAGTAGCCTCTGAAGATTTTTGTGGGCCAACAATAGCTCTCACGTTGTAATTTTCCAGCAGATCAATTGCTTTGTAATGGAAAAGGAAAGCAATTAATTTTATGAACATTTTTATTGTGGTTGCAGCTAAGAATATTAATGCAAGTATAGTATAGGAGAGTTATGCAGCTAGAAATTAGAACTAGTTGTGTTATAACTTAGAATATAATGGATATGCTGTGTAATCGCTTCTTATGATATTACGATAGTGGTGTATTCAGACACTGAGCACATGGGAGTAAAACAGTGAGCTTGCTCTAACATATTTTAGTTATATTTGGTATGGAGCTCTACTTTTCTTTCTCCAAAATTGAAGGAGTTGCTAATAAGAGAAACCAGAACAGAGAGAAGTATTTGTGAAATACAGTGGTATAAACTTAAATTCAGTAACTCAAGTGGGGAGGTCCTCACTTTTACCTCAACACAGATCCATGGAGTTGTCATAGGATTCTGGTTTTTAGTTTAGCTTAAAATTTGTCACATGTGGAACAAAGGTGTAAATGCACATAATATTTTGAAGATTTGTACAGCAGTAGAAAAGGGAATGTGAAAGAAAAAACTATATAAATGAAAAATATGTATTTTCAGTGCTTTTTTTAATCTTTTTTCCTCCATAGCTTTTTAACCTAAAGAAATTAATGTTTTAAATTTTGTGAAGTTCCCTAAGCTGAAAGAAATAACTTCTTTATAGGATCTCGCCTCATCATGATGCAGTGACCTAAATTTTGGCAATATTAGTATATAATTTATAAATTCTGAAACGTACCTTCTGATGCAGCTTGGATATCGTCTCCATTGGAATCCCTAATGTGGAGAACTAGCTTTGTATTAAAGCTCCTGTGGGCTGCATAGAAATCTTCCACAGCCATCAAAATGCTGGTACGTGCCATTTTGCCCACCAACGACTTCAGGTGGAGAATCACTCCAACATTCAGTGTATCTGTTCCACTTTCAGTTATATTTTGAGCAACAGTCAGACTGAGGAGCAAGAAGAAGATTACAGCCCTCTCAGGTGCTCCCTCCATTCCCCTGCTGTGGTGTGTTCTACTGGTTACATAATGTATGGTGCCATTGCTGTCTTATAGCACTGATTTTTCATTTTTCTAACTTGGTCAGATTGCATTATATTCTCCGTGGTCTCTGAATTAAAATTATAAGCTTCCTTCTGGCTATCTATTTCTTGTGTAAGAAGCTATCATTCTTTTTATAAATATAAAAGATGTTTCCGGATAGCTCCCTGTTAAGGTGATGGCCGTGGAGATTCAAGGAAATTCTGGCTTGCAAACGTAGAAAAAGTGAGCTGGACACACATACCTTCCTCAGGTGAAAAATGTATTTAATGCCTGAAAGAAGTTCTGAACTTTCACTCTCCTGGCATGCTTGTACGTGTAGTACTGTCTTCGTTTTCAAATACTTGTTATTTGAACTGCACTGTTATATTTATGATAAATGAAAGTTGCACTGCTATATTTATGATATACGTACCTCGATAATGTCATATTAAATATTTGTAAATTAATTTATCACTAAAAGATGAGTAATCTTGAAACGAGCAGTATCAGATAGTGCGAAGTTTCATTAGCAGGAAAAAATTACAAGACTATAGCCATAAGAAGCTATAACGAGTAAAAGAAAAGTAAAATCACCACCACACGTAGATGGTGTCTACATAAACCAAAGAACTAGCACCGCACTAACTGCTGCTATGCGAGATCGGATATCGTTAGACCTACAACATAGCCACCACTGAACCGCCCAACAATGTCTATAGACAACTGAAACACAACGGTCTTCAGGACAACTAAGAAGGGTTGTAGAGGGAGAAGGCAAGAGAGAAGGAAGATCTAATTGCCCTACAGACCTATTGTCATCCAAAAGCGGCCCAACTGGTTGAAGACGGAGAAGGCAGAAACGGAACCTCCTAGGCGTCGCCTCTAGGGAGGATATAACACTAAAGCGCCGCAATCGCTGGCCCATGAAATCTAAACAAGGTTTTCACCCGGAGTGTCTCGCCAAAGGGAGAGCGAGGCGCCTCGACAACGCCCTCAAGAGGGGTTACCACACTTGAAAGTGTCGCCGTTGCTAGCCCAACAACTCCGGGCTTGCTTTTGCCCGTCTCCTAGCCATCCCCTACAGTCACAGCCTGCATTACCCCATTTGCATCCACTATTATCAGCGTGTAGAAACTGTTGCACCGGCGCCCCTTCACCGTCCAGCCTCAGCCTACCTCTACATCCTGGGGTCGCCAAACCTCCCCTACACGTTGCCGCCATCGCCGTAGGCCAAAACCGCCACAAGGGACGAGCACACCCGCTCTCCCCCTGTCTTGGATCTATCCTGTCGCTGTCGACATCTCCCTACTAGTTGTCATCGTTGCCACGGACCAGATCGCCACAGGGCCGGGCACACCCGCCCTCCCCGTGCTGACACTGATCCACTACCGTTGACAAAACTGGCGCCACCCAAGCTATTGTAGCATAGATCGTTGTAGGGGTCGAGCGCACCCGCTTTTCCCTAGCGTGGATCTGGCCCATGCCGTCGCCTTCAGCGTGCCTCCTCCACCAGCCCCTTCTTCCTCTCTGCTCCGCCATGCACCCATTGTGGGGGGTGGGTGCTAGATCCAGATCTGGCCTCACACCATTGCCAACTGGTCCCATGCAGCATCCCGCTGCCTCGCCTCCATGTCCACACCTCGCTGCCTCACAACCACGGGGTCGCCTCGCACTTGTCGTCGCCCCACGCTGCCTCCACCATAGCAAGCCGGCTGCCATGGAAGGCTTCCTCATCCACTGTCAGCCTTCCTTCGCCCCGATGTGCACCGGCCTCACCTCGCTAGATTTGGCCATGGTGGCCTAGATCTGGTGGGTGGTGCAGCGTTATGTTCGCTCTTGGTCGCCTTGGTGCTCATCCTCAACAATGCTATTTGGGGGGGGGGGGGGGGGGGGGGAAGGGGGGAGAAAGAGCCCCATCGTCGCCGTCCTTGTAGTCTCTCGGCTTGCCTAGTAGGCCGCTCGGGCGGCGATAAGGCGGAGGAGAGGAGGGAAGAGGGTGGCGGCGGTGGGTGGTTAGGGGCGTCCGGGTCGCCCTTGGGGCTGGAGCAACACGAACGGGACGATTACACCCAGTTTTTCACGGGAGAAATTCAAAACCAAAAACCGTGAGTAATCGAAATTTGAAGATAAGTAAGTTCTGGTGACGAGTATAAACGGAGATAGTAAGATTTCATTTGTAAAGCCTGTGCGCTCTTCTAGGCGTTGCCGATCACCTTACTATTGTTTAGATAATCTTAGCCGGTTCCCTTCAATCCTTCATAAAAACAAAGCATGAGATAGTCATTGGAAATTGCATATTGCTATGTGCAGCAAGTCAGTAGCAATTTTATCTTTTAAAAAGGTGCGAGAGATTCCTTGAAGAATGATACGGTAGGTCTAAAAATACTCTTCTAGTATCGTAATTTATGGGTACAGCACTGAGTATACTGTTGTAATGGCCAAGTCAATGGGAATTTCTTGTGATGTGTCTAAGTAGGCTCTGACCAAAGAAGAGTCAGGAAATGGCAGATTTGGTTGACATTCAACAATCAGATGCTGTTTGTTGAAGTTTCAAGGACCATCCAATCAGTTTGGCCCATAAAATTTTACTCCCTTCATCCCAAAATATAACAATTTCTTAAGTTTAAACTTTATCTTAAATATATCAACCTAATACTTGTAAAAGATGATTATTATCACTAAACTATCCATACTACCCCTAATTTTATTATCACTAACTAGTCCGGGCTCAAACCTCACCTACTCTGATAAAACAAACAAGTCTTTTCATCCCTATCTTTAATAGCTATATTAAGAGTTAAAACTTGCTATACACAAATTATTAAGCTGTTGGTTGATGAAATAAGAAAAACCTATATTGTAATAAGATGCAGGACGTATGGTACCAAGAATAAACACTGAGTAGCAACACTTACAAAATCTTCGTCTGACCTGAATTTTTTGCTTGGTCAAAAGGTTGGTGCCCTTCATACACCAAGATTCAAGAGGTTACAACTTACAGGTTCACGTTAGGTCAGGGTATAAGGGTTGACTCTTGGGAATAGTGGACAAGGTGTTGTCATAACCTTCTAAGGGCATGTTTTAACTGGATGATTGGATAGATTATGAACATAGAAAAATTGCTCATATGGATAAATTAAATATTACTATAAAGCTAATAAATATCTTTGAAAAAGCTATCTAAATAATACTGACGTAGAAAGTTTTCAGAAAAATCGTATTTTTGAAAGCATGCCACAAATAATCTATATGTCCATTAGTTGTTTAGAACACAACCTAAATTTTGAACTAAAAGGGCATGGTTGTCTTTTTCTTTTGGAAAGTTTCAAGGAAACTTCAAGCATTTTCATTTCCTTCCCCTGAAATTTTAACATATTGAAAAAGAGTAAAGAATAACACTTGATGAGAGAAGCATCCCCAAATGTGGTCTATTTTGACTTTGAGCAGTGCTACACTTACTTAACAAATTCTTATAAAACTTTTACAAATGAATATCTCAACTGTTGGATATGATAAAGTGGTTATGAAAAAGCAAGATACAACATGCCACATCAGTTTTTTAATGAGTTTATAAGGATTTTTTTTACGTGTATCATTTTCCTTTTCACTTTGTAGGCAATGGCACTATTCACTAATCAACTGAGCTTTTGGCCTGCTCGGGAGTCCGGAGGCGCTGCCTCTTCACCAGATTCCGGCTAAACCTCCGTCTGGTATGCTTCCGCTGTCAGTGCATTGCTCTGCACTGCAGGCGTAGAACCAAATGGCTATTCTTCCAAGTGGGTCAGGCATTGCTAGCTCTCACAGGGGTCGTCACCTGTTAAACTAGATGGAAATGTTCAACAGTAAGTTCAGTCACTGCTTCCCGAGCTACAACTTGCTCCTTGCGGCCCTTGTCCTCGCCTAAACCAAATGACTGCGCAGATGATAAGTTCATGATTGTATCCTTGACAAGGAGGAGTCTAGTGTGACCTCATCAATCTTGGTGCAGAGGGTGACTTCAAGAGATAAGGTGTACGTGTATATGTTTATAGAGGGTAACTATGTCTATATGTATATGAGCGTCTCAAAAACAAAGTTTAATTCTCATATTGTCAAATATTATTGAATGGAAGTAGTATGCATAGTGGGTCTAAACCTTGGATGTGTCTTATTATTTTCTGAAATAAGTTGACAGAACCAAAGCCCAAAAGCCCATTATGTCTCACACAGGCGTACAATCATTACAGCCCGCTGAAAGATCGCACGGACAACGCGTACGTTCCTGTAGCTCGCGGTAGGGTTTTCACAGGTGTTTGACTTCTGTTGGCGGCGTTGTCGCGGAGACCAGCAAGGAGGCAACACCCTTCCACTCTTTTGTTCCGTCGCTTTGATCTTCTCTGCTGGTAGTAGCAAACATTGATTGAATTAGTGGATGGGGGTCTCACACATGCAGATGATACAATACTGTTTGCCAAGGCCTCGAACCAGAATATAGCTACATTGAAGTTTCTCATGTTCTGTTTTGAAAAGATGTTAGAGATGACGATTAATTAGTTATTATAAAAGTGAGGTGTATGTCTTGAGGGTGAAGAAGGAAGAAGAGCTTAGAATTGCTAACATGCTCAGTTGTAAAGTTGGATGCTTACCTCTAAATTATTTGGAGCTGCCAATGTATGTGATGAAAATATAGGAAAAAGAGAGTTGGTCCCAGTCATGCAAAAAGTTGAGAAAAGATTGGATTCTTGGCACAGTGGCCATCTTACCTATGGATGTAGAGAGATCTAGATAAATTCTTGTCTGTCAAGCGTGCCAATGTATGCTATGTGGTTTTATAAGCTGCCTGAAGATTTTCATAAGAAAATGGATCCTGTTAGGGAGCCGTTTTAGTGGCAAGGTCTAGAGAAAAAGAAAAAAAAAACCATATGATGAAATGGCTGGCCTTCTGTAGACCAAAGAGTTTTGGGGGCTTGGGTTTTCTAGACACCAGAGCTGAATGACTGCTTATTGAGCAAGTGGATAGTTAAACTAGAAAATTTTCATTATCTGATAGAGTATGTGAGCTGCTAAGAAGGAAATACATGAATAAGAAAAATTTCATAGGAGCTCACCTCACAGCCACTGAGTTACACACCTTAGCCAGACGGTGGACACGCGCGATGGCTACATGCACCCTATAACAGTGGGAGATTGGCAGCCGGCCGACGGGAACCCACGTGAAACAAACGTACGGGCAACAACGACATGGCCACGTTAACACGTTATGGGTGTGTGCTATAAAAAAAGAGACTTTTTTCGGTGCTTGGAATTAATTAGGACCGTTAATCGTCTCTAATCTAACATAGTAGAATAAGAGATACCGATGAAAAGGTATCTAAGGTACTGAAGATAGAAGGTTAAAATGGTAATTAGCTTATAGGGTTAATTTGTGTGTTTAAGGATAAATACGTACAATCCTTTGTGTCTCTCTCGCATGCGTGGTGCTGGTGGATCAGGGGGCGTACAACGCGTGCAACACGTCGGCGTCGTTCGCCGGCGGCAGGTTCGATGACGGCAGCACGGTGTTCAAGTTCGACTGGTCGGGCCCCTTCTTCTTCATCAGCGGCAACAAGGCCAACTGCCGCGCCGGCGAGAAGCTCATTGTCGTCGTCATGGCTGACCGCAGCGGCCGCCACACGCCGCCGCCAGCTGTACCTCCTCCTGTCGCGCCGATGCCGACCCTGGAGTCCTCGCCGCCGTCGCCTGCGCCTACGGCCACGCCGACGCCTGCGCCTACGGCCACGCCGACACCGAGCTTAGTACCGTCGCCTGCTCCCTTGGTTTCACCTATGGTGCCGGCGCCTGCACCATTGCCGGGAGCTTTGGCACCTACCCCTGCTCCAACGATGACAACTCCGAGCTCGCCACTGGCGCCGGCGGCCATGGTACCATCGCCGTCAACTACCCCTGGAGGCGTGACTCAGCCGCCGCCTGCTTCAGTAAGCCCGCCGCTGGGCACCGAGGGGGCGAACTCGACTACGCCGGTGCCGCCCGTAGCCAACGATCGGAGCGGCGCTGCTCCGGTGGTGACAGGCGTTATCTTCTTCCTCTCCGTCTCCACCTACATCGACTACAAGGCCATCGAGCGCCGTGCCAAGATCGGCGTCCGCGTCTTTGCCCGCGCCGCTCGCTGCCGTCACCGTCTTCGTACTCTTCCTCGTCCTCTAGCACCGCCGCCGCTACTGGACGCTGCACCAACATTATGCGCCAGCCGTGCACCAGCCAACTGTCGGCGGCGATGGCGGGGGCGGGGGTGGGGGCTCGTCGACGTGGGTGGTGGCGCTGCTGGTGGCTATGTTGCTGCTCATGCTGTCGTTCCAATCCTCCGTCCATTCCATCTGGTTCAGGCCTCTCTGGATTCTGACTACTACTAGCTAATAGTACTACCTAATTATTACTTTACAGATTAATCCATCTATCTACATGTGTGTATGTGTCTCTTTGATCACTCGTATATCTATTATGATACACATAGCCGGCTTGCTGTATATGTAGAGAGGATTATCTCTAAATTTGTTTTTACGTAATTATATTGGTGGAATAATAACGATAGAATTAATAAATTATCCAATTACCTCTGTTAATATTATTTTCTATTTCTAATTTGCCCTTTAAACATCAATGGCTGATACTGTTTGATTTAAAAGGTACGTGAGGTACCTTCTAAGCATCGTAAAAGGTCTCATAAAAAAAACTCGGCCCTATGGGAGGACCTCCCCTGAGGTATTTTACAGTAGAAGGAATTTTCTCACTGTAAGACCAAGAAAAGATCCTAGGGGCTCTCTCCACGCTGCCCAGGACGCACTTGCAGGTCACGTGTATCACTAAAAATAGCTAGGGTGAAAAGGGGTCTTTTTTTAACCCAGCCTCAAAAATCCGCTTAAAGGAAGAGTTGAACTCAGGCCACTGGGGTGCTACTAAGGCACTGCAACCCCTAGGCTACAGGGTTGTCGAAGGCGGGGAGCAAGATTGGCGGCTGCATAGCACTACTACATAATCGATTTTCGCAGACAGACCCCCCTGGAGGTCGCAGGCGGGCCAAGATGAGGCTCGCTTGCAATAATCCCGATCCTATGGGGGAGGGGTGTCACGACGGCCCGTCTGCAGAGATCGATTATCGTAGGCGGGCCACTAAGCCGCCCGCCTACAACGAATTGATTATCGCAGGCTAGCCTCTAAGTGGCCCGTCTGAGATGTCCTCCCACATATATATCTGCCTAGCCCGACCCCTTCTTCCTCAACCCGACGTTTCTCTCTCCAAAACTTGCCAAAAGATTGAGGGGGAGGTTTTGAACTCGGATTTCTTAGGAAATTTGCCTTGTTTTTCCTACTATATTTATGAAGTTTTTCTTCGAATTTAGGGTTTGGATAGTGTGAATTTTGCTTGAGAATGGTGGTTTCTTTGACCTAGATGTAACAATTTTTATTTATGTTTTACCATGAATTTGAACCAAAATTTCTATGTAATATTAGTGCAATGGTATGCTTTAATCTATATGTAAATGATTTTAGTTCTTTTCAAGGCAAAATGAGGATATTTGAATGTGCATGTGAACTCCTAGATCTATTTGGAGAGAGAAAGAGAGTGGGGATTTTTTTCCAAGGGAATAGGTGTTTTTTTAATCAATTTTTTTCCTCAATATTGAATAGCTTGTTTTTTTTATAGTTTTTAGATATTTTTTTATAACTGGATATTAATGTTTGAATGTTTGATATTATTTAAATTTGTTTGAATTCTCAGATGGATAGGACATGGATGTATAATATGCCAAGATTTCAGCAGTTGTACATGAAGGAGGTTCCGAAATTTATTGAAGCGGCAAAGGCACATGCTTCGAGAGTGGGTAGAAAGGAAATGCATTGTCTGTGTGTCGATTGCAAGAATCAGAAAGTGTGGATTGTTCCAGATGTAATCAAGTCACACTTAGTGAAGCGTGGATTTGTTGCAGATTATAAGGTTTGGTCCCGTCATGGTGAAGATGTCGACCTCCAAGGGGATGGTAATCACGAAGAAAGAGGGGATGGTGACAGTTTCACAGTAGATATGTCGGATGACGAAATGATGAACGACTTCAATGACAACGCTGATTTCGATCTGGAGGAGATGCTACGCCACGCCGAACCGGAAGTGTTGATGAGTTCTACGAGAGGGTTTGATAATTTTGAGTTTTTACAGAAGGCTGCAAAAGATCTATTGTTCGAAGAATTGAAGGATTGTTCTAAGAAGATGGCAGTCTTACATTCAGTGCTTGAACTACTAAGGTTAAAGGTGTGCAACGGATGGTCGGATAATAGTTTTAATGATTTATTGTCCCTCCTAAGTAAGATCCTTCCGAAGCCTAACTTCCTGCCGGCCAACACATATCAAGTGAAGAAACTCATATGTCCGTTATCACTAGGTGTGCAAAAGTTTCATGCATGCGGGAACCATTGTATCTTGTATCGCAAAGAGCACACAGATTTGGAGAACTGCCCGACATGTGAGTCCAGTCGTTACAAATCGGGTAATGAGTTACAGGATTTTGATAGGCAAGATGATTCATCACCGAACAACAAGAAGAAAATTCCTGCCCTGGTGATGTGGTACCTGCCAGTGATAGATCGCGTGAAGTGTTTGTACTCAAACCCTAGGGACGCTAAACTGATGAGATGGCATCACGAGAATCGCAGGAATAATGGGAAGCTCCGCCACCCTGCCGATGCTCACCGGTGGAAAAACTTTGATGCAATACACCCAGATTTTGCCTCGGATCCTTTTGGAATGAACCCTTTTGGTGACTTGGGCAGCTCGCACAGTACTTGGCTACTGACCATGTATAACCTTCCAGCTTAGTTATATCAGAAGCGAAAGTATATCCTATTGTTAGTCCTTATCCAAGGCCCGAAACAACCTGGGATAGAAATAGATGTGTTTCTTGAACTTTTGCTGGAGGACATGGCGGATCTATGGGATAAGGGTATCAAGGTGTGGGATGAATACCTACGGGAGCACTTTACTTGCAGAGCCATTATCTTCGTCACCATCAAGGACTACCCGGTAAATTTTTCCGTCTCGGGACAGATCAAAGGGAAGACGGGTTGTGTAACCCGCGTGGATAACACCGCATCTATATATCTGTCATCATCTAACAAATTGGTGTACATGAGGCTTCGGTGGTTCCTACCGAACAAGCACAAGTATCAAACAAAGAGAAGACTATTTGACAAGACAGTAGAGAATGGGTCTACACCCGAAGTTCGCAATGGCAAATAGGTATTTGATATGGCCAGCAATCTCAAGGTTGTTTTAGGGAGGACAAAGAAGAAGGCAACAAAAAGGAAGAAAAATGGGGAAGACAAAGACGAGCCAGCCGTTCCATTCAAGAAGCACTCCATTTTCTTTAAGTACTTACCCTACTGGAAAGACTTGGAGATTCGTTATTCCATCGATGTCATGCACCTCGAGAAAAATGTCTTCGACAACATTATCGGTACTTTGCTGGACATTCCGAGTAAGACTAAGGATGGTCTACGCTCTCATAACGACTTGGTGAATTTGAAAATCAGGAAAGAGATTCACCCGCAGCTACAAGAAAATGGAAAAATATACCTTCCGCTAGTAAGCTACAGCCTAACACCCAAGGAGAAGTGGGGGTGTGCAAGTCTTTACATGATTTGAGAGTGCCTACTGGGTTTTCATTGAACATTCGGAAAGTAGTCTCAATGAAGGACTTGTCTCTCTCTAGCTGTAACTTGTATGACTGCCATGTCATACTAACCGTGTTTCTCCCTATTGCAATAAGGGCAATTAAACCAACTGTGATTAAGGTCATGATCACAAAGATCTGCTACTTCTTTAATGCGATTTCACAAAAAGTTTTGGATCCTGAAGAACTAGGACATCTTCAGACATTTCTAACAAAGACTCTGTGAAAGCTCAAGATGTGCTTCCCTCCATCATTCTTCGATATGATGGTTCATCTAATGGTTCACATCGTTCCTTAGATACTCGAACTAGGTCCTTTGTACTTACATCAAATATGGACGTACGAACGGTTCATGTCTATTTTGAAGGGCTACCTCCGAAACCGTGCTCATCTAGAGGGGTTGATGGTAGAGGGATATACCAGTGAAGAAGTCGTTGAGTGTTGCATAGATTACTTCGAAGATGCCAACTCCATTTGGTTTACCTGTGCCCCACCATCAGGGAAGATTGCCCGGAAGAGGGACCATTGGCAAGAAAAAGTTTCATGACAATGAGTTCGTTATTGTGCGAGCACCCTATAGCGTTCTACAATAGCTTGCGATAGTTGAGCCCTACTTCGAACAACACTTAAACTAGATTAGAGCCCGTAACATTGGACGATCGGAAGATTGGATTATGAAAAGGAACAAGCGTCGATTCACCGCATGGTTCAAGGACCAGAACCTACCAGATGGTGACTCCCTTGAAGAAAAAACACTTTTATATGAAGTCAAAGGATAAGAAGGGGATGGCACAAAATAGCAGAGTTCGAGTCCATGCAATAGACAACTATGGACGGAAAACCACCTACTACGGGTTCATATATGATATATGAAAACTGGACTACGGATTAAACATTCAGATCCCCCTGTTTTGATGCCAATGGGTAAAACACCCAACAAGAGTGTTCGTTGATAACTTTGGGCTAACAATTGTTGACCTCGTCAATGTAGCTCACAAGGACGACCTGTGGGTACTGGCTGAGCGTGTCACACAGGTTTTCTATGTTACCTACCCTGCACACAAGAAGAAAGACATAGCTCTGTCGGGTAAGTAAAGAATCGTTGGTGCCGATGGTGTCGAATATGCCGAAGATTACAACCAGTATGATGCAATGCCGTTGTTTACTGATCTTCCAAATAAAATCAAGAGCATTGAAGAGACATTTAATGAAGAAACCATGAAGCCGTACATGCGCATTGATGGTGTTGGAAAAATCGTGAAAGGCTAATATTGGGTCCCATGTGGAATAACTGAATCGTGTCGTGCCATGTAATGAGGATTAAATCTTTAGATACGAATGCAAGGTATTTGTTGTGTATTAATGAGGATTTATGAATTTTTATGCACATTCTACACTTAATTTGTAGCTTACTTGAGTAAATAATTATATATTGGAAATCCTAATTAAGTTAGAAATCTTAATTAATTAGTTGGTTAAATATTTACATGCTACTTGGTTAAATAATAAATAATATATATATTTTAAACGCTACTACTTCACAATCCTAATAATTAATTAGTTGGTTAAATAATTAGTTGATTAAATACTTATAATGTTTATATACATTTAAAACGTTACTACTTCACAATCATACTAATTAGATGATTAAATAATTACTTCATTAAGTATCTAGAACTGTTATATATATTTTAAACGCTACTACTTCACAATCGTAATGCATTTAATCAGTGTCCATGACAGGTGAGCCCCACTGCATATTTGAGGCGGGCGGCTTACCGGCCCATATGCGAAGATCATTTCTGCATATGGGCCCTAATGGTATCGCAGGTGGGCGGCTTAGTGGCCCATATGCGAGGAGCACTGTCGCATACGGGCAACAATGTTATCGTAGGCGGGCGGCTTAGCGGCCCGCATGCGAAGATCATCTTCGCATACGGGCCTCTAAGCTGCCTGTCTGCGATAATGCTCCCCCCTATAAAGGGACGCGCGGGAGTCAAAATTTTTCTAACTCCCTTAGCGCCCCCCCAAAACCTAGCTACGCCGCCAGGCTGCTACTCGGTCGCGCGCCGCTGTCTCCTCTTCGCTGCACTCGGCTCGCCGTCTCCTACCTCGGCACCGCCTCCCCGAGCTCCCGTCGCCATTGCCGTTGCCTCCATGAGCTCCAGCCACCGCTGCCGCCATCTCTCTAAGGTCCACCGACCCCGCCGCCGCCGGCCCCTCCCCTCGCTGCCGCCGGCCCCTCCCTGAGCTTCAGTCGAGCCACCGCCACCGCCAGCCCCTCCCCTCTTTGCCGTCACCCCCGCCCCTCCCCAAGCCGCCGCAGGCCCCTCCCCGAGCTCCGGTCGAGCCTCCGCCGGCCCCTCCTCGAGCCGCCACCACCTCCCCGACCACAGCCGACCCGGCCAGCCCCTCCATGAGCTGCGGCCGACCCCGCCGCCACCTCCCCGAGCGCGGCTGACCACGCCGGCCATTCCACGAGCTGCGGCTGACCACGCTGCCGCCTCCCCGACCCTCCCTGACCACACCGGCCCCTCCATGAGCTGCGGCCAACCACGCCGCCGCCTCCCCGAACCCGTCGGCCCCTCCACGAGCTACGGCTGACCCTGGCGCTGCCTCCCCAAGCTCTGGCCGAACCTGCTGCCGCCACTGGGGTAATGCCTTGTTGGAAACACAGGAATTATTTTTAGCAAATTATGATTATACCTCGCTGGAAATTCAAAATTATTTTTAGGAAATTATGATTACGCCTTGTTGGAAATTTGAAATTATTTTTAGGAAATTATGATTATGTCCTGTTGGAAATTCTGATTAATTTGTATGGACATTATGATTATTCAAAATTACTCGAATATATTTTTATTTGGTTGCAATTTTATTTAAAAGTTCTCATTTGCTCTATGAAGATTATGGTGTTTGGATATTGAATAGTACAAAATTTTTGCAAACTTGGCCTTTGATTCAAATTCAACTTAACCACGTGGGAAGTGTATTTTTTCCGAGTTCTGCAGGCGTGGCGTTGATGTAAGGACCGCATGTCGACTCGACAAGCGTGGTCCTTTCCGTCGACGGTGCCCCTACATGACTCGACTAATTCTACCATGCCATCCACATATGTAGCCAAGTTTGTTTAAATTTTGTCACTATTTAATACGTGATTAATCACGACTAGGTGAGGTGGATGTACAAGATATCATCTATCCTAACCTCATCACATTTGAGAGCAATTTCCATATGTATAGAGATATTGTTTCATTTTAAATATGTATGCATTTTTTTATTCAACATAGTTTCCATATGCTATATGAAGATCGTCCATCGTGTCGATATTTAATTATTGCTCTATGAAGATTATGGTTGTTTGGATATTGAATAATACAAAACTTTTGCAAATTTGGCCTACGATTCAAATTCAACTTAACCACGTAAGGAGTGCATTTTTTCGGAGTTCTGTAGGCGCATCGTCGACTTAAGGATCGCTTGTCGACTCGACGAACACGATCCTTTCCGTCGACGGTGCCCCTACACGAGTCGGCTAATTCTACCATGCCATCCACATATGTAGCCAAGTTTGCTTAAATTTTGTCACTATTTAATACGTGATTAATGATGACTAGTTGAGGTGGATGTACAAGATACCATCTATCCCAACCTCATCACATTTGAGAGCAATTTCCATATGTATAGAAATATTGTTCCATTTTAAATATGTATGCATTGTTTTTATTCAACATATTTAAATATTATAAAAAATATTTTGAATAGAACAATGGAAGGAAAAGACACGCAACACGAGATGGAACAAGCGGCCGGGACCAACCAGGACAAGTCATCTAGCGAGACATCATGGCATACCCCCAGTGATCCGCATCCCGTTATAGAGAGGGCAACAAACAAAGAGGATGTAGACCCCGATTATATTCCTATTGAACATGACGTAAGTATTTCGCCGAGTTATGCCGAGTTATTATCGATAATAGTTACTATTATCTAACACAGTGATCCGGCTGTATGTACAATAGATGGAAACAAGACATCGAACTCGACGGAATGTTACGCACGATTGTGCTGAACTAGACACGGCTACATCTGCCCTAGCCAGGATGGAGACGGATACAACCACAACTGAAGTCGTCGACCAAAAACGAAAGCACGGTGAGAGAAGTAAGAACAAGCTAACAGATGAAGTACATGCCATCACCCGCATAGGACGCAGAAGGGATCCCATTGAGCCTAAAGGGGTGTCTGCAAAATGGAGCAACTCCTGTGGTGCTTTGGTAAGAGATCACTGTCTAATCCTCATAGATGAATGGGAGAAAGTCAGCGAGGGGGTGAAGGAACTTCTTTGGACGGAACTGAAGAAAAAATTCCTATACCCAGAAGGATTCGACGAAGTTGAAAAGGAGTATGCACTAGCAGTTATGGGTCAGCGATGGCGACAATGGAAGTCCGATCTAAACAAGAAGTACGTCCAGCGGAACCGGACCCCCTTTAAAAGATATGGGAAAATCCCCGCGGCCGACTGGGACGAGTTTATCAAGAAGAAGATTGCGTCGGAGGCCTTACAGAAGAGTAAAAGGATGTCTGAATTGGTAAAGAAAAATCAGCATCCACATCGTTTAGATTCGACTGGGTATGCCCCCAAAGTGGAAGTATGGAGGAAGAAGGAAGAAAAAGTGAAAGGCGGAGGGAAAACCCTTGGAAGTGGAAGGGTTAGATGATCGCAACAAGAATTGGGTATGGGCTAGGAGCACTGAAGAAGTTACCGATGACGGACAGTTGGTATTTAGAGACCCCAGTGTCGAACAGGTAGCAAAAAATTTGAAGGAAATCTCCGAGAAGCAAAAAAGTGGGGAGTTCGTGCCCAGAAGGGAGAAAGATCAGCTTAACGCTGCGTTGAGTAACCCTGAGCATTCTTGCCGCGTCAGAGGGGTATCTTCTATGCTCAGTTGGAAGGAAGGATTTCAAAAAGATGTAGGAAGTTACAAGAGATGCGATAGGTATAAGGAGAACATGAGGCAAGAAATTAGGGAAGAAGTGGCCGAGCAATTATTTCATTTGATGAATAAAAACCAAGGAAAATTGCCGGTAGATTTGCAACATGTTGTGCAGCACCAAGAACCTAGCGCAGCGTCATCGCTTGCGACCCGACACCTAGTAGACGACATAACGGGTCCTACGCCATGCAAGTTACATGTGCCAATTGGAAGGGCAGGCCAAACAAAGGAGGTCGCTAGTGGCATGGCGATACCAGGCATGAAGTTTCTCTGCCAAGACATACCTGATGACTACGCGAGGGTCCAAGTGTCAAGGGTCAATGCCGACTACAACCAGTATGAGCTATACATTCCCATGCCAGAGGGAATCGAATTTCTAGGGGATGCAGTCAATCAATTCATATTGTGGCATTGTAGAGATATTGTGCTCATTCAACAGTTGCTCGCAAGTGCATTGAAGCCTGCGGCTCCATAGAAGACAGCTGCTGCGCCGGAGCCGACATCCCCGCCAGGGCCTTCGTCACTGGAAAAACCGGAGTCCCCTAAACACAAGGCACCAAAGTCCCCACCACATCCACCTTCCCCACCATCTCAACCTTCCTCACCACATCCACCTTTCGACCACCTCAACCTTCCCCACCACATCAACCTTCACCACCACTGCTGTCCCCACCACATCCACCTTCGCAACCACCACGAAGCTCTCTAGCCCCTGAGGTGCACATCGAAGCTCAAGCCCGCACTCCATCTCCACCGTCTGCTCCACCTTGGGCTAAATCTCCAACTCCACCGTCCGCTCCACCTCGGGCTGTTCCACAGAAGATAACCACGTACGATCACAAGGCTAAATCCAAAGACGTGGACAAGTTTCTATTTACGGCCTTCAAAGGTAGAGGCAACCTGAAGAAAGATACAGAGCTAGATACAAGCCAGAAATTAGTGCAAAGCACCAAGGATGAGTTGAAGTTCTATGCTATTGACGATGTCCGTAAGGAATTTGTAAATGGCAAGCCTTTTGTTTCAACACATATCCTGAGGAATTTATCATGGCAGATGATCAGGTGACATGAGTGGTACATGAAGGCTAGTAAAGCAGGCCTCAACTGACTAAGTGCCAGGGTGCCAAAAGATGCTTTTATGGGTGGAGATGAGGGCGCATTCTTTATTGATTTCAAGGACATGCACGCCGTGTATTGTCTAGAAAAATTGGACGTCAATCTTGTCGGCGCATGGGCCCTGTAAGTATATATATCGACCACTCTTCTTTCTATACATAATCGACCAGTCTATAATCAACATGGTGCCTAATGCTTTGAACCGTCATGCATGTGTAGGTTACAATTGCACGATGCCGACCAAACGAGGGAACTGGTTGGCTACCTTGACCCAATCAGAATCTGCAAGACGCAACAGACCATCGACTTACACGACGATTCTACAGTGCTCAAGGACAAGTCACCAAAAGAGAAGAAAGAGTACATCGAGAAACTCCGTGGAAACAAGAGTTGCGATGTGGCGGCATACATTGGACAGGCCATGCTATCTTATCAAGATAAGAGATGCATAATGGCCCCGTACAACTTCACGTAAGTTTATAATTTCTTTTGTAAGAACTTTCAGAACTATTAACTTAACATGTTTTTATTTGCTTTTAGTAATCACTACATTTTATTCATAATATACCCAAAGGACATGCAAATTGTTTGTGATCCGGCCGATTACTCGGAGAATGATTATGTGGATTTCCTCGTTCTTTTGAAACTATAAGCAATTTAAATCGTCTTGGTATATACATCCTGCCCTCATCATCTATTTTCTTATATCATGTCCATAAAATTTTTCGAACAGCTCATACAGATGGTACATGAAAAAAGGAGAGGAAATAGAAAAGAAAAGGGAAAAACTGCTTGTCAGGATAGAATGGCCGATGCGAACTACATATTTTACATCACAAAATGATTGTTTATATTTAATTTACGTTGTTACTACTCCTTGGACAGTGCTACAAACAACCCAAAGGGACTATTCTCTACGGATATTACGTGTGCGTGATGATGAGGATCCACGGCAGGTTTACATCACGCGTGGATAGTGTATGTACATACTTAATTAAATATGTTAGTACGGACGCACGTATTACTGTTTGTAACGTCTCGATTATCTTATATATTCCTGTTGCAGTTGTGTCAAGTAACTGGGCCAGCTCAGACGATGAACAAGACAACACTTCTCAATCTCTGTGCCGACTTGTGCCACTTCATCCACCGCGATATATGTAACACACTTGGTCTATTTTTCGAACCTGAGAGTGCATGTGTGAAGGATGACAAGTATAAAAAACTACGAGAGTGGGAAAAAGAACATATGCTTCTGACAAATGTATGAAACAAATATTCATTCACTATGTAGACATATTTGTTATGTAGAGATATTTGTTGTGAATAATTATATTACAAAGCACGTTGTGTAATAATAATTAAATTATTCATGTCAATTACTGTCCAACATATGGTGATGTCAATTACTATAGAATGCATGATATTTGATTTGGAGACAATTTTAAATAATCAATTAATTAATTTATGAAAAAACAAACTAGAAAAATATTTCTTTTTCTATTTTTTGAATTAAAAACCATAGGTTGACGTCTTAACTAGACCGCCTGCGATAATCAATTATCACAGGCGGGTTCCTTAACTAGGCTTCCTGCGAAGATCGGTTATCGCAGGCGGGTACTTTAAGCCGCCTGCCTGCGATAACCGATTTTCGCAGGCGGTGGTAGGCCCGCCTGAGAAAAGGGGTATTTTCACATACCCCTTCTCCCAGGTGGGCCAGCAACCCGCCTACGAAAACCAGTTATACCCGTATGGGAAAACGAATTCTGTAGTAGTGTAGGGCTCCCAATTTTTTTTGGGGGGGGGGGGGGGGGAGGGGCAAATCGGAGTGGGCCAATTTCTGGGCTGCTTCTGCAGCCTGCCGTCTACAGTAGTCATGTGGGCTAGCTGAGCAGCGAGCATAGGCCAAGAGCCCAAGAGGCGAGAATGGAGAATCGCTAGATGTCTTGTTGGCTCATTCACGTAGCGAGCGTCAATCCCAATTCCTCCGAGCGGCAAGCGCGTCGCCCTTCTGCAATTTGACGAGACGACGATGTGTCAGGACTCGCGATGAGCAGATGACGACCTAGGTGAGGCGGCGCATTAGGGTAGGGCTAAGTGGCCGCCGGCTAGTAAGTGGTTGCTGCCGAGGCCCAGCGGCTCTACTGCCTCCTCGTCCTTGACTCCTCAATCGGCCTGGCTTGACCACTAGACAACCGTACCCTGGTGAAGTAGCAACTGGTAAGTTGAGACAGTGGGTAGAATACTAGAAATTGTAGAATAGTAGTCTTAGTAATTAGTTTATCATAATTTGAATCAAATTAGCAATTACCGTGACTGTAATTTACTAATTTACTAACAGTAATTGGAATGATCGATTGGATTGAATCAAAAGTAATGTGAATGACTGAATGTCTTCTCTTTTGTTTATAAAATAGGAAGACATGAAGACATTTATTTCCTCAATCATGTCTTCTAGAAATAGGAAGTACGATTCTGGTGCTGAAAAGCGTAAGAAGAGACAAAGACTAGAAGCAACAGTTCAATCTCAAAAGGGTACTCTTGATAGATTTGTTGTGAGAGAAACTTTGGATGCTAATGTTGGCGATGGTCATGGTGATGATGCAGTATATGTTGTGGCTAATATTGCTGAAGGTGATGGTGGTAATATTGCCGATGAAGATCATGATGCTAATATTTCCAAAGAAGGTCATGACGCTAATATTGCCGAGGAAGGTAATGATGCTAATATTGCCAATGACATCAATAATTCTTTTCAGCATGATGTATTTGATCCAAGAACTTGGGATGCACTTGATCCTAAAATGATTGATATTTTAGTGCAAAAGGGTCCTAAAAGAGACTTGTCTAAGCATAGTCCTAGAGACAAATTGTATAGAAGGTTTTCTGCTTTATCATACACTAGAGTTCTCTCAAATGGAGAAAAGTGTGACAGAGAATGGCTTGTATCTAGCAAAGAACTTGACAAAGTATTTTGTTTTTGCTACAAACTATTAAGAAAGGGACTTGTGAGAGGTCAATTAGCAAATGACGGTTTCAGTGACTGGGCTCATCTTAGCATTAGACTTAAAGAGAATGAAAATAGTAGAGAACATGTCACAAACATGGTATGACTTGCGTCTCAGGTTGCAGAAGAACAAAACAATTGATAGTGTTGCCCAACAAGAACTTGGAAAGGAAAGGGAGCATTGGAGAAAATTTTTGCTCAGGATACTTTTGATTGTATTGTAAAATTTCTTGCAGAACATAATATAGCATTTCGTGGTAGTAATAGCAAGTTGTACCAAGATAGCAATGGCAATATCTTAGGGCTGGTTCAAATGTTGGCTGAATTTGACCCAGTTATCAAAGAGCATGTTGACTACATCACCAATGATAAAATTCGTGATCATTATCTTGGTCCTCCCATCCAGAATGAGTTAATAAACTTGCTAGCTGCTGCCATCAGGACTACAATCATTGGAAAGGTAAAAGAAGCAAAGTAATTCTTGGTTATACTTGACTGTACTCCTGATGCAAGCCACGAAGAACAAATGTCTTTGATAATAAGGTGTGTTGATGCAACCCCAGGTTCTGTTTACATTGAAGAATCCTTCTTAGTTTTTTTCATGTGAATGATACCATTGGGCAAGGACTATTTGATGTTCTGCAAGAGGAATTAGAGAGTCTTGACCTTGATGTAGCCAATGTGAGAGGACAGGGATATGATAATGGGTCCAATATGAAAGGAAAACATCAAGAGGTACAAAAGAAACTTCTGGATATAAATCCAAGAGCTCTTTATTCAGCTTGTGGTTGTCATAGTCTGAACTTGATACTATGTGATAAGTCAAAATCTTGTCGTAAAGCAACATAATTTTTTGGAGTTATCCAGCACATCTTACCACATTTGCTAATTCTACCAAAAGGTGGCAAATTCTTAAATATAAGATAATAGGATTGACTCTCAAGTCATTGTCATCTACTCGTTGGGAGAGTCGTGTTGACAATGTTAAGGCTATAAGGTTTCAGATCCCAAAAATAAGAGAGGTTTTACTACAAGTCACTGAAAGTGATAATGATCCATTGGCAAGTAGTGAAGATAAATCATTGGCGGAAAATGAACTTGGTGGCTTTGAGTTTTTAGTGGCAATAATCATCTGGTATGAAATATTACATGTGTTAATTTGATCAGTAAGCAGCTACAATCAAAAGATATGCTTATTGATATTGCAATTGAGTCTGTACAAGGGTTGATTTCCTTTTTCAAAAAGTATAGAGAAACTGGCTTTTCAAAAGCATTGGAAACTACAAAAGAAATTGCAATCCAGATGGATATTAATCCACAGTTTTGCACCAAGCATAAAATCAAAAGAAAACGACAATTTAATGGGGGTGTAGATGATGCATCTACTGATTCACAATCTGTAGCGGAGTCATTTAGGATCAATTATTTTATACCTGTAGTTGATCAAGCTATAGCTTCACTTACCAAGAGATTTGAACAATATTAGGGGTAAGAAAAAACTTTTGGTTTATTGTTTACTTCAGATAGGCTGTGATCGTTGGATGATAAGAGTTTGATGGCTACTTATGTTAATCTTGAGGATGCACTTAAGAGTGGAGAACACAAAGATATTGATGGATAGGAATTGTATGGGGAGTTAATTTTCATCTAGGATTTACTTAAGGAGTCTATGCGTCCTCTTGATATTCTGAAGTTTTTGAAAAAGCACCCCTTTTATCCTAATGCTATTATTGCATACAGAATTTTATTAACCATTCCTGTGACTATTGCATCTGCGGAAATGAGTGTTCTAAACTCAAGTTGTTGAAATCTTACTTGCGTTCTACTATGACACAAGAAAGACTCAATGGGTTGGTGACAATAGCAGTTCAAAATGTTGTATTGGAGAAGATTAATTATGAAGATATAATTGAAGATTTTATTTCAAGAAATACTAGACAGATGATGCTTTTCAGTAGAACATGAGATCTTTCAGTAGAACATGAGATCAGTACTACCTTGACTCTTTTAGCATTAATATTTGATATATTTCTAAATGTTGTATGAAATAACACATATTGAAGTTATATAATTGAGTGAAAGTATGCCTTATTTATATTAGACATTTGAATCAAATTTAGGGCCCCAATTTATGCTTCATCCCAGGGCCCCAAATTTCTGGAGACGGCTCTACTAGGCTGCAGGCCTATTTGTAGGTGTGCGCTATAGGCCGCTAGGTGCCATGTACGGAAACGTCATCATGTACTCTCTCCGTCCTAAAATATAGCAATTTCTAGTGTTAAAAATTTATCCCAAAATATAACAAATTATCCACCTACTTTCTTATCTCATCCAATCATAATCATCTCATTTAATTTCTCCATGTACTTTCTCATATCAACCAATCGCAATCACCTCTCATTTAAGTTTATCTCTCTCCTTAATTTTCATTAAAAACTTTCAGAAGTGCTTATATTTTGGGACGGATGGAGTAAGTGCTAGAGAATGCTTGACGACGGCCCAACCCCCGCTATTACCGGTAGGTCATATCGTCATCGTCTGTAGCCTTATCATCATGTCTTTTTGAATCCATTCATGTCTGCGTGCTGGTCACACGTTTGCATGCATACGTAATATGTTGCATCTAATGCATAGTATGGACCTTCTTAATTTTACATTGTTCACCTTAAATTTACTTGTCTTAAAGGTGCATTCTTTGTAGCTTATAAATTATCGTGGAGACATTTTCCAACCTCCTAAATGGTACATTTTTTGCAAAAACTTTCTTTATCAATATTTCTTAGAGAACTTTTTTAAATCAACTTTCTAATATTTAATTAATTCATTTGTGCACTTGAATAATTGTCATTAAGGGGAGTAGTGCTTGTGTGTAAAGTATTGTTGCCCCTGTGTCACCCTCTCTGGCAGCACGGGTGACGCAAAGCCTATGTGCCATCGCGCGCCTCCTCCTGCCCCATCCGTCCGCCTCGCTGCCGCCGGAGTGCACCTCTGGAAGCCCGTGGCCACAAGGAAAGGTGGGGGTGGAGTCTCTTTTGGTTTCTTTCGCTTCTTCTCCCT
Organism: Oryza meyeriana var. granulata; assembly: GCA_003991445.1. NCBI lineage: Eukaryota > Viridiplantae > Streptophyta > Magnoliopsida > Poales > Poaceae > Oryza > Oryza meyeriana. Next base: position 241,157 of record RYFJ01001037.1, on the reverse strand, counting down.
CCCAAAGCTCACCTCCTCGTTCGTGGCGGGTGGTCGACACCGATGGCTGCCGACGGTGGATCTGTCCTCTCTGCGGCTAGACCTATAGAGGTTTGGGGCCGGATCCGTGCCTCATGGAGGAGGACTTGGCTGGCAAACTCCTCCTTCATCGCCGGGGCACATGGCCTGGGCCACAATGGCCTCGAGGAGGTTACTGTTGGATCTGACTTTCCCTGGCCAGATTGGATCTAGCACCGATGCTGGCAGTTTCGTGGACGCGAACAACAGCGGGGGGCTCACGGTAGCGGCTGGCAGCTACTGCCGCAGTCATGCCGGACCTGGTTGCATCGCGGTGCAAGCGGCGGCGATGGTTTGTCTCCTTTTAGCATTCCCCTCTCCCAAGCGGTCTGATCGCTATCGCCTTGCATCTACTCTTTGCATCTTCATCACTAGTGAGCGGCTTCCATACCAACATGTAAACCGAAGTCATCTTGGCTTTGAATCACCGTATCGCTTACGCTGATAGCTCATCCTGATGGACCCTACGAATTTTGGGCATGTGCCTAACAGCTTGCTCGGGAGACTATCATCACAGGGTGACGAGTCTAAAGAAGGTTGCAAATTGTGATGTTTGTGGTGATTGAAGTTAGGCTAAAACTAGGAGGTATGTTGGAACCGGCTCGGAATGAGTTGGCAACAGTACGGGGGACTTCGATTAGATGGTGCTCATTGAATTCCAGTTTCTCGACTCTAGGGTTAAATTCCTAGGTCTGGCCTTAACTGGCTGTAGCTAGCAATGGTGACATTCGCTTCCTTGTTGAAATCATTGTTTGCAGTTCGAAGAACTGATTCCCCAGGGTGAAATTCTATGGTCGACCTTTGCTGCTCGAATCGTGGCAATACCAGCACGTGCACATCATTCCCTTTTTGGTGGTGTTACTTTTGGAGGGCCTTTTATCATAGCACAAGTGTTGCTATGGTGAAGTATCAGGATTAAGATTGCTTATGGTTGTGGCTTGTTGCAGCATGATATTTGTTGTCATGATGTTCTTCTTTATTTCCTTTTTAATAATTATAGGTTGTGTGCATACTAGCTATGCAGAGGCTAGGAGTGGTCTTAGATTAATTGTGTCATGTTGATGTAATTACTTGAAATCAATAAAGCTTCCTTTATCTTAAAAAAAATGCATCTCACATTTTTTGTCACACAACAAATTAAGTTACTAAAGTTAAATAGTTAGCAAAATATCAAATTATGTTGCAATATACCATGCGCTTGTTTAATCTTCATAATAGAAGCGTGCGTGACGTCCATCCAACAAAAAATTTCACTATTTGACCCTTTTTCAAAACTTATTTCGAATATGGACCGCGGCCAAAACTTATTTTAGAAATGGAACGATGCTCAGCGCCAGCCCCCATGGCACAGAGCCCCCACAACTCAGCGCTAGGCCTAGCGCTGGCCCCCTGCTCCCGTGGCTAGGGGGCGGAGCTGGCTCGCCGACGTGGTGGTGGTCAGCACCTCAAGCCTTGGCACTAACCCTCCCCTCTCCCCCGACCTCAGCGCCAGGCCTGTTGGCGCCCCAACCTCAGCCAGCCGGCCCCTAGCCCTTCCTTCTTTCTTTCTTCTTCCTGCTCGAATAGAAGGTTTCGCCCGGCTGTTCTATCTTCTCTCTTCTCTAATCCTCCTCAAATCTTGGCCAATTCGAAGCGTTTTCAACCGGATTTTGCATGGAGGAAGAGTAGCAAGATAATCTCCTCCTATCCCTCTACTCATTTGTTCTTTTTACCAAGCTTTTCTTGAGTTTAGGGCAAACCCTAGGAAGAAAATTTGGGGTGAGGAATAGAATCAAATTCTTTTTTTTTTTGCAAATCTATTGGAATAGATGTCTGTTGTGCAGATTGTAGGTTGCATACCATATTATTTTGTTATTATTGATTGGGTTATTGATTGCAATGGAGGATTAGGGTTGATTGTATTGGAAGATGTATGGAGTGATTCCATATGATAGATCTACCACCCTAATTGAAAATAGGAGATGGTGAAATTGTCGAATAAAATATTGTTACATAGTTCCATTTGATTTACCCGGATATTGTATAGGAGGGGTATTTTGGTAGGGGCGCCTATTATTATATATGGGTTATTTATCAACGCTTTTACGTATACTTAATGTGTTAATTACTCTATGTTTTCTTTCAACTTATAGTGTGTTTGGTATGATGGATGCAAGTGGTTATATCCCTTGTCAACACCTCCGGCGGGTGTCCCTCGCCCCATGTGTTGGTGGTGACGAGTGCAAGTACATGATTAGCGAGGTAGATTTCACGTATCACCAAAGATATTGGATGTGCCGTAACTACGCATATTCCCCAGAAAAGCCGAAGTCTCAAGGAAAGAAAGAAAAGTTGAAGAAGCCGGTGGAGATAAATTCTTTTCTACCGATGTTTAATCCTTTTATCCATAGCTGTTAATACATTCTTATACGTGAAGGTACCTAAGTCACTACCTCCTCTATGTGACTTTGTGTAGTGGGTAGATATGGAAGTCCATCCCGACGACGTGGCCTTCGCATGTGTTAGCAATGGGTAAGGGAGCGTTTTGAATGACGCTATAAGGCTGAATATAGGGCTGAGAAAGAGCAAAAAAGGAGGGAAGAGAAAGAACGCAAGGAGAAAGAAGAGCGTGAGGCCAAGAGGGAGAGGAAACGACAGAGGGCACAACGTACGAAGGAAGCGGGGTCAAAGGTGGTGAGAAAGGGGAAGCACCCCCGCTGCACCCAGTAGGGTGGTGGTACTCGATGGTTGAAATTTTCATTTTCCTAAGGCATGTAAAAACTAAATCTACGTGATCATGCCATTTGCCGGACAAGTAATGTAGTGGGTTGTGCAATGTTTCGAACCATCGTAGGATAATATATGTCGTGGCGTTTCTTTTTCATTCCCATATGGCATGTAATAACTGAAGCTATGTGCTCATGCCATTTGTTGGACAATTAATGTAGTTTGTTGTGCAATGTTTCTATGATAATAAATGTTGTGGCGTCATGTTTTGATTTGGTAAGCTGAGCATGGGGATGATAGAACAAAGCATCTGACATTTCTATTGCCACCGCAAGACAACGGTGGACCAAATTGTGGTGAGGTTCCCAAAGGTTAGCACCAAAGCAATTGGCACTGACCTACGGCATCTCAGTGCCCATCCTATGGCCATGGCAGGGCGGCCTGCTTTGGGGCCAGCTAGGGCCCCTAGGTCGGTGCAAATGCCTATGGCGCTGAGCTAGTGCCTGGCTGAGGCCCTCGGCAGGGCGGCACGCCTGGGGGCCGGGGTGTCCCGAGGTCAGTGCCAATCCCGCTAGCATTGACCTTGGTTACTGTCACACCCTAAAAATTATTTAATAAATAATATCTGCAAAAATATAATCTTTACAAATTAATTAAAAGCCTAAAGAAGTGGTTAATAAAAATCCCAAATAAATTTCAATGTAAAAATAGGCCAGAGAAAATTTTATTAAATACTTCTTTAATTCTTGTAGTCCCTAGATTTTTCTGGGAATTATTTGAGCTCTGGAAGTATTTTTAATAAATTAAAAACCAAATTAGTGAATAAATAAATTGAAAAAAGGTTTTTAAATCCCTCCTGAGGCCATGGGCCGATTTCGGCCCATCTCTCCTCCTCTCTCTCTCCCTCGCCCGTGACCCAGGTTAGCCCGCTCGTCCTCTCTTTCTTTTTCGTGGCCAACAGGTGGACCCCACCTATTGGGGCCTTCTTCCTCCTCGGGCCGAGTCCGAGCCCGAGCCGGCGCCGCCGTCCCTCGCGAAATCTGGTCGCCCCGCTCGTGATCTCTTCGAATTAGTTGAAGGGAAATCCTCCCCTCTATCCCCGCCGCCAATCCCCTCAAAATCTGGAGCGAATCGGTTGAGATTTGAGCCCGAACTCAAGATTCTTTCGGAGACCGCCGCCGCACGAGTCTGCCGCCGCCATAGCTGCCTTATCCGCCTCGGACTCCTTCAATTGGCAACGCTATAAGTACCACCATCCTCCTGTCTGTCCGCCGCCGCCCTCGCCCTAGCCCTAGACACCCCGGAGAGCCCTAGCCATGGTTAGACCCCAACGCCGCCACCGCCGCTGCCAAGTTCAGCCGTGCCGCGCCGCCGCTCGGTTTGTCTCCGCCCTTTGCCGTCGGTCCAGACGTGTTCACCAGGAAGAGCCGCACCTCGTCCACCACCCCGTAGCCGCCCTTCCCTGCTGGAGCGCTGTTGTCACCGAGTACCTGAAGTTCGCCGCCGCCTTTTATCGTCGCCGGTGGTCAATTCGTCACCAATCGTCGCCGAGTGACCATGAGGTGAGTTCGTCTCGTCGAGCTCTCCCTTCTGGTGCAAACCGCAACTGCCGCCGTGCCCTGGATCGCTGGCAAGCCTCGCCGCCCGAGCCGTCGCCATAGCCGGTCATCCACATCATCACCTCGTCAGCCGCCGCATCACCTCCCCAGATCGGCGCCAGGTGTCACCCATCCGTGCGCCACGACCGGATTTCATCTAAGCCGTTAGATCTAGGTTCATTAAATCCGAACCGTTGAATCTTGATCCAATCCATCCAAACCGTCGGACTCGATGGACCAATCCCGTGGACTCGGTCTACGGTGGACCGCTCTCTGATGACGCAATAAATCTCTTTTTCCTTTTCAAAATTAATTCATTATTGCGTCATTATTGCTTTAATATTTCCTATAAATAGTTTTAATCAGTTTAAACTTCTAAAAATCATAACTAATTCATACGAACTCGGATTGAGGTCGTTCAAGTCTCTAAATTCTTTAAAAATCGAGATCTATTCACTAAAAATATTCACATGTGCTGTTGCTATGTGCTTATGTGCTGTTTTTTCTTGTTTTGTTATTTGCCTATAGTTTTGGACGTTCTGGAAGAGCCGGTTTAGCCAAGGAGGGTTCGGAAGACTTTGCGGAGCAGCAAGATAAGTCACACAGACCCACAACCCTTTGAGCATGTTGATCCTATGATTTAAATCTCTGTTTTGATTCAAAGGTGCATTTATTTTATAGTGACATCGGGAAGGGAAACCCTGATCCTTGTTTATAGCCCGTTGTTTTGATAACCTACCTTTGTGCCTACGGGATTAATGTAACTAGTTAGCTAAAGTATTGGCTAGCTAGAATAATTCTAAGTAGCTTAGCCCTGCGTAGAAACTGTAGAAACATATAAAGGTTGTTAATCACATATGATTACACATAAAATGATGATGGTTCTGTTCACAATGGTGGTCTTGTGAGGCTGATTCTTAATGGGCAACTAAAACATGGATGAATGGTGGGTTGTGAGCACCAGGTTGGTTTTGATGCTTGCGGTGCTCATGACAATTAAAGACCGGTTCACGATCTACTGTTGTGAAGCATTTACCGTACTAGCCACAAATCAGCATGGGCAATGACTGGACTTGTAGTGTAGCATGTCCCAGCAGGAGATACCATGGTGTGTTTAGTTGATAGGTGGTAATGTCAATAAATCCACAATGGCGATGCCAATAAGACCATATGTTTAGGAGCCAAGAGTTTCTCTAGCCTGGAGGTTGGGCCACCTCTACTGGGGCCTTGGCGGTGGTCATTCTGTTGGGCGTGTTTTACGAAGAGTCTTGTCACAACTCCTTTCCAAGGTATCAAGGTGGTGCCAAGACGCATGGTGATATGTTGCGGGGTTGTGTCTTATGGGTAAAGTTGTACACCTCTGGCCAGAGTAAAACTGTTCGAGTAGCCGTGCCCGCGGTCATGGGCGAGCTAAATGATGTTTTTCGTGATTAGTCCCATTTATTAATTAATGTTTAAATGAGATATGAGACATCCAGATTGGGATGGTTTGGGCCTGTGTAGCCAGGTGGGCTGTACAATGTTGATCTAATATTGTTTAATTGCTCTACTGTTTTAATTTTCTCTTACTGTTTATTTAAATGCTATTTATGCAAATTAGCCCTATATGCCATCCTTTGCTATCTTGTGTACTTACATATTTGCTGTGTGGTTTGTTGAATATTTCAGTACTCACCTTGCAATATCAAATCATTAGAAGAAGAGTACTACAGTGAAGGAGAAGATTTGGAGGACTAGGCTAGGTCCAAGTCAAGTTTGCCTGTGGATTATAGAGACGTCGTTATCGCTAGTTAATTCCGTTGTGTAGACTTTTTATTTACTTGAGAGGTTCCATTTGCCTCTGTAATAATTATACATTCGTCACTTTATTCAATATAGATTTGTACTTTGTTACCAAATTTGTTATTGTGTACCTCGACTGATTCCTGGACGAGGATTTAATACACAAGTAAGCGTTTAGAATTTTGGATGGAAATTTCGGGCGTGACAATTACCTCAGCGCCAGACCATTTGGCACTGAGGTGTGGCAGGTAGGCAGCATATAATTGTTGTCTACTTGCCATTCGCACGAACCTGCTGTCCTGCTGATTCACTTGCAAAAAAACCCCACAGTTGCCTATACAACCAAGCAAGGGCTGCTGAACCCCAACTGTACTCTCCCGCCTCATCCCCAATCGCGAAGCAGTGGTAGCCACATACAAGATATGATGTCTCCGCCTGAGTCCAGGAACAGCATGGACCTGAACATGTATAGCACATAAGCCTTGCAATGTCGCTCAACTGTGACCTCATCTACGTCTTGGTGTAGCTCTCCAAATGTGTGACACAACCAACTTGGTGGTACACTAGATGTCTTAGTTTGCTTCTATCCCTTCGGAGATAAAGGAGGTGCTTCTCCCAGCAACTCCTCCACTCGTCCTCTCCAACCTCCAGAAGCCATGCTACCTATCACTAGATTGCCCTTTATTGGGAAGCCCAAAATCTTGGCAACATCCTCAAGGGTGATAGTCATCTCTCCCGATGGCACATGAAATGTGTGCATCTCGAGCCGCCAAAGATCAACGAGTGCTGTCAGTGCGGGAGTGTTGAACACTAGCATTCCCCTCTACACCACAGTGACAAAGCACAAAAGCTTGGCCTGCTTGAGTAGCGGGATGTACCGGCTATCTAAGGGCATCACCGGGGTGTGCCCATGAACTCTCAGCACCTGAAGAGCCTGAAACAGGTTGCAAAATATTGTCAACCTTGACAGACATAGTATGTTAGTAGAGAACATAGGTACTAGAAAGTAGTGGCTTACCTCTCCAGACGCTATCCTAGGTGCCCGATGGTTCGCTTCGTGGTAGGGGTTGAGGCCTAGCAGGTTTGCCATCCTACAAATATGAAAACATCTGAGTTAGCACACCGTCATGAATGAAATATGAAAAATATGAAAACTGTTAAATTAAGAACAACCTCAGCCCTACTGTCAGTATGAACCCTAGTATGAAGTCGTTTACGTGGCTGGTCCTTAGACGTAACACGACATGGGCATGTAGTTTTCTTTTGACCTTCTTGATTGGCACCGGAGGTTTTGAATTTACATTGTTGGGCCTTTCATTACTAGCATTACCCAAGAAAGTTATATCCATGTCATTCTTGAACCTCTTTGACCTTCTTCTTCCACGTCCCGTAATCATCATCGAGATGTCTGGAACGAACGACTCACCATCGTAGCTAGACCACTACGAAGGATCTAGGTATGGCTCGAATTTTTTTCACACCTCGGAGTCTACAGACGGTGATCATGTGTGAACAAGGCATGTGGTAAAGACTAGGTCGTTGGCAAGTACATGTGTTATCCCTCCCAACAACATAGTAGTGCTGACCTCCCCATTGAACCCCTGTTGCTATCACACCGCCTTGTTCCGTGACCTCGTACTTTATTGCATGACATCAAAGCAAGTCGTCCTTTGCCCCGACGTTTTTCTTATCTCCTTGTCGAGTTTGTCCTTCACTCTCTTTGGCCAACGCACAGTGCTCCGAACTTGCCCCAAAGCTTCTTTGTGTCTATCTACAAACCAAGTGTTCAATTTGCTAAATGTGTATGCCACAATAGTTGTCATAAACAACTTCCGAATACCCCTCAGGACATTGTTGAAACTTTCAGCAAAATTGCTCGTCATGAAGCCATACCTACACCCTTCATGATCGAATGCCCTAGACCATTTGTGCTTGTTAGGCATATGGTCGTCCAACCACTTCCTAGGATGGTCTCCAAGAAGGGCATTAGTCCTTTAATCTCAGCGAGAAAAATAGGTTTCTCGTTAATTTGGATGATACATTCTAGCTCCTTCAATGATCTTGGATAGCTCCTACGAAGTAGAAGTTAGCACAGAAGTGTCGCATGCACCATCTGTGATGAATTGGAAGGTGCCTGGGAATGTAATTGCTGATTGAGTTGAGAACGCTAGGATGCCTGTTAGAAATTATATAGATGTCATTATTAGGGCCGCTCAGGTGCCACCTTAGAGCGCAGATAAACCACTCCCAATTTGAAGTGCTCTCATTCTCAACTAGAGCAAATACCAAGGGGACTAACTGTTAACCTGCATCGATCCCTATCGCAGTTAACAATGTGCCCGTGATTTTCTGGTTACGAAGGTCCCATCTATTGCATGCACAGGCTGTAAATGCTTGAAGGCCTCTACACATTGACAAAAAATCCATAAAGCACGAACAAAAACATGCCTTGATGCACTATTGACCACTACTGACTTCTCAGGATGAGGCTCTACTCGGTAGTACATTAAAGGATTCTTACTCTTGATGGCATTCAGCAATGTAGGCAATCAGACGTACGCCTCGTCCCATTTCCTATATATAACCTTAATAGCCACCTGCTTGGCCTGCCAGGCTTTGCCGTACTATGGACGGTACCGGAAAATAAACAGGACGACCTCTACCACCACATTGATAGAAATTGTTGGTTCAGCCCATAAAAAGGCTATAACCTATTGCTAGTGAATCAGGATGTGAGCTGCAAGTCCTGATGCCTCTGCGCTGTAACATGAGTGCTCCTTGCCTAACCCAGAGATCTTCCACCTATCGCCAATGGTCTTCCGTGCGCGGACCTCCCATTTACACGAGTCATCTATGCAAGCCACCGTGTACCTCACCATGACGTTCAAGTACTTCACATGGAATGGACGATGCACACAGATGGAATATTGTAGCAGCACATCTTCATCTCGTCCATAGATCAAGATTCTAACCCCTTCTTTGGCTCCTCCCGGATTGCATCTATAGCACCGTCGTACTATAAGCCACTCTCGGCAATTGCTTGATCGGCATTGGTCATATCCTCGAATTGAATTATTGAAGGATTGCACCCAACAATTTTCTCAAATACCGTTCTTTCTTCCTGCGACATCTTCCCAATCAGATGATCATCCTCTGAGTTTGAGGCACATTCATCCTCATACTGCGATTCATCCTCAATCGGTTCGTCCAGCAAATGGGGGTTGAGGCCACGATTTTCCATAGCCTCCCCACACTCTGTGGAGGCCATGGGCCCCGGGTACCTCATGAGGAGTTTTCTGGCCACTCAGAGGATAGGCCCAATCGAGTAATTAGGGATGCAACAGGACTCAGTGAACATTACCTTGTACGATAAGGAAAGGATATAGTCTTAGTCGGGTACGTTGTATCTCTAGAAGGAAATCCCTTAGTCAGAGTCCGACTAGGATTCCTATGCTGTAGCCTTGCCTCCTTGGTATATAAGGAGAGGCAGGGAGCCCCCTGAGGGCAAAACAATAGAAAACAGAATCCCACTAGAAAAACCTCAAAGGCAATACACCACAACTGGAAGTAGGGTATTACCTCATATCAAGGGCCTGAATCAGGATAAATTATTTTGTGTTCCTTTGCAGTCCATCAAGTTTAGGTCTCACGAGTAGCTCCATATTATTATTGCCGATATAAAACATTGACAGTTGGGGCGCCAGGTAGGGGCTTCGGTGAGATCATCTTCAACAAGCCTGATGAATTCAACCATCGGAGTTGACGGCGTTAAGTTCTTCCCCGGGCAAACGATTAGCTTCGGGAGCCTTGACTTCATTGCCGACAAGTTCAGCGACCTCACCCTGTCCGACTCGGACTCGATCTGATCGGCTAGAAATCAAGCCGACTCCGCGCTAGTCGGCCTACTCAGCGCTGCAGCAATCTTCGGCGACATGCTGCGGTGATCCCCAAGATGCCCGGGTCTCGGGACAACTCTTTCTTTCAGTGTTCGACTTAGACTTGGCCTCGAGCCAGCCGAGATCGAGCTAAGAGAGGAGGAGATAGTCAATCTCCCGTTCGGACTTGGCAATGCCACAGATAACTTCAATCAACATCTAATACAGCAGACCTGATCCCCTAGAGTTCAACTCGGATACGGCCCAAAGCTGCTCGAGATTGGATCTAGGGAGGTCAGAGTTGTAATTACCCTCCTCAACGATTCGGACTCTCAGTTGGATAGCAGTTCGGCAAGCTTCTCTCCACCGTGCAAAATCTTCATGGCATCCAAGGGTTCAACTCCCACTCAAGAGGCACGCCGACTACGCGATCAGTAGGAGGAAGAGGCTCGCTGATTGCGTGAACAACAGGAGAAAGAAGCACGACATCTACAAGCCAAGCGCGACGCACGCAATGACAATCTACGCAAGCCTGGGTGCACTGCTCAACAGGAGATCCTCCAAACCCGAGTCGGCGGCCGTGACGTCTTCATGAACCCACAATAGAACGTCGTGGCCACTGCCACTTTGTTGGACACTTTGCAGTTTGGGCCTGATCACCAGACCACCCCGACGATTACAAGGATCAAAGCTATGATTACCGCTGCAGCATGCCAACAGTGGCAACAGTTGGGAGACACACTCATACCGTTCAATAGGACGGCTTCTGATACGGCAATCTCATCTGCCTCAGCACGTCGCCGAGCGGCTGGCTCCAGTCAGCCACGCACGGAGTCGCGCCACACGTCACTAGGCAAGCAAAACGACGACCGGCGGCGGCGACATCAGGATGACCGCCGCGACAACCGGGATGCCCGAGGCCGACTACAGCATGATCTCCAGCAAGATATCAATGCTCGATGACAAGAACGCGAGGAGGACGAGCGCCACCGACTAGAGGACAAAAACGAGCGCTTCGGCCTTCACCATGAATAGTTTCATCGCCGCAGTTGGTGTCGAAGCCCTCACCTAGACGACGGAGTACCGGTGTTCACTCACGAGCTACAACAAGTCCACTGGCCATCCGGCTTTAAACCGACTGGAATTGAAAAATATGATGGAAAAACCAATCCCGAGTCCTGGCTCACGGTTTACACTCTAGCAATCCGCGTAGCCGGAGGTGACGACAAAGCCATGGCTAACTACCTCTTGTCGCCCTAGCCGACTCGGCGAGGACCTGGCTAACAGGACTTCCCAGGCAGTCAGTCAGCTCTTGGGGAGAACTCTGAGAACACTTCATTGCAAATTTCCAAGGAACATATGAGAGGCCGTCTTCTGAGTACGATTTGTATCAGTGCCATCAAAGTAATAATGAGTCTCTACGTGACTTTATCAAGAGGTTTTTTGAGAAGAGGAACTCGATCCCAAAGATCAAGGACGAGGTTATCATCGCTGTCTTCCGCAAGGGAGTCAAGGACACCCCATTCATCGCCAAGTTCACTCGGAAGCCTCCTTCTTCTGTCAAAGCTCTATTTGATATGGCTAACAAATACACTGATTTGGCCGATGCGGTCGCTGAGGCCCTAGACGACAAGAAGGAGCCCCGACAGAAGGACAAGAAAGACACTTATGACGTAGCATAGACCAAGTCCGGCAACCGCAAGCGCAAGTCAGACAACGTCGTCGCCACTGTGCAGCGCAGTCGTCCGCGATCCTCAAGGACGGACGACTACCAGAAGTCATGAACGGGCCATGCCCTTTCCACCCTAAGGGGAAACATGCGGCTAAGGATTGCTTCATACTCAAGAAGTTCACTTCCAAGCAGACATCAACGTCTGGTGACAACAAGAACAAAGATAAGCTAGCCTCGGGCACAGCCGGCGACTACCAAGATCCCTAGGCTGAGCTCAACCACATCTTCGGAGGGTCGTCTGCCTATGAGTCCAAGAGAAAACAGAAGCTAACAGCCAAAGAAATCAACTCAGTCTCAACATACGCCCCCCAATATCTGCGATGGTCAGAGACGGCAATCACATTTGACTGCGCAGATCACCTCGACCGAGACACGCACCCAGGGCGTTATCCACTTGTCCTGGATCAGGTCATTAGAAGTATCAAGCTGAAGGAGGTTCTCATCGACGAAGGAAGCACTCTCAACATATTGTTTGCCAAGACGCTCGATGAGATGAAAAGTCCTCGATCCGAGCTGCGGCCGAGTAAAGCGCCCTTCCACGGGGTAATTCCCGTCCTCTCCTCCACTCCACTCGGGCAGATAACTCTCCCATTCACCGTTGGCACGCGGGAGAATTTCCGCACCGAGAATATCTGTTTCAAGGTTGCCGACTTCGAGACTGCGTATCACGCCATACTCTAACGGCCAGCACTAGCCAAGTTCATGGTAGTGCCTCATTACACATACATGGTGCTCAAGATGCCAGGACCAGCAGGAGTACTCTCTCTGCGCAGCGACGTCAAGCAAGTCTTCACCTGCGATAAGGAGAGCTGTGAGCTGGCCCAATCTCAAGAAGCGGCAGTCGGGTGAAACAACATCCGACTAGCCGCGACAACTGCAAACGAGGATGACCAAGTTCTGGCAAAAAAAGCAGCCAAGTCAAGAATTTCAGCGGATTCAGAAACAAAAAAGATCCCCCTGGACCCTTCCGACCCCTCCAAGACTGCACTCGTTAGGACCAGACTCGACCCAAAATAGGAAGACACGCTCGTCACCTTCCTCCAGGCGAACAGGGATATTTTTGCTTGGAAACCTTCCAACATGCCTGGTGTACTGTTAATGCCAAAATTTGGTGCAGTTCTTTATTAAATTCAGTTAAGGAAATATCACAGTCAATTAATGGGGATTAATCTAGAGGAAACCGAGTTTGGGAAAGGATCGTGAAGACCATGGGAAGGCAGTTAAATATCTTATCTGTAATTAGGCAGAGATAATAATTTTTTAGGAAACCTGATCTCGTGTCCGATCAGGGCTTGTTAATTTTCCTTTTATAGATAGGAAACTCCTATTTCGTATTCGTTCAGGACTGTATCAACTCGGGGTATAAATATGTATGCCCGGGGACCATGTAAGATATCAAAAAGATCAATACAACTTTGGCGCATCGCCACCCTTTTTGACGAGTTCTTGCTTCTCGAGCCGGGCTGCATCGGTTAAGTTCGACCTCCTGCGAGAGGGTAAGTCTCGTTACCCCGGCTACCGTATCGGCTAGGACTTCCTCGGTTAGGTCCGATATTCTAGTCGATTCACGGTAGTCGGCTTACCACGATATATCTGTTCTGTCTACGGCTGCATCAGTTAGGTTTGATCTCATAGTCCGAATAGATATATCACATCACGCGTGCATAGATTTATCGGCTTACTGGGTGTAATTTATCATCAATTTGTGCTGCATCAGTTAGGTCCGATCTACTAAACTGCTAGCGATAAATTATTCCTGCTAGGTTGATAGATTTTATGCAAGCGTCTTATCGGGATGTATAGCCGATAAGTTATCCTATTTTACATCATGATTGCATCAGATCTATTGGCTCATCGAGGTTCTTTTATCATTATTAATCTGTGCTGCATCAATTAAGTTTGAACTACTAGATTGATAATGATAGATTTATCCTTGTTAAGCCGATGGGTGTCCATGCAATGTTCTATCGGAGTGCCTAGCCGATAGGTTATCTTTTATTAGTTAAAGCCGATTGCATTGTTCAACACGTTTTTGGCACGCTACACTGTCATCGGCTTTCCAGTCGATACATGTTATATCAGTAATCGGCTAGTTCATTTATTTATATTGCTATTGGTTCCCTAGCTACATGGTTTATTTATTTTGTCCGTCTATGCCATCATCGCTTCCAGTCGATGTATAAGTGCTCTAGTCCATATCGGCAATCGGCCGATGAGACGAGTCCAATTCAGCTTTCAGCCGATTGGCTCATTGATCTAATATTTTATATCTCCTTGTCAATTGCAGGGTCAAATTGACTGGCACGCCTACGAACCTCAAAATTTAGGACCTGCACTGGAGCTAAGCAGATCTCCCAGGCCTTTGCGTGTCTAGTGTATCGAACCATATCATCGGCTTGTTCCCAACGCTGCCGGTGATTTTCGGTGTCAACATGTACCAAGGGAGGTGATCGAGCATTCCCTCAACGTTAAGCCGGACGCCAAACCGGTGTTGACGCCAAAATTTGGTTCGGTTCAATACCATGTTCGGTTAAGAAAAGAAGCGATATCAGCCGTTGGAAGCTAATCCAGAAGAAGCCGGATTCAGGAAGGAATCGTGAAGGCCACGCTATGGCAGTTAATTACCTTATCTATAAATTAGGTAGTCTTAATACTTTTTAGGAAACCTGATCTCGTATCTGATCGGGGCCTGTTAGTTTTCCTTTTATAGATAGGAAATTATGTACCGTGTCCTATCAGGACTCTTGTAACTCGGGGTATATATACGTATGCCCGGGTAGCTTGTAAATCATCTCTCGATCAATTAAACTTCGGCGCATCGCCACCCTTTCGACGGGTTCTTGCTTCTCGAGCAGGGCTGCATCGGTTAGGTCCAAACTCCTGCGAGAGGGTAAGACTCGTCACCCCTTACCCAGGTGTATCTGCCCTGTCTACGGCTGCATCGGTTCGGTCCGACCTCTTAGGCTGATCAGGTATACCACATCACGTGTGCGTAGATCTTATCAGTTTACTGGGGGCGATTTATCATCAGTTCGTGCTGCATCGGTTGGGTCCGACCTACTGAACTGCCAGCGATAAATCATTCCTGCTAGGTTGATGGTTTTTACGCAAGCGTCTTATCGGAATGTATAGCCGATAAGTTATCTTATTACATCACAGTTGCATTAGGTCTATCGGCTTGTTGAGGTTCCTTTATTATTATCAATCTGTGCTGTATCAGTTAGGTCTGAACTACTAGATTGATAATAATAGATTTACTCTTGCCGAGTCGATCGGTGTATATGCGACGTTCTATCGGAGTGCTTAGCCGGTAGGTTATCCTTTTATAAAGCCGACTGTATTATCTTTACTATTTTGGTCATCTATATTATCATCGGCTTTTAGCCGATGCACATGTGTTCCCTCGGCAGTCGGCTAGCTTACTATTCTGCCTATCTATTTTATCATCGGCTTCTAGCCGATGCACATGTTATACTGACAGCTTATCTATTTGTTTATAGCGCTATCTGTTTCCTAGCCGATACATAGGTGCCATCGGCTATCGGCTACGAGGAGCCTATATCAGTCCGTATCGGCCGATAGCCGATGTGCAATTGCTGCTGGTAGTCGGACGCGAGCACGAGCAAGGACCCGGACACGGGCAAGGATCCGACTACGAGCACGAGCGAGGACCCAGGAGCGAGAACCCGGGCACGAGACTCGGGCGCGAGTACAGGCGGGGGCCCGGGCACGAGCATAGCGACGATCGGCTGGAAGGAATCCGTATCGGCTTGCTGGCCGATTGGATCAGTGATCTAATTTCTTCATTTTCTTGTCAATTATCGGGTCAAATTGACTGGCACGCCCGCGAACCTCAAGATTTTAGGACCTGCACTGGAGCTAAGCAGATCTCCCAGGCCTTCGCGTGTCTCCAGGCGCCGAATCAGATCGTCAACAAGCGCTTTTGGCACACCCGGCGGTTTTCGGCGTCAACAACCGGTCAAACAACGACTGCAGCACTTCGCACAAGAACACAAAGATGCTATTCGGAAGGAGATTATCAAACTCCTTGCAGCCGGGTTCATCAAAGAGGTCTACCACCCGGATTGACTGGTAAACCTAGTTCTGGTCCGGAAGAACGGTAAATGGCGCATGTGCGTCGACTACACCGACTTGAACAAAGCATGCCTTAAGGATCCATTTGGTCAACCTAGGATAGATCAGGTGGTCGACTCCACTGCAGGGTGCAAGTTACTCAGTTTTCTCAACTGTTATTTGGGATATCATCATCAAATCAGTCTAAAGGAGGAGGACTGCCTAAAGACTTCTTTCATCACACCATATGGAGCATATTGCTATGTCACTATTTCGTTCGGGTTGAAAAACGTTGGTGCAACGTATCAACACGCTATCCAACGGTGTTTTCACACTCAACTCGGGCGCAATGTGGAGGTGTATGTCGATGACGTGGTAATCAAGACCAAAGTCAAGGAAGACCTTATCGTCGACTTGGAAGAAACTTTCCAAAGCCTTCGAATATTTAAGATGAAGTCGACCCGAAAAAGTACGTCTTCGGAGTACCTTCGAGAAAATTACTCGGCTTCATCATATCACACCAAGGCATCGAGGCTAATCCAAAAAAAGTCAATGCTACCACAAACATGGCACCCCCGACTAGCCAGAAGGACGTGCAAAAGCTGACTGGCTGCATGGCTGCACTCAGCCGATTTGTTTTACAACTCGGCGAATGGGGCATGCCCTTTTTCAAATTACTCAAGAAAGCCGACAACTTTCAATGGACACCCGAAGCCCAACAAGCCTTCGAAGACTTTAAGAAGTTTCTCACATCACCACCGGTGTTGGCATCACCTATGCCCCAGGAACCACTTATGTTATATCTGGCGGCAACTACTGAGGTAGTCAGCACGGTGTTGGTCGTAGAACGAGTAGAACTTGGGCATATACAACAAGTGCAGAGGCCAGTTTACTTCGTCAGCGAAGTCCTAGCCGACTCCAAGATAAGATATCTCCAAGTCCAGAAGCTGCTCTATGGTTTACTCATAACTATCCGGAAGTTGGTGCACTACTTCTAGTAGCATCAAGTCACAATCGTCACATCGTACCCACTTGGGGACGTCCTGCACAACCGCGAGGCCACTGGCAGAATCGCTAAATGGGTGCTCGAGCTGATGGTGTTTGACATTATCTTTCAACCTCAGATAGCAATCAAGTCATAGGCTCTGGCCGACTTCGTAGCTGAGTGGACGGAGGTTCAGACGGCTACACCAACAGACAAGTTAGAATACTGGACGATGTACTTCAACGGTTCTCTACGGATTGGCGAAGTAGGGGCTAGCGTCATCCTAATGTCACCCACCGGAGAAAAACTAAAATACGTCCTCTAGATTTACTTTTCAGCATCCCACAATGTCGCCGAGTACGAAACACTCATCCATGGGCTCCGCATCGCCATATCACTCGGCATCCACTGACTGGTAGCACGCGGGGATTCTCAACTCGTGGTCAACCAAGTCATGAAAGACTAGACATGTCTAGACGACAACATGGCGACATATTGTCAGGAAGTACGAAAGCTGAAAAACAAGTTCGACGGGTTGGAGATCACACATGTGCTATGCCAATATAACGAAGCTGCAAATGAGTTAACCAACATGGGATCCAAACGAGAAGTGGTCCCAACTGGAATCTTTGTCGAGCAACTATTGAAGCCTTCAATCAAGAAAACACCAGTACTCAAGCAGTCGGGGGCTGAACCTACCCCGGCAACAAATGAAGTACTAATCATCTCTCAAGATTGGCGGACTCCAATCATCAGGTTTCTCCTGGAAGACAAGCTCCCAGAAGATCACAACGAGGCCGAGCAGATCAAACGTCGAAGCAAAAGTTTCCTCATAGTCGGTGAAGACCTTTATCGAAGAAGCGCATCTAGAGTTCTCATGCGTTGCGTCACTCCTGAGGAGGGCAAGCAAATACTACAGTCCATCCACTTGGGAATCTGTGGCAACCACGCTGCATTAAGGACGTTAGTAGAAAAGGTTTATAGACAAGGTTTCTTCTGGCCGACTACGGTTACAGACGCAAAAGACATAGTTCGGACATGTGAGGGATGCCAGTTCTTTGCCCGGCAAACACATCTTCCAGGTCAAGAACAACGAACAATTCCAATCTCTTGCCCGTTGTAATTTGGGGGCTTGACATGGTGGGGCTGTTCAAAAAAGCGCTAGGAGGGTTCACACACTTGTTTGTCGCAGTGGACAAATTCACAAAGTAGATAGAGGCAAAACCCATTGCTACCATAACAACAGCAAGGGCAAAAGACTTCATCATGAGTATTTTATACTGATTTGGAGTTCCCAACCTCATTATAATGGATAACGGCACTCAGTTCACCGGCGGCGTTTTCCAAGATTTCTATGACGACTTCGGCATCAAGATCTGTTATGCTTCTGTGGCACACCCACGAAGTAATAGGCAGGTTGAGCGTGCCAATGGCATAGTCTTACAAGGTATCAAGACTAGGGTGTTTGACCGACTACAACCATATGCAGGACGATGGGTACAAGAGCTTCCATCTCTTCTCTGGTCTTTAAGAACTACGGTTAGTCGGGCAACATGGCAATCTCCTTTCTTCCTAGTCTATGGTGCTGAGGCCGTGTTACCAACCAAGTTGGAGTTCGGCTCACCACGAGTCCGGGCCCACTTAGATACAAAATTAACTGAAGACCAACTGGTCGAACTAGATCAGTTGGAGGAAGCAATGGACATCGCAACCATCCAGAAGGCACGGTATCTTCAAGGCTTGTGTCGTTATCACAGTTGGAATGTTCGTGGTCGCGCCTTTTTGGTGGGAGATCTCGTCTTGAGAAAATTCAAACCACCAAAGACAAGCATAAATTATCTCCCTTTTGGGAGGGGCCGTTCATTATCGCTGAGGTGACACGTCCGGGCACCTACCGGAAGACGGTGTCCTAGTCAGCAACTCATGGAATATAGAACACTACATCCTTTCTATACATGAGTCTTATATTCTCTTTATATATATGAATAAAGCTTTTTTTCTCTGACTCACTACATCGCTTGTCTCAACCTAGTAGTGAGTCGGGGGCTATATGTATTACATGCTTTGCTTTTATTAATAAAATCTGAGCTTGTTTAATCTGAGTCATGAAGTTTTACAATGATTATGCTAAGTTTGCCCGAGTATAGCTTTGCGAGGTGAACGTTTTTCCTGAGTTTACCTCGAACCACTCGGTGTAAACTACCTAGTCGGATAAAACTAATGACGATTCAAAACAGACAAGTACTCGGTAGAATTTAGCAAGCTTTAGCAAAATATTTACAATATTCACATATTGTTTCTGGTAAGCACCAACTACATAATTGTTTCATGTTCACATCATCAGGTCCCTAGCTATCGCCTCTGCGGTTGCCCTCACCTAGCTTACCAGCTCAATGCCTTCCTCTGGGGTCGTCCCCTCGGCGAAGCCCTCACCAATGGCCTCGATATCTACTCTGGGGAAGAGCGACTTGGTCATGCAAGTGCCTGGGCGACTCCTACTGCAACGCGCTCATCCGAGTACTTCTTCAAGATACTCGGAGCTTCGCTGAGGCGTTCTGCTACTAGGGCGATCGAGCTGGAGCTGGACCCAGGGTGGTGTGGTTGCATCATGTCAAGGAGAGTCTTCGCGGAGTCAACGATGATCTGTCGTGATTCCTTGATGATCTTAATTTCTTCCACAAAGGTGCCAAATTGGATGCTCGAGTTGGCCTTGGACGCTGCCCATACATCAACGAGCATATCAGTTCGCTGGAGCAAGCAGTAAGAGCCAATTTATAGCTGGGCAAGAAACTTACTGGCATAGTTGGCTTCCACCTTCGCCTTGGCCTTCTCGACTTCCTTCAACTTCTTCTCAAGGCATTCATTCTCCTTGGTCTGGGCGCTGAGCTTAGATTCAAGGCCTGCAACATAAAACAATCAAGAACTCGATAATGTACAGAAGTATGCTCAGAATTCACTCGAGAAGACAACAACAAGGAGACTTACTTCTTATCTTCTCGGCCTAGGCCCAGTTTTCATCCCTGAGTTTGTCTACGGACCTCCTCAGCCATGTTTCTCTCTCCTGGTTGGTCCGCTCCAGGTCGTCCTTGGCCACCTAGAGCTGGTGAAGCTGGAGCAGCTGAGGGACGAGCTCGGTCAAGACCTTGCCCAAAGTCAATAAAAATCGATAGACAGAGTACAAGATTCAAAAAAATCATCAATCAGCAAACGCAGCAGGATTGATTGTGTACCTGAATCCCCTTCGACGCAGCAATTGCAGCGTACATCAGATTGGTCCTCTCTCTCTTAGGGATGCTTGCTCGTCGTGTTTAAAACTCTCCGCCACCCCCTCAGGAGTAACCTAGTAAAATGTTTGGGGAGGTTTGGCGGAGGAGCTTCGAGCCTAGGGAGGTCACCTTCTTCAGAAGATGATGACAACTCCAGCGATGGGGTCCTGGGCCTCAGCTTAACTGCTGCAGGGGCTTCTGGGATTGGCTCGGGGGCTGGAGCTGCAACTTCAACCACGATGTCTTGGCTGGCTGGTGCTGGTGGCTCGACTATCGGGATCGCCTCAGCCTCAGTAGCTGGGGCGGCCTCTGGCTCGGTCTGTAGCATTGCTTGCTCTGGCTTAGCCAGGACGGGTTTGATAGCAGGGGTTGGTGGCACAGTCCCCCTGGGTTCTGTGTCACTTCGCTTCCTGCAGAAATCGTCGACAATCATAATACTACAATCACATTCAAGTCTCTCAGAAGATTGAAGATTCTCTACTACCTCTTGGAAGTCTTGAACTTCCATAGTGGTGCTCCGGTAGAGGTCAGCGAGGGGCTTGAAGGCCTGCTCGGTGGCGGAGAGCCACCAGCTGTTAGGCTCGTCGGCGCGGTAGTCGATGGAGGCGAGCTGGCCCCAGTCGGTGTTGTGCCTGATGTAGCCGACTGGGGGGTCGAGGCACTCGGCGGCGCTGGCCTCAGGGTTGGTGGCTTGGGGACTGAGCTGATGGGGTCCTTGATCTTTAGGCTCCCCTGTGCCGTACTCGGCATGCTCTTCTTCTTCCCCTAGTCAGTCATTGGTCTTTTCCCAGCCCTCTTGGGGCTAGGTTGAGCAGTAGAGGGGCTGGCTAGGCGTTTCTTTGATCCCACGGCAGATTGGTCCTAGGAATCAGCATCAAATTCCTCACAGTCCTCCATGGGCTCCACGGCGGTATACTCCGGGGCATGGCTGTACCCCAAAGTGAAACTCATCATACGAAGCTCCTCCACAAATCTGCTCATGTCTGCACCACGCTGGTTGGGGAGACTGTCCATCTATAGAAAGCAAGGAGGGGGAATCAATGTATGCTCTGATCCAAATAGAGTGAACAATAAATAATTTAGAAATAAACAACAATTTTTTTATACATAAAATAATTTTACATATAAACTTCATTGAGAATCCGGCGAAATAGTATGACGGAACCATACAGTAATGAATTACTTTTGAATAATAATGGCAAAGCAGATTAAAAATATTTTATGTATGCTTAAAATTGTACATCACCCCAATAACCAATGTTTTTCTCAAAATTTGGACCAATATGCCATAACCCTCGAATAAAATTTCTACCCTAGCTTTGACCTGACTCAAAATTTTCAGTCGAATAAAGTCCAAGATTTTATCCCAATCCAAGAACAAATTCCCAATTTTCCCCGAAATAACTCCAAGTGCAAAAAGCATATGCAAATGAAAATTTCAGAGGGCTCTTAGGGTTTCCATTTGGCTGGTCCTACGGTCAAGTTCGGCTCTGATACCAACTTTGTAACACCCAGAAATTCGTAACTAGAATTCTAAACATTTCTATGTATTAAATCCCTGTCCAGAAAACCCAGGGTACACAATACCAAGTTGCCATACAGAGTACGTCTTACAAACAGAATAAAATTGTCTTACATAAATGCAGCGGTAAAGATAAATAAAGCCTATATACAGCTAGCCAAGCGGAGGCTTCCATTCCACAGGAGTCTTGACGGTGGAGCCAGCCTAGTCCTCTTGACGGTCCTCGTCAGACATATACTCCACCGCTGAGAGGGGAAAGGGAGCAAGACTGAGTACCACCCACAGTACTCAACAAATCACACTCACAAATATGCACAATGCACGGGAGACAAAGATAGGCTCAGGGTTCATTTGCGTGAAAGCAGTTTCAAACAGTAGTAGTTCGCAAATGATAAAAAGGTTGATTAATTAAACAATATTAATCCTCCACTGATTAACATTACACCACGTTAACCAGGCCCAACCATCCACCTGAACTATACCAGTTTCATTAAGTCAAGTTAATTAAGTAAGGGTGAGACTAATCACGGTAAATCTTGACCAATCGCCCATAACCGCAGGCACTATTATTCGAATAGATTTACTCTGATCAGAGGTGTACAACTGTACCTACAAGACACAGCCCCACACACATCCCTGTGTGCTGGCATATCACCATGACACCCCGCGAGAGGCTGTGACAAGACCGTTCACGCAACCTCCCCTAACCATCCACACCTCGCTGAGGTTACACCTGCCAACAGGACACCCCATGTCGGCCAAGCTACCCCCCTTGTGCCACAATGGATCCGGAAGCCAATCAACCCAACCCCGAGCCGACCCAACTCCATCACGCCCATTCTCACCAACGGTGCCTAGGAGGGGGAGAAGAAATGCTACAAGCTCAACCGTTGCCCACGCTGGCTTGTGGATTGTACGATTAATTGCCCAAGGGGGTCCCGTGAACCGGTCCTTAACTGCCATAGGTGCGACCAACAAAACCATGCACCTACAGCCCACCATTCAGGTCAAATTTTAGTAATTTAACCTCAACATATCCAAAGTTTCATTTCCCGACATTGAGTCGAACCATAAATATAAATTAAAGTATTTAAATCCCCATGTGAGCTAAAGATTTCTAAGCAGGGCTAAGCATCCTAACAATAGCCTCTAGTCATATTATTAACTAGCTACAAAGGTGTATAGGTGGAATAAAGTTAGAGCAATTAAAATTGCATTTGTATAGGTCAGCCTTCCCACATGAAATGATAAAATAATGCATGTTTATTAATTTAAAACAAATCATTTGCAATAAATGGGTGCAAAATAATCGAGGAAATGATGCGACTTGCCTTGCTCCGGCTCGGCGAATTTGGCAACGACTTCGTAGTAAACTAGAGGGTCGACAGCATCGGATTCTACAGCAAACAACACACAAACAATTAAAAATAATACATGTAACACTTAAACAGAGGCTGAAAGTATTTTTAATGGATTTTTGACATTTTTCTGGATTTAATGAAAGTTGAATGGAATTAATTGGAGTTCGTATGAATTAGTTATGAATTTTAGAAGTTTTACAGTGATTTTCTTATGCAAAAACAAGTTCTAAACGATTTATTGCGCATTAACAAGAATTTAATGCGTCAGCGGACCACGGGGGACCGGTGCTGACAGGCAGGACCCACAGATCAGTGGTGCATGAGAGGGTGGCGCATGGTGGACGCAGTCCACGCGCATGCGACCGCTGACACAGGCACACGAGCGGTCCCGATCTGCCAAGGCAGATCGGACGGCTCAGACCAAGTCGAGCCCTACCGGCATGCATGGCCCGATGGTCGCCACCGGCGACCATCTGGCATGACGGAGGGCAGCGGCAAGCGGCGGAGGAGGTGAGGAATGCGGCCGAGTACTCACCGAGGTGCGGCGACCGACGGAGAGCGGCGGATGACAGCGGTCAGAGGGGTTTGGCGGCGGCGAGGTTCAGGTAGCCCACAGCGATGGTGTTCCAGCGGCGCACAGCAACAACGGAGGTGCAGACAGGGTTTAGGAGGACCTAGCAAAGGTGTAGAACGTGTTAGGGGAGACAAAGACCGAGTGGGTCGACGAAAATCCGCGGCCGACTGCTGGCGGAGAGGCTTACTAAAAGGGGTGACGGAGAGGATGGGGTTCCGGCGGGAATCCGAGGCAGCCGGCTGTGGAACAGGACGCAACGGGGTGCGGCGATGCTAGCGAGCGTGAATGCGGTAGTCGGCGACGGCTGAAGCGACGGCGACGTGCGACTGGAGTTGGCGGAGCACGGCGGCGGTTTGGAAACTCGGTGCGGAGGTGGTTAGGGTACTCGGCAGATGTGGGCAATTGAGGGGAAAGTGAGAGCGGAGCACGGGGAGGGTTTATATGTACTCAGCTGCGGGAGTTCATGGCCGAGCCGAATTTCACGGGAAAGTGGGGTGGCAGCCGTGGCAGCTAGTGGGCGCGATTCATCCGCGGTCGTGGGCAAGAGGGGCGGAGAAGGTGGGGGAAACGGGCGGGGACTCCGTCAGTGGTGTTTGAATCAAGGGCCAAGGTGCGGGAGAGCGGGGACGGGCAAAATCCGACGCTTAGGGAAGGCCGATCCCCTACGGCTGATTCAGCCGAAGGTTGAAGATGGGTCTGACATGTGGGTCCTGGCCCACATGTCAGCAGACGAGGCGAGCCGACGCGGCTGGCAACCGGGCTAGGCCAATCAGTGAGGAGAGGGGAGAGGCGCGGGGCAATGTGGGTTGGGCCACAGCCTGGGAGAGGAACAGAGAGAGAAAAAGAAAAGCGATAAGGAAAAGAAATCCCAGGGATTTCTAGAAGGTCTTTAATTTCGATAATTCGTTTTGATTTATTAAAATTACTTTCAGTGCTCTAAAAGTTCCCATAAAAATCCTGTTAGTGTATTTTGGCCAGGAGAATGTAGGAAAAATATTGTCAGACATGATAATTTTTTATTTTGCATTTTACTTATTTAATTAATTTCCCCGGCCTTTTAAAATAATTTCTTTGAGGCGTTTTCTTTTATAAATTTTTGTGGCTCTATTTAAGGGGGAAAAATTCAGGGTGTGACACCCGGGTACCTCATGAGGAGCTTTCTGGCCATTTGGATAGAGAATAGGCCCAATCCTGTAATTAGCGATTCAACAGAACTCGGTGAACATTACCTTGTACGATAAGAAAAGGATATAGTCCTAGTCGGGTACGTTGTATCTCTAGAAGGAAATCACTTGGTCGGAGTCCGACTGGGATTCCTACCCTATAGCCTTGCCTCCTTGGTATATAAGGGCAGACAGGGAGCCCCTTGAGGGCAGAACAACGGAAAACAGAAGCCCACCAGATAGACCTCAAAGGCAATACACCACAGTTGTAAGTAGGGTATTATCTCATATCGAGTAACCCAATATTATTATTGCCGATATAAAACATCGACACACTCACTCTGCGTATAAAAACCCTCTCGCAGCATGTAGCGTATGCCATCTACTATCTGACTATCTGTCCTACATTGTTGCTCGGCTTGAGGTTCAATCTTCTCCTCCACTTTGTTATGCGGCATTGCCTCTTTGTCATCTCTGGCTTGATTGTTTGCCAAATCCCAATTATCGTCCCCTTCTGCATTTGATGTACCAATACCCATCGATTGGCTATCCCAGACCAATACTTTAGTTGCCATCCGCCTAACCAGGTCACTCTTAATCTTGTTTTCATCGTCCATCACTTTGTTCACCGGTTCATGATATAACAGAGGGGAAACTACACGCGGAGATCGATTAAGGACTAAGCAACCTCCTTTATTCCATCCCTCGTAATTTCGAGGCAGCCACCTCAAGCGACTTGAATTGTGACCCCATCACTATGTCAACATACGCTTCACATTCCTTCTCCCTATTCAATTCTAATATGTGCTTATATGATATAGACCCGGCTCCAACATCATATCTACCTTGAAGAACTAATGACTCACATGTCTACCCCAATATATCCTTTATACAGGACATGACCTCCTCATAGGTACGCTTCACGCGAAAGACCATCACCTTAAGTGTCATCCCCTCAAAACTGTTGCCACAGTTACTTAACTCCGTCACACTACCACCATAATGCATACGGACCACTCTATCCATCTACACGGAATCAAAATGGTAAAAAAAATTATATGATTTGCTACTAAAATTATTAACAAAAAATAT
Source organism: Oryza meyeriana var. granulata (assembly GCA_003991445.1). Classification (NCBI taxonomy): domain Eukaryota; kingdom Viridiplantae; phylum Streptophyta; class Magnoliopsida; order Poales; family Poaceae; genus Oryza; species Oryza meyeriana. Next base: position 215,370 of record RYFJ01001037.1, on the reverse strand, counting down.
TCCTATTTTACCTATTCCATACGCTCAAACTTACTAATTTTTTTCAAACTAACCCACTATGCAAACATAGACCATCTAAAAGCAATCATATAAATTACCTGTATTCAAAGTTACAACAATCCCAAACGTACGCCTAACCATGTCAAATTGCTACTAGAAAACCCACATTTTCCTTCTTAGGGTTTGAACAAATTGGAGGCATTCAAAAAATTGATAAATCATCAGCCACATTGTGCTACCGATAGCTTTCCCCTACATCTATTGCAATCTCAATAGGAAAACCACCATTTACAACACAATTTTTTCACCCAAATTTTGGAACCTAGGGTTAGACCAAATATCAACAAATCTATGCCAAATTAAAGGGGAGAAAAGGGAATTGGATGAGATTATCTTGCACCTCGTGGTCCACGACATATCCCCTCAAAAAAACGTCGGTTTGCTTGAGATTTGAAGAGATTTTGGGAGGGGAGGAAAGAGAACTCTCTGTTTGAGCAGTTCTATTCGAGCTAGAAAAAAAAGGAAGGGTGGGGGCCGGCCAGCCGTGGTCGGGGATAAGTCCCTAACCTCAATGCCAACGGGCCTGGCGTTGAGGTTTGGGGGATTAGCGCCAAGGTGGGTGACGCTGACCACCGCCACGTCGGCGAGCCAACTCCGCCCTCTCGCCGCAGGGACAAGAGGGTCAGCGCCAGGCTCACTGGTGCTAAGCTCCCAGTCCATTTCTAAAATAAGTTTTGGCCGCGGTCTATATTCGAAATAAGTTCTCAAAAAGGGTCAAACCGGGTCAAACAGTGAAATTTTTTTGTCCATCCGGCCACTGGCTCCAGTAACGTGATCCTGCGGGATAGTGTAACACCCGTTAGGTGCTGAATTTAATCACGCTTAGTACAGTAATTTCCAGTGACAAACCAACCTCTTTTCTCTCAAACGTACACATACCCACGCAAACACATTTCTGTAGACACAGTGCTATAATGGAGGGGAACAGTGAGGAGGCCGAGATCAACCTAGAGCTCACTCTCTGCTTCACCCCGGCCTCGCCGCCAAAGCCCATCGTCGGCTTCTTCCTCTGCATGTACTGCGACCGCAAGTTTGACAGCTCGCAGGCGCTCGGCGGCCACCAGAACGCGCACAAGTACGAGCGCAGCAAGACCAAGCGCCGGCGGGAGGAGATCGCCGCCGAGATGCGCGCGCTCGGAGCGCTCCCGGGGCCAGCGGCGGTAGCGGCTGCGCATGACAGCGCGGACGGCAACGCCGGCCCAGCAGCTCAGAAGGTAGTGAGGTTGGAGCGCCGCAAGAGCTGGCCGGAGTACGCCGTCGAGCACGCCGGCGGGCTGGACTTGTCTCTCAGGCTGTAATCATCGTCGACTTCCATTAATCTGTTGTTTCAGTATGTCGAAGCCTACTACCTAGCTAGCTTTCCCGAATCCCGAGTATTGTCGGTGTGTCTGTCAAGAACGTGTTTTCGCATGCTGCTTGTGTAGTTGTGTGCTGGATTTTTATCGATCGACCGGTGTCTCGGTCTTCTAGTTGAATTTGCCTGATGATGGAATTTCTTAATTTCCCAGAAGAAGTTTGCCAGTGCAGGTTTGGACTGGTTTCTGTGTTCTCTGTTGTTCTGTTTTTGCTCTCAATTAACTGGCAATTCAGGTGTTTTTCGTTGACAGGAATTCGCTAAGTTATGTTCAGTCTGTGCATATTCCATGTGAGAATCTTAATTCATAATATACTCTTGCCATTATTCCTCTCCTATTTCCCAATTCCAACATCAGTAATACCCCACCAGCGGCAGATCCACCGCCCGATAACCCCGCGTGGCTGCTTGGGCTCATTGGGTGAAGCACCATAGAACTTGAATGTTTTTCCGATGAATTGGAAACTAAATTTTCATACCATACACTTGATATAATAAGATTTGCCCAGACTCTAAAATCTTTCTAGATCCACCAGTTCAGGGTTAGCTTGTTTAGAAACAGTGAGATTTATCAACAAATTAATAAACTAGCTCATATTGTATAGATTTATCGATGTTTAAATCTAATAAAATAGATGCCCTTTTTACTGCATTACATAGCTAAACTTCTAGTTGGAGTATAAATTATTTATATATATATATATAGATGGGCTATGGTGCGGCATGCCGCACGGAGGAGCCCGTGCGGCATGCCCCGGGCCGTCGGATCGTTGCGATCGACGGTCCGGGGCGTTCCCGGCCCCGGGTCGCGCCTATATATATATATAGTATCAAGGTTTTGTATATTTGGTACTGTGTAAAAATTTTTGGGGGTACACATGTATACCCTGCTCCCTCCACCACTGCTCCGCTTCTTTATTTCTACTCCTCTAGCCGACTAAATATGCATAATCTGTCAATCGACTAGTAAATTTCTTATATGATATATATATGGTTTTTGGAAATAGAGTTTATTTTATTCTTTCTTTGTGGAAAAAGTTTATATATTTAACTGGTCGTCTAACTCAACTAGAATTCACATTATGGTCCTAGTAGAGTACGAATACCGCTAGAAATCACTATCAGATAGATAGTTGTGCTTGGCATGGACAGTGTCACACTACTAAAGTGTATTTGTTTGGAATTATGGCCATATCATTTTAACCCTATAGCTAGCTTGGAAGAGTACTTTCTTCCTTCGTCCCAAAATATAGCTAGCTACTTCCAGCATTTAAATTTTATCTTAAAATATAGCTACTTTTAAAGTACTAAGGGATGAAATGTCCAAAATACTCTATCTCCACAACTCCCACCCATCTCCCACCAAACCGGACAATTAATGAAGGCAGTCTAGTTATTTTACTCTGTAAAAGAACTCCAGAAGTAGCTATATTTTGGGACAGAAGGAGTAGCTAGTAAATTTGACAGTAATCAGATCTAGTCAATAGGAACAACAGACTAATTCATTTTATACCTATATAAGCAATAAATATTAACACTTCTATGCTTTTAGAAAAATAACTGTAATATATAGTCTTATTGGTCTAAAATCCCTTTTGAAATCACTTAATGAAAAACATGAAGATCAAATATGGTTTTAGATATAGTCATAAGCTTGATGTGGCATGGCTGTATATAGCAAGATAGCTGTACACGACAACTCAAATATGTAACGGCCGATGGAAGTAGACACCCCAACGCGTCAAACCCAAACCGCCTCCATTTCGTTGCTTTTCCAATCAGTGATAGTCCAAACGAAGAGTGGTTTTACTTTTGCTACTGTCCCACTTGCATCTCCTCAGACTCTCGGTTCGTTGGGTAAGCTGTATATACTCACTTTGTTCCAAATATGTAATATTAAATTTTTACGTAGTCTTCAACACTATACATTCACCATTATTCTTAATATTTTTATATTATCAACAACTACAAAATCAATATGTACGGTTTGTTTAAATATCTTTTTAAGATAAATAAAACTTTATTGATCTCAGATAATTACATCAAGATGACACAATTAATCCAAGACTACCTCCTGCCTATGCATTGCTACAATGTACACAGCTTATAACTATTGAAAAAAAAGGGATGAAATGACAACAAATATCATGCCACAACAAGCTACAACCACAAGCAATTTTTATCTTCATGATCCACTGTAACGACACTTAAACCACGAGAAAGATGGTCTAAAAGCAATGGTTCCAAAAGGGAGCAGCGCACACGTGCCGCTATTGCTATGATCCAATTAGCAAAGGCCAGACCATAGCGAATTCTTCGAACTCCAAACAATGCCTTCCATAAAGAAGCAAATGTCACTGTTACCAGGTACAACCAGCTAAGCCCGGACCTATGGATTTAACCCTGGAGTCAATGAATTGGTACTTGATGAGCACTACCTAATCAAAGTCCTCTAGTGTTGTTGCCCCCTTATTCCTAGCTGGTGCCACCATACCTCCCAGTTTTAACACAACTACAATTGGCCACAAACACCAAAAACATGCATCTACTTTATACGCGTCACCCTGCGATGATAGCGTCATGAGCAAGACAACAAGCACACGCCCAAATCCGTAGGGTCCATGCATCTAAAGAGAGTATAAGCTATCGATGTAAGCGAAACCAAGATTACTCTAGTTTACAGGTTGGTATTAAAACCCTTACTAGTGATAAAGATGCTGTCACGAGAAGTAGTCACAACGCGACATTGGTTGGATTGCTGGTGAGAGAAGAGAGCTCAGCAACGGATACAAATCGTCGCCGCTGCCCGCATCGCCGCGTAGCCGGATCTAGCATGATCGAGGATGCTCAGGCAGCTGCGAGATAGGGGAGGGTCAGCCCTCCGTGTCCACTGAGCGTGCCCATGAGTCTAGTCACTGCCGCATCCATGAGCCCGCTAACATCGACGCCAGATCTAGGCCACGAGCCTGCCGCTAGCCACCATGGGCGCAGCCCACGAGCCCGCCAACTACTATGGGTGCAGTCACCCCCACACAGTTGCCACGCCTTTGTTCGGGCGTAGCCACCCCGCATCAACACTTCTATCACCAGATTCGGCTGCAGACGCTGCCGACATTGTCCCCTTTGTCGCCGTCGACCTTGTACCCTAGGCCATCGGGAGGAAAAGGGAATTAGATCTAAGGGCCACGTGTCACCATCCTACCGCTCGCATGGAGTCCAACTGTGCGCTCAGGTGGCGGCAAGGATGAGAAAGGGGAGGGGACATGTGCAGCGACGCAGCGGCTAGGGTTCTGCCCAAGTCGCCTAGGCATGCGAGGGCGACGTGGAACATAACAAATATTGAATTTTCTAGGAATTTACACGTGTGCTTTATGTCTAGGGACAACGGAGGGAGTATATGAGTAAACCAATACCGTGCAGCTTGCAAAAGCAAAAGTCCCAGGCTTAATTGTGGCCCGAAGTTTCCTGTAGAGATATGATCGAGATCGATGCATGCATAGATATTAAGCTAGCTAGCTCCTGTAACACGCACGCAGTGTCTGTGATAAATCCAAACACGATTGGCACGGACCACGTACATATATAAGGACATGAACTGCAATCGCAAGTTATGTACGATGAACCGATTATTAACGTACGGACACAAAAGCTGGTTCAACACCACATGCCAATAAGTATGCATTCTGCTCCACTTGTGAAAAAGTCATTTTGCAACTCGAGTACACATGCATTCATCTCTTAGATGTCATTTAAGTTGTACTTCATCCGTCACAAAATATAACTACTTATGTTCTTTTTGAGGAATTAAGGTTGAGACGAGAATTAATGGTTGTGATTGGTTGAGGCTCTTTTTGAGGGATTAAGGTTGAGACGAGAATTAATGGTTGTGATTGATTGAGATGAGAAAGTACGTGAAGCAATTAAATGAGAAATGATTGTGATTGGTTAGGATGGGACAGTAGGTGGAGAAGTAGCTATATTATGAGATAAATTTAAATGCTAGAAGTAGTTATATTTTGAAACGAAGGAAGTAAATGAAAATTTTAAAATATTTTAATAACATGGATTACAACATTATATGTTTACTCCGCAAACATGCAAAATAAAATTCAATCTACACAACTAAAAAAAGGAGATATATCTATGAGCTTATTAGGATTGGAGCCAATTTTTGCACTACCAATATTTTGGATAGTGCTAAAATCTTGGCAAGTTTTAGCCCTACCAAAGTTGGTAGCATTTTGTACTAGTGTGGCAAAAAAGATAGCAAACCAAATATTTATGTGGTACTATTGAAGTTGCTAGAAATTTGGTAGGATAAAAATTTGGCTTTAATCCAAACAAGCCCTATATCTATATATCATATATAGCTAGAACCAAAAATTAACATGCATTAAACCACATTATGTAGGAAATAATAGTCTTTGGATCATTCTCATACTTTGATCACAACCATCCATATGTTATGTGCATTTACAACCCACTTAGTGTAGTTACTATTGATATATAGCTCAACATGTATTGCGCCAAGCCACCTAGAAAATAATAGCCGTTGGATATCTCTCATGAGGCATGCACAATTGTAATTCCACATAACTCGAAATATTGTCTTTTTAGGTGTTACGAATACACAAGATTTTCAAACTGTTTTCATCAAACTTTCTTAAAAGTATTTCTAAATACCGCACTGCAATGCACGGGGTATTTACTAGTTTGATTATAAACAGTGTCGATGCTATTTATCATGAATTTGTTTATTTTGTTTCTGATCTTTTGTACCGATCGAATTTGGACTTGACATTCTGTTCAATTGGTGTATACATCTAAATTTGTACACTACTGTCTCCTTACATTTAAATTAGTAGTTCAAATAAATATATTGTTTGGATGCTTCAAAGTAAAAGAGCAAAGGAATTTGAAAAGATAGGCATAGAACATATTATCATATGGTTAGACCTCATATTAGAAATCCTCCAAAATTTCTTAATTATCAGTTTATAGAATTTCCTGATTATTTAATTAATATTTAAGTAGCTAGGAGCGAACGAGTCGTAAAAATCTAACTCGGGTCCATGCATATCGCTTGCCGGCGCGTCGCCGGATTGGCGAGCTGTCCTGCACTCCCGGCCTCTTGACGAGGCAGGCCGGTGTTGAGAGGACGCATACGTGCGGTCGCCATCCGCCGGCCGGCCGTCTGGACTGTCTCGTGTGCCGCGCGAGCGAGCTATAGGCCATGGCAAAGCTGCCTGGACGCATTGACGAGGCCGACAGGTCGTCGCGCCCACGAACGAACGTACGGCTCGCCACATGCGCGCCCACTTGGTCTGGCCTATCTGCAGTATACATAGTCTGGCCTATCTGCAGTATACACATCGAGCCATTGCTTCCTCCAGGTACGTTGTAAATGCCCTAGAAAAGTTGCACATAGTGCTCCCAAAACCGTATTGATCACTGCGGCATCTTGGGCATTCAATTCGTTGTTGACAGAATAAAGCGACGACTGCATCCACCCAAAAAGTAAGAACAGAATGGCCCAAGCATCGGGCACCAACCTTGGCTCCACCGCAAGCAGCAGCATTGAACATAGCTGCACACCCGGTATCTCCTCTAGCTACTTCTGCTTCTTTTGCTGTCTAGCACTGCCGTGAAGGCCTTCCTCTCATCTGTTCGGCGACATGACTGCATAGTGAAGAGAGCAGAACAAGCAGATGTCTAGGCACCGGTGGTAACGGTTTATAGGCTTAAGATACTCTCTTGTTTTTTATAAACATATTTTCTGAGCTGTTAAATCGTATTTTTTAAAAAAACCTTCTGTATAAAAGGTTTTTCAAAAATTAAATAAATTTATTTTTTAAGTTTAATACTTAATTAATCATACACTAATAATCTACCTTGTTCCGCATGCGGCTAATAAGCTTTAGCAATGAAATGAAGCAAACAAAGCCTAACAGCATGCACAATGCACTTAGATAGCGAGTGGTCTCAACTTGCCACGTAGGCAAACTGCTTCCATGGAGGAGAGAAGAGATGGAGATGACTGGCTTCACCAGGATCCGTTGCCAGGAAAAGGCACAAAGACACGGCTGGGGATGTAGGGTGACCGCGTTGCCCCGCCATGCGGTGTGTGGCTGTAACTACCCGCTTTCCCTTTCCCTGTTGTAACTGGTTTTCTGATCTTAATCTTTTCCTATCCTGTCAGCTGTGCCTCCGTTTTCCCTCTCCCCGGCCAGCCGACTACCTTCTCTCTAGTGCCGAGTAGAGTTGCTACTCAGTCCTTGTACCCTGCCCTTACCCTTGTCTTACTCGGACCCCTTTGCTGCCGAGTGAGCACTGTGATGTGGCCGACTACCTTGTTGAGACCTGTTGCTTCTTCGTCCCCCGAGTTGCACCCACCCGTTGGACGCCGACTACCATAGTAGTGAAGAATCAATCTTCACCTAACCGCAGCATCGCTTGGACCAGTGATCAGTCCGAAGCCCGGTCAGTGAGATTTCTCCAACCTGTCCTAGCCTTGACCTTAATGTCTCATCGCAGCTACAGTGCCTGCCAACTCCTCTGACCAGTTGGACTCCAAAGTCACTTCCTGTCATATCCCTGTCAGTTCATCTTGACTTCCTTGCTCCACCCGTTGCCCAGCTCCACCGTGCCTCAACCTTGCACGTCGGCTATATATATATATGGCCAACCGTGCCCCCTTCTTCCTTTGTTTTGCAAACCGGCCAGCTCCAGCTCTGCTAAGTTTTCATCCTCTCAAGCTTTGGAGCTCTGTCGCCTGGATTCGCAAGCCTGGTTCAGCCGACTGCCCCCTTTTCTGCAGCCGACTACTTCTTGATCCTTTTTCTTGGTGTTTTACTTCTCCTGCTTATCAGTGTTTCTTTCTGCTTGTTCAGAACCTGAACCGGTGGACGATCCCGAAGCCACCTTCGCCGAAGAAGACCCCTCCTTGGAACAAGGCAAGCCTCTTTGATCATATTGTTTCCCATATATGCAAAACTATGTTGTTTGGAAAATATATGCATGCTTAGTTACACCTTTTTAAACTGTTGGCCTCGGTTTGCAAGCGCAACCGATGGACCCGCCCAGTAGTAGCACTTATTTGGTAGGATGTTGTTATATTTCTCCCTTGAAGAGCCCCACAAATGGCACGCTAGCATCCTATCTGAGGATACGATGCCGAGTAAAATGGCTTAGCCCTGCAACGTTGTTTGTCGTTGGGAAAAATGATGGGTTTTACTAAACAGTTTGGAAAACCCGATACCTTGTGTATCGGCGCGTTTTGTGAAATAAAGGAAAGATTTGTGAAAATCTTGATGTACAGAGACAGTGCCTGTGTGGCTTGGCTATGTATTATCATTAAGGACTGATTCCCATGGCGTAGATTTGTTTGTCAATGATTTGTGAAAAGTGTTTGACGGAAAGGGAACCATGACTTGAGTTTGCCGAGTAAGCAAACGGAAGGCCTGTGTGGCCAAAAACGGATCTGTGTGGTCCGGGGTGTTAAGCACCATAAACAAGTGTATGAAAAGTAAACAGGATGAAGATCATGCTCCCGAGTTGTAGCCAGGGCAGCAAAGTTTAAGCCCCCGGGTTGTAGCCAGGGCGGCAATTCAGTCTTCGGGTTGTAGCCAGAAGACGGTGATGAGCACGCTCCCGGGTTGTAGCCAGGGCAGCAGTGTTTTAGCTAGCTGGTTGTAGCCAGCCTAGCGGGCATTTAGTGCCATGAACAGGCTCCCAGGTTGTAGCCAGGGCAGCAGTGTTCGAGCCCCCGGGTTGTAGCCAGGGCGGCCGATTAGCTAGCTGGTTGTAGCCAGCCTAGCGGGCATTTAGTGCCATGATCATGCTCCCGGGTTGTAGCCAGGGCAGCGATGATGAGCCCCCGGGTTGTAGCTAGGGCGGCCGACTAGCTAGCTGGTTGTAGCCAGTGTAGCGGGCATCAAGTGCCACAGCTGAGATTTGGTTGTAGCCGAGTCTCAGGGTCAACGAGTGGTTGTAGCTACTCGGGAGATAAAGGACCAACAAATGCAAAGTAAAAGATGATAAGAACATGAATGATTATGCTTGATCCTTTAAGTGGTGAGTTGTTGAAAAGCAACTTGCGGATTGGATGGAGGCGTGAGCCTCTGTCCGCCAACTAAAATTTGGAACTCACTAGTGTTTGCAAAGAAAAAGAGTTTAATAAGGCAGTCTTTCGCAAATGAAACCCTTAGCCCTTTTTGTCTGACCGACATGGCATCATTTCCGGCTTGCTGAGTACGAAAGTACTCACCTTGTTCATATATATGTATAGTAGGTTTTGGAGTGGAAGACGAAGATCCGACTGCTGCCGAGTTCCTCCAAGACCAGGCCGACTACGAAGACCTCTGAAGGTTTCGAGCCTAGTTCCCAACCGAGCCTGTGGAGTAGTTTTTGTCCAGCTTCCGCCCTGTTCTGCTGTTTCGCTAGTTTACCAGTTGATTATTTTGCCCATCCCGGGTCTGTCCTGGATGGATCTCCTTGTACGTATATGTAAGTACTCTGTTTATGTATTATTGTAACTCTGTGTTGTATCATTGTTGTGCGTACCCGACTACTGATCCTGGGATCGGGTGCCTTATGCACATGGTGGCCTTCCACCTAGTCGGGAGGCGCCACAGCGGCCCCCCAATCAAGCCGTCGGCGACGAGAAGGATAGGGAACCGTCGCCGCGACAACCAGATCCACTCGCGCACACCGTCGGCGCCATCTACCTCCTCCTCAACCGCCGGCGCCGGCATCCTCGCCACCTACCTCGATCTGTATCAGGAACGGGCAGATCTGAAGCAACTTGGTTGCCTGCTCTAGAGCAGCAGCGCCACCAAATCCATTTGCATCGGCTCGCCTCGACCACTGGCGCAGCTTCCTCGACTGCCGACGTGGCCTCCTTGGCTGCCATGGCCTCACCTCGCTGTCTGAGGCCACCACCAGGGGGAGAGAGGAGAGAGGCGGTCCACCGGGAAGGGGAGGGGCATTGCGCTGCCAGGAAGTTGCACTGTCAGGGAGAGGAGAGTGTGATGTGATTGAGGGAAAAGTAGAAGGGGTGAGAATTTATATATGTTTCCGATCTTCGGGGTGTTTAGTGTAAAATATTAGACTTCTCTATAAATTTGAAAAATACAAGGACTAAAATAAAAAATATTAGGGACTGAAATGATAAATTGAAGTTATACTTGGAGCCACGTGCACTGTAGGAGACATAACTTTTTAGAGGTGTGACTCTAGCCCACGAGGTGGCCATGTGGCATTCCGACCACTTGTAGGTGTGACTTGCATTGCGCATGCCGTAAGGGCCTCAGAATGCTAGTGGTATAGGCTGAGGCCGCAGGTCTCAAAATGGGTTAATCCTACAATGTAAAATGTAAAGTGACATCAAGGGTCACTTCAATTTTTCTTCAGCCCCTGACACTTTCTATTTTAGTCCATGTGTTTTTAGTTTACGTGGAAGTCCAAAATTTTACACCAAACACCCTAAAATCCAAAAAATAATATAATACCACTCCCACCATCCTCTCCTCGGTCTCGCCTCTTCCACCGCCAGGCGATGAGCTCTGCCGCAGTCTCTCCCCACGCCATCGCCCCTCCCTACCTAGGGCCGCTACTCACCACCCATCCCTATATATGCGGCGGAGCCATCACCTCTCCATCACCCACAACCCCGTCAAGCTCGCTTGATGCAGCTGTGAGATTGCCTAATCTAGCTTCGAGCTCGTTGGATCCAGCCACGAGTGCCGTAAAGCTGCCTAGCAAAGGCCTTGACAGCAATAGGGAGCGATTCGAGGCAGCCCCTTCAAGCTCTAGCGTGCGGATCTGGTCGTCGTCTTCCTGGCGACGGTGACGGCGACGGCGACAACAGTGGGGGCAAAGCTACCCGACAACCATGGCGACGATGACAAAAATGACAAGGAGCGGTTCATGGCGGCCCCTTTGAGCTCTAGCTCACAGATCAGGTCAATAGCGGCGGTATCATCCTTACAAACGGTGGTGGCGATGTCCTCCACGGAATAGGTGGTGGTAAGCTAGAGGGGACTGTGCAGTGTGTAGCGGAGGCACGGGCTCACCCAATGCCACTCTTCGAGCATGCCTCCATGCTCTCCGTAGCGAGGCTATCACGCCTTGCAAAAGGCACAAGCACCCTCGCCCCCAAGCCCTCTCTCCTCCATGGTAGCATGGCTCCTATGTGGCGAGTTAAAGCCACTCGCCATGTAGGAGCACTGTGTTCACAATATAAAGTGGTCTCATAGTGTTGTCTCATTAGAGTATGCTAAAGTTATCGTCGAGGACATCCTTTTTAATGTATAGTAGTTTAAATAAGCCCAAAAGGCAACCATGACAAAGGCACTGTTTGCAAAATATGACTTCCCGGATAGGGTAGCGACTCCATACATAAGGCTACTTTTTAAGCTAAGGCTCTTGTACTTTATAGGACACATCCACCCTAGCAAGACCACTCACTCGGCTGAGATGGCAGCTCAGATCCAACGTGTAATCACGACTACGTGAGACCGCTCTTTATGTCACATTATATGATATGTGTCTGTGTTTATCTCTTGAGCTGGCATATTAGAATTATGTAGAAATAAATTATAACTAGTTGCATGATATATATTGCTTGCCGGCCAAGGATACGTAACACCCTTTGTTCAATATCCGTTAGGTTGGATCTATATGGCACTATTTTAACACGTAAACACAGCCTATACGAAGGTTAACACGCTTTACGAGAATTACTACCTCTATTTTAAAATATAAAAATTTCTACATGTTTTTTAAAACATATCTAAATATCTCTCTGTCTAGATTTATTTTAAAAAACACACAAAAATCCTTATATTTTAAAAACGGACCGAGTAATTAACATACACCAACCGTTCCATTGGTATGGAGGATCGACCGATCGGGTCCACCGGCATCTTTGCCGTGAGCATCAGAGATTACTTTACTTTCATGGTGTCAGCATCAGTTACAGCAGATCGTCAGGTCCATTGAAGATTGAACTGGACAGCGCGAATCAATTCGCAGCTAATCTCTTGGAGTTTTTTTTAAGGTTTGACACCATTAATTTTTGATAAACTTTTAACTATTTATCTTATTTAAAAAATTATATAATTATTATTTATTTGTTATGATTTATTTTATTATTAAAATTATTTTAAACATTATATATATATGAAAATTAAATGAAAAGTGATCGGTATAACCAATAGTATTATAAATAGTATAAAATTACTTATATTATGAAATAAGATTTTCAGTTATCCGTCACTTTTATGTGAACCAGTCATTGGATCATCGTCTAACATTTCAGACTTCATCTTTCTCCTAGAGACGTTCTTGAGCAACTATGCTGCTTCCCTCTCTTCGAATCAAATATTCAAATAGCGCCATTTTGATATATTCCCCCGCACCACCCTACCTCCACTGTCTCCAGCCTCCTCGCGCTGCTTCCTAGCTAATCTCTTCTCGTGTCCTTGCCGTCGACCCTGACAACCACCGGCTTACCTCACCCGCTGCGCCGACGGCGCCACTGTGCCACCTCCCACCGCCGTTCTGCCGCTTCCTGGCTTTCCTCTATACCCGTGAACTCCTCCCTCTTCCCTCCTCCCAAACCCCCCATCCTACCCCCACCTTCATACCGAAACCTAATAAGTCGCCGTCGCTTTCAATTTCTGTTGCCGGATAAGACGTCCTTGTCATCGCCATTGCTGGGCAGGCACGAATTGCCACCACCGTCTGGCTGTATGTGACAGAGAAGCGTAGTGGTCGAGAGGAAGACGATGACTACTGGATATTGGATTTCAATCCAACGGTTCTCATTAGTTGATTGATGATTTCGAAAATTTCAGCTAACTGATCAATAGCAATACGGTTGTAAATATATTTTCTTATAAAGGAGATGTATCGTAAATTCATAACAGCTATCTCTACATCCAACTGATGGCGGTAGCAACACTAGTTGATGCTCCGCGCTTTGCTATCAAATATTTGGATGAATATATATTAAATATTATAAAATAATGAATGGATATATGTTAAAATATCATATAAATGATGTGACTGACAATGATTTGACATGCTTACATATTAGCTCTACAATTATAATAAATTGTATATGATATGTCATGTTTGTTTTAGCTTTAGATGCTTAAAATGATAATTGTTAATGGGTGATGATATATAATAATAGTATAAAATGCTTGCTGCAGCTTGAAGACCGCATGATTATAAATACGATAAATAATCAAACATACTCTATTCGTCTTATTTAAAAATGTATGTACAAATAAAAAAATATAAGTCATGCTTAAAAAAACCTTTTAAAGAAGCCACAACATAATAAATAATAATTATTTAATTTTTTTAAATACGTTGAATGGAATGATCAAATCGTGCTTTAAAAATCAACTGTGTGATCTAATTGAGTTAATGCGAATATGCGATGATGCGAGGAGTGATTTTGTACGTGCGATCTCATCTGCCACCCAGCTACGCTGATCGATCGCTGGTTGGAGGGCCCATTAAAAATTAACTGGCGGCCCATTTACTCGGCCACCCGGGCTGCCAACCCAGTTTGACCTTTGTGACTAACTCCGACGGATATGGCCCAGTGATTCGGGCCATTTAATCTTGGCTCTCTCTGGCCCAGTATTACATGGGCTGTAGCCTGTAGAATTATAGATGAGGCCCATATATAGAGTCCCCGATTTCGTGACATACCTAGTGTCTACGTCAGCTGGATGCGTCCGCCCTGTTGTAAGCTGTAACTTTCGGTGAGCTCTCACCTTGGCATAACGACCATCACTTCAAAGTCTTTTTTTTCATTGAGATAATGTCTCATCGTTTTTACATATCACTTAAAAGTAGTTAAAGTAATAACAAAATTAAAAATTAATAAAATAGGTTAATATATGATATAACAATTCATAAACATACAAGTTTAAGTTCAAATTTAGCATATATAAGTGAAACAAAAATAATAAATATCAGTCCATAAATTATGCACTATTCAATCATATTTGTTTTTTATATATTAAATTTGAACTTATATATGTGATGTGATATATCATATATTAATCTATATTATTAATTATATTTAAACTTTTAGGTGATATGTATAAAACGAGAGACGGCAACTCGAGGGAGCAAAACCACTTCCCTTCACCGAAACCTATAGGTACTTAAAAAAAAGGGCATATTGTGCAGAGCTCGTGCATCCGATCCGGCGATCCCTCTGTGCTCTGCTTCCATGGCGGTTCACACCCCAAACCCCCTCTTCCTGCTCCTCTTCTTCGGATGCCTCCTCTTCGCGGCGGCGTCGGCGCAGGAGCCGCTGACGGTCAGCGTCGGGCTCATCGTCGACGGCGGCTCGCCGGTCGGCAAGATCGCCAACACCACCATCCCCATGGCGCTCGACGACTTCTACGCCGCCTTCCCGAGGTCCTCCGCTCGGGTCCGGCTCGTGCATCGCGACTCCCGCGGCGACGTCGTCGCCGCCGCGTCGGCCGGTATGGACACGTACTATTACTACACGGCCGTTTCGTTTCGTAGCTTGTGTGCGGAGGAAGGAGGATGACGTCGTCGTCGTCGCGTGGTGTTTGTTGCGTGTATGCAGCGCTGGAGCTGATGGAGGGCAAGGGCGTGCTCGCCATCCTCGGCCCGCAGTCGTCGGTGGAGTCGGCGTTCGTCGCCGACCTCGCCACGCGGGCGGAGGTCCCCGTCGTGTCGTTCTCGGCGACGAGCCCGTCGGTGTCGCCGGGCGACGGGAGGTTCTTCGCGCGGGCTGCGCTGAGCGACGAGGCGCAGACGAGCGCCATCGCCGCGCTCGCGAGGCACTTCGGGTGGCGCCGCGTCGTGCCCGTCTACCAGGACGACGACTACGGCGCCGCCTTCGTGCCGTTCCTCGTCGACGCGCTCACCGCCGAGGGCGCCGAGGTCCCCTACCGCTGCGCGCTCCCGGCAGGGGCCTCCCCCGACGCCGTCGCCGCCGCGATGTACCGGATGGAGTCGCTGCAGACGCGCGCCTTCGTGGTGCACACGCGACCCACCCTCGCGGAGCGCGTGCTCGCCGCCGCCGAGGCCGCCGGCATGATGGGCGAGGGCTTCGCCTGGGTCATCACCGACGGGCTCACGGGCCTCCTCGGCTCCATCAACGCGCCGCAGGGCGTGATCGGCCTCGCGCCGTACGTGCCGACCACGCCGCGACTGCGCGACGTCAAGCGGCGGTGGGTGCGACGGTTCATGAGTGACCACCCGGGCGCCGACTCGGAGCACGCCGAGATGGGCAGCTACGCCGTGTGGGCATACGACGCCGCGTGGACCGTCGCTTTCGCAGCCGAGCACCTCAACCCCGGCGACCTATCACCGACGGGGCTCGTCCGAGGCACAGGCGGCCCCACCGACTTCGCCGGGCTCGGCAAGTCAAGGTCCGGCAAGAAGTTCCTGGAGGCGATCACCAACACGACATTCGAGGGCCTCGGCGGCAAGTTCGAGCTCGTCGACGGCGAGCTCGCAGTGCATGCGTTCCGCGTGCTAAACATCATGGACGAAGGGAAGGAGAGGAGCATCGGGTTCTGGACGAAGCAAGACGGGCTGACTCGGAAGCTGGGCGGCAGCGGCGGCGGCGCGAACAAGTCGAGCAACGGTGAGCTCGCGCCGGTGATCTGGCCGGGCGAGTCGACAGTGGTGCCGAGAGGGTGGGTGCTGCCGACGAGCGCGCGGAGGCTGCGGGTGGCGGTGCCGGGCAGCGTCAATCCCGGATACCGGCCGATCGTGCACCTGGACGTGGACCCGGTGACGAACTGGACGACCGCCGGCGGGTTCGTGGTGGAGGTGTTCGAGGCGGCGGTGCGGCTGCTGCCGTACGCGCTGCCGGTGGAGTACGTGAAGGCGGAGTCCATGCCCTACGACGAGCTGGTCCAGAAGGTTGATGACGGGGTAAGTGCTTGCTAAACATCACATTGTTGTTTATTCAGTGTTACTAGTTTACATTGCATATGCTTGCTCAAACTTTGAACATTGTTTGATTCACTAAACTTTCCTTGCACAATAACCTACAAAATAACATGAATATGAGAGTATAATGGAGAAGAACTTCACAAAAATAATGGATGTTTTATATATATTTTTGAAAAAACTATATGTATACGGCCACTATATATATCTTACTTTTAATAGTACTTGAGTACATTGTAATATATAATTTTGACTTGGTGAGTACTATAATATCTGAACATACATATTGGGGGTGGTCCTATAGCTAGTTTAGTGGTATTTGTTAGGACATTCTGTAAGTATCAATAAGGTACACCCTCCGGTCATAATCCAAATATTTGTTGTCGTTTTCTTCAACTAGTAATGTATTTAAAAATATTTATATAGACTTGCCTTAAAAATACATTCATAATATGGGTTTCACAAGTACATTACACCATAAATTAGTGGCCAAAGTACATTACATAGGTAGTGTTTTTCTTTTCATAAGCATATACAACCCATAGACATTTATTTCCCATGCCATATTTGGGTAATGACTTATATCAGTTTTAGGTAAAAGTCGTTTACAGTTCATTTCGATCAATTACATGCATGAAAATTCGTTGATAAATATGCAAGTAAGATTTCTTAAAAGAAATGCTTGCTTTTTTTTATTCAAAATGCTTGCAACTAAGACAGACAACCGTAGACTTGCGTGATGCTCGTGTAGTTTTCTTTATGTTGTCCTGGGTCAGTGCTCACAGAATTAATCAAATTTTGAAGGAGTTCTATTAAATTCATCGATAGAGACATTAGACTAGTTTTTGTTTGATTTTAAGGAATAGGAGCGACCGTAGTATGTAATACTTTGATCAATGATCGGGTACCAAAACAGGGTTCCGTATGGTCCCATTTCTTCAATATATATCCTTTGGTTTTTAGCTAGGTTTTGTCATACATGGAAAATTTACACGAAATCGATTGCCTCCCCAATATTCTAACAAAAACTAGGCAGATTTTTTCCCCTGTGCCAGAAACTTTCAGGCAAAATAATACCTGCCAACCAGTTCATCGTTTGATATTTATGACTTTCGGTTAATGTGAGAATACTTAGTTTTGATATTATTATTTATTTAATTCACATTATATTCTCAACAACTACAAAATAAATATCACTTGATAGTAGTCTTAAATACAAATCTAATGGTACCACATTTGTCACTTAATCTATATTGCCGGGTTATCAGTAGACAAATTTAAAAGTTACATAGTTTGAAATTCAAAACTATATGCATGAGCGCCCTTCTATTTTTGTGATCTTAGGCTAAGGCTTTTGATATCTTGGCTATCCTTGAGCGAAGATCACCATTCCTAATCAATTGACCATTCAAACACATCCTCATCACACAAAGTAGCTTGAAGCTGTTAGGACCAGTTAGGAAGATGCTGGTCAATCAACTGACGCACAGTGGAATTAATACCATTGATTCTGACTTTATATTCTTGATTGCTTTTTACACTGCTCCTTGTACATGACCCATCAATCTAGTCCATTCTCAAGGAACTATTTTCAAGCTAGCTCGATGTTAATTAATCCTAAATTGGCCTGACATATATGTATTCTGAAACAACAATTTAATCGGCATTTTTTTTTCAAACCAATTAGCTCAAACAATATACTCCGTATCTTGTTCTTTTACTTTTGTGGGAAATATATCTTGCTCTTTGATATGCCGCGGATGTATAAAGTAAAACAGATAATTTAAACAAACTAATTTACAGACAAATACCATATGCTTTTCCATGATATTAGTTCTCTTTCGTCCATTTCTGCATCTTCCGTGTGGTCTCAAATAATCTCCATGTATGACTATCTCGAAGATTTGACCATGGATAGAGTATATAAGGCTATAAGCCACCAGTATCTGTGGTAGCATATCAGTCTCAGTCTCTGTCTCTTGTCTCCTCTCCAAAATTAAATTATAAATCAAATTTGTTTGGACCCTTTCCAAATTGGACCAGCTGATCGATGAATATTGACCTGATCATCACCTTCAATTGCAAGTCTTCTTCCTTGGCTCTTCTTGGGGAACAAATATGCCGGTAATATAGCGCAAACTTTTTGTAGGACCCTCGCAAGTCTTTGCTTTTGTCTCCACTCTCCACTGCTCCTGCTACAAATTCCTTTTTTACTGAGGATTGTGACTGCTATAAAAACTATTGTGCTTTTTACTGATAGTATTTACTACCAATATTTAACCAGTAGAAGTGATCTTAACCGTTGATATACGAATTCTACTACTAGTAAAAAAAAATTATTCTATTTCCAATAAGTAAGATGATATTAGATCAGAAAATATAAACGGTATGTGTTGATTCTACTATCATTAAAAAGTATTATAAAACATCTCTAAAAAAATATTTTTACAGTTTTCTATTCGTTCTATTCCACATAAAAAGAGCCAACTTATCTAAAACATGAAAATGCCTAAATTATGGGCCATGAAAGCAAACTTGACGGCGAGAAAATCGACTTAGAATTTAGAACAAATCAGGGCTATTAGCCTATTAGTGTGTTGCCACTTTTCATACGACCCCTGGCCCAAGTCTTTGTCTCGAGTTCTCCACTGTTGCCACTACAAATTTCTTTTTCACCACCAAGGAATGTGAATGCTACAGAAACTTTTTTATGGTCCTCTGTAATCAGATCCACAGAAAATGGATAATTTATGGGCAGAGAAAACTGACTTGGCGTCTAGAAAATTGAGTTAGAATTGAGAAAAGTCAGCATCGTTATACTGTTGCAATCAAACAGCTCATTGTGTATACCAGAACGGATGGCAACCAAATAACTCAAAATACATGCTCTGACCAGAGCGAATGATCAGTCTTTTTTTTTTTTCTGCTGTTGGCACAAAGAGCTGGGCCTTTGGTAAGTCCTGTGCTGTTAGAGTAGACTTGGGCCTAATTGGCTAGCCCAAAAGTAAATGACCAGGTCTTTGTAGGAATTTGTGTGTATTGTCTTCCATAATTATTTTGGAATTGCCAAAAAAACGACAAATGATTTTTGGGATTACTGAAATTGTTAAACAATCATGATGGTAAGATTTGTACCCAATATTTTCTATTCAAGTTCAGCAGACCGCTAGGTAAGATGTAGGACTAGAAATCCCTATTAAATTCACAGGCGATCGAGGTGTGAGAGGGATGACGACATACCGGCAGCCTAGTGATGGACAGTGTTTTTCTTACTTGGGAAGAAGAGGTTACCCTTATGGTATCCAGCGGTAAGACCGGTTACGGTAACCGGCGTCCGGCGTCCGGCGGTAAAGAAAACCTTGGTGTTGGGAGCCAAAGCTGAGGGATGACAGCGCATATGGTATTGGTGGCTGAGGACAATGATCATGAGCATATTATTGGTTAGGAGGAACTGGGCGGCAGGGTTTTATATATTTCATGATAAAAAAAAAAGATGAATTTTCAGACAATTAGAAATTGAAAAGATTTTAACCGAAATGGAACAAAATTTCTCTAATTTCAAAACAAATTCGCTTTTTTTTTTCCTGGAAGCACTTCCTTCAGGACACTGTACGTCCAAAATTTTGGACGAAAACCAGTATGTACTATGAATTTATTTGAAATCGCGTCACACAACCACCGAGCTGAGCTCATCAACTGATGTTCGTGCGCGCATGCACTTAAATTTTGTGCAGAAATTCGACGCGGCGGTGGCCGACATCACCATCACGGCGGCGCGGTCGAACCACGTGGACTTCACCCTGCCGTTCATGGCGTCGGGCATCGCCATGGTGGCGCCGCTGCAGGACCACCAGGGCAAGCGGACGTGGGTCTTCCTCAAGCCGCTCCGCTACGACCTCTGGCTCGCCAGCGCCGCCTTCTTCCTCTTCACCGGCTTCGCCGTCTGGTTCGTCGAGCACCGCGACAACGCCGAGTTCCGCGGCCCGCCATGGTACCAGGTCGGCACGCTCCTCTACTTCGGCTTCTCCACCCTCGTCTTCGCCCACCGCGAGAACCTCCGCAACAACCTCTCCCGCTTCGCCGTCGTCGTGTGGTTCTTCGTCGTGCTCATCCTCCAGTCCAGCTACACGGCCAGCCTCACCTCCATGCTCACCGTGCCGCAGCTGGAGCCGTCCATCGCCGACTACACGGCTCTGTGGCGCGGCGCCGAGAGGGTCGGGATCTTGAACAACTCCTTCATGCGTGACACCATGACCAGGTCGAGGTTCCCGCCGTCCAGGCTCGTGCCGTACAAGGCGCCGCAGAGCTTCCACGAGGCGCTGCTCAACGGCACCATCGGCGCCGTCATCGACGAGACCCCGTACCTGAGGATCTTCCTCAAGTCCTACTGCGACAGGTTCTCCATGACCGGACAGCTCAACAAGACCGGCGGTTTCGGCTTCGCCTTCCCCAAGGGATCGCCGTACGTCGCCGACCTGTCCCGCGCGATCCTGGCGCTGAAGGAGAGCGAGGAGATGAACCTGATCGAGCGCAAGTGGTTCGGCGAGAGCGACGGCTGCACGGCGACGCAGGCCGGCGGGCCGTTCACGTCGGACAGCCTCAGCTTCGGCAGCTTCTGGGGCCTCTTCCTCATCACCGGCGCCACCTCGCTCATCTGCTGCGCCATCCACCTGGCCACCTTCGTCGCGGCCAACCGGCGTGACATCCGGGACCTCACGTCTCACCCGTCCTGGAAGGGGATGCTCCGGAGGCTCGCGAAGCTCTACGACGGCAAGGACCTCTCGGCGCACACGTTCAGGGTCAAGGACGACGGCGGCGGCCGGAACTACGCCGGCGCCTCCCCGTCCGTCGTGCACGATGCAGCCGGCAGCCCGATCAGCCTGTCCAATCAGACGTACATGAGCGAGTGGTCGCTGCAGACGTCGAGCCCCATGGCCGGCGGTGAGATCGAGCTGGCCGGCGCCGGTGGCCAAGCCGACGAGGAGGCGGCAACTGTAGCTCACGATCCCTAGGGTACTGGAGATAATGGCAGAGGCTGGTAACAGAATTAACTGCCATTTTCTGACAGCTTTTGGAGCAAAATGAAGAGTGACCGGTGCTGCAGGTCCTTAATTAGCGAAATTGACGATGATGAAAAGATGAAACAGATTAGTTTGGACGACTAATAATTCTAACAGGGTGGGAATTTACAAATTACAATTCCCCCGTCGCCCTGTCATTGTATATATCGATGCAACCCTACATTGTAAAATTTGCATAGTTTCAAACTTTCAATCGCGAACTTAATTTTTAGGAAAAAAGTGTTGGTGTAGCGTAGAATACTAGTATTCATAAATGTGGTTATGTGCATTTTTAAGTTGATGCAGAGATCGAGAACTTTCGATTGCCTAAACAGAGATGTGAAATTTGATTTGGCAGTTTGCACTCATGCCCAATAGAAATGTTTGGGCTCAAAATCCATCCTCGTAATGTCAATAGAATAGGCCATTTTGGTCGACACATCAATATCGGGTATCCAATAACCGGCACCGATAAGGCCTTGCTAATCAGGGGCAATAATCAGCACTGATGAGGGCCCTCATTAGTACCGGTCCAGGGAACAAACCGGCACTGATGGACATCCCTATCAGTATGGATCGGGAGCAATAACAGACAGTGAAGAGGGGGGCGGTTCAGGGCACGAATCGACACTGATGAGCGCCCCCCCTATGTGCAGGGTGATCATCATTTAATCCGAGGTTCCCCTCCTCCTCACGTCCACGGCGCACCATTCCTTCCCCTTTCCTCCCCTCTCCCTCTCCCTCTCCCTCACCCAACCTCAGATCCGCCACCGCCACCGCCTCTCATGGGCCAGTGCCCCTCCACCTCGCGCCACCACCGCAAGCAGTCGCAGCCTCCCTCTCCGTCCCAGGCCACGCAGGCACCGCTGCCCACACCTACCGCCGCCGAGGACGCCCCCGCGGTGGAGGATATCACACCGCCGAGCTCCCCGAGGAGCTCCTGGCAGTTGTCTTCGGTCTCATCGGCTCCAGCAACCGCAAGCGGTGCTCCCTCGTTTGCCGCTGCTGGCTCGCCGTCGAGGCCTCATCGCGCCTCCGGCTAGCCCTCGACGCGCGGGCGCTGCTCCACGCCGTGCTCCCCGGGATCCTCGCACGCTTCCCTACTGTCTCCAAGCTCGCACTCAAGTGTGACCACCGCTCCGAGAGCATAGGTGACCCCACTCTCACGCTTGTCACCAACTGCCTCGGCCTGGGCCTCCGCCGCCTCAAGCTCCGCTCGCTCCGCGTCATCACCGACGACGGCGTCGCCGTGCTCGCCGCTACTGCCACCAACCTCCACAAGCTCTCGGTCGGCTCGTGTGCCTTTGGTGCTAAGGGAATTGAGGCCGTCCTCCGGTCCTGCCTCCATCTCAAGGAGCTCTCCATCAAGCACCTCCATTGTTGGCTGTTAAACCTTGTATAACTTAGATTAGGAGTTTGTTATCTTTGGATTCTGTTGCATGCGCATGAGCACCAACGTGTGGAAGCCGTGCGCGTAGGAACCCGGTGAGAGTAGCTCGCGGCGTGGCTGAATTTACGGACGCATGGCGCACGTAGCGTGGTCATGGGGATGGACGCCATCAAACTGTGAAGACGTGGGTGGCGATCCATAGTTTTCGATTGCATGTTGCATGTTTGTTTTGCTTACAATAAAAGGAGAAGAAACCACAGAAAAGCTGCAGCTTCATCGCAGCACAAAACTCTCTCTCTGTCTCCCGTGCCGTATTGTCTATAGTGTCGCGTGCATAGTGTTCGTCCGAGTTCTAGCGATCGATCTGTTGGGGAAATCCTAATAATTGGTATCAGAGCGAGGTTCAGGGCGTGGGCTCACAATCGTGTCTTGGAAGTAGCATTGATGCCTCGCCGCCGCTCATCGTCTCCGACCGAGTGCACTCCTGTTGATTTCGGCAGCCGTGCCTCGAGCAACGGCGGGAACGACCGCGGGCTGGTGATTCACCGTGTGGTTAAGGAGGCGGGAGGTTCGGCCAATTATACGGTGCTAACCAAGATGAACTACAATGAGTGGTCACTACTCATGAAGATCAAGCTACAGGCGTGATGCCTCTGGGGCGCCATTGATCCAGGCAGCGTCGCAGTGGAGCTCCATGAAGATCCGATGGCGTTGGACGCCATCTGCAACGCCGTCCCCGCCGAGATGATCTCGACGCTGGCGACCAAGGAGTCGGCCAAGGAGGCGCAGGATTGCATCAAGACCATGCACATCGGGGACAACCGCATCCGCAAGGCTAGTGCGCAGAAGCTGCATGTGGAATACGAGACCATCGCGTTCCACGACGGGGAGTCTGTGGAGGACTTCGCCATGCGGCTCACCGGCCTCGTCACTCAACTGTCCACCCTCGGCGACCCGGAACCGGCCAACAAAGTCGTCGAGAAGCACTTGCGTGTCGCGTGGTCCAGGTTCTCCCAACTCGTCCTTTCGATTGAGACTTTGCTTGATATCTCCACGCTGTCACTCGAGGAGGTAACCGGAAGGCTCAAGGCGGCGGAGGACGCCGGGTAGTCCTCATCCTTGTCTTCGGCGGGCGCAGCCGGTAAACTCTACCTCACGGAGGAGGAGTGGCTCGAGCGCCACGAGAAGAAGGAGCAGGAGGCGAGGCGCAACAATGGTGGATCGAACAACCGTGGCAAGCACCGCGGCGGGCGAGGGCGCAGTGGCGGTGGCGGCGCCGGGACCTCGGACAGATCAAACTCCAGGCCAGCCCACAAGGACGACAAGTGTCAAAATTGCGGCAAGTTTGGCCATTGGGCCAGAGATTGCCGAGGCAAGCCCAAGCAGGAGGAGTAGGCCCATGTGGCCCAAGATGACGAGCCCACACTCATGCTACTCACGGGTGGCTGTGTTGACGAGATCGACGCGAATGGGCACGTGGATCAGGCCACTCTCACGCCCGCGCCGGCCCAGATGCAGGTCGATCAGACCACACGCGCGCCCATGGGATTTGAATCCCGGCCACCTCAAGTCAAAACGGAGCGTGGTCCGCCAGCGCCACCGGCGTCGTGCACACGGCATGACACCATCGAGCTGGTGGAGAAGAAGGTGTTCACGGCACTGGATGATGCCGCTGAATGGGATCCCCGACGTTGGATCGTGGACTCCGGCGCGTCCAACCACATGACAGGTTGCAAGATGGCCTTCTCCGACCTTGACACCAAGATCACCAGCAACGTTCGGCTCGGCGACGGCTCAATCGTCCGTATCGAGGGCCGTGGCATGGTGCTGTTCGCCTGCAAGAACGGGGAGCACCGCACCCTCACCAACACCTACTACCTCCCGTGACTCGCCGCCAACATCATCAGCGTCGGCCAATTGGATGAGACCGGTTTCAAGGTGGAGGTAAAACACGACGTGATGCGTGTGTGGGATGAGCAGTGGCGACTGCTTGTCTGAGTTCCTCGAAGCCCTAGCCGGCTCTATGTGCTCGACATCGACCTCGCACGGCCGGTCTGCTTGACGGCGCGTGCTGGAGAGGATGCGTGGCGTTGGCACGCCCACGTTGGCCACATCAACTTCACTGTGCTGCGCAAGATAGGGAGAGAGCACTTGTGCGTGGCCTACCGACTCTGTCACAGGTTGAACAAGTGTGTGAGGCGTGCCTCGCCGGCAAGCATTGACGCGCCCCCTTCCCACAACAATCTGTACACCGAGCCACCGAGCCTCTTGCGCTGATCCATGGTGATCTCTGCTGTCCAATCACACCGTCGACACCTAGCGGCAACCGCTACTTCCTCCTACTCGTCGACGACTACAGCCACTACATGTGGCTGATGCTTCTTCCCTCCAAGGACGCTGCACCGGCTGCCATCAAGCGCATCCAAGCGACAGCCGAGAGGAAGAGCGGCCACAAGCTCCGTGCGCTTCGCACGGACCACGGGGGAGAATTCACTGCTGGCCACTTCAATGAGTACTATGCCGAGCTGGGTTTGCGACGCGAGCTCACAGCCCCATACTCGCCGCAGCAGAACAGTGTCATCGAGAGCCGGAATCAATCTGTGGTTGGGACCGCGAGGAGCATGCTCAAGGCAAAGGGACTCCCAGGTATGTTTTGGGGGGAGGCAGTGAACGCAGCTGTCTACTTACTAAACAGGTCGTCGTCCAAGAGCATCGGCGGCAAGACTCCATATGAGCTCTAGAATGGCGTTCCACCGGCCGTGCACCATCTTCGTACATTTGGATGCGTGGCTCATGTCAAGGCAGCCACACCCAACACGAAGAAGCTCGACGACAGGAGCTGACCCATGATCTTCGTGGGTTATGAGCCTGGAACAAAGGCGTACCGCGCCTACGACCTGGTCACGCGACGCGTTCACATCTCTCGTGACATCGTTTTCGATGAAGACGCACAATGGAAGTGGGACGGCGAAGTGGCCTCCGACATCGACACCGAATTCACCATCGAATGCACATCTGTGCATCACCCGAAGACAGCGCCCTCAACGCAGCCAAACTTGGAGGACAAGGGGGCGCCAGCCTCGCCAATGACGGTCTCACCACACACACCGAGCCCGTCGTCGCCCCCAACCCCGCCAACGACTGGGGCGCACTAGTGGAGTTCATGTCGCCGCCACCCACGACAGAGGAGGACCTCGACGTCAACGCCGACGCCGACGATGCTCTGCTCCAATTCCGCCACATCGACAACGTACTTGGGCCAACTACACTGCTAGGATTGGCCACACGTGAGCTGAGCGAAGACCTGCTGGTGGTAACAGCAGAGGAGCCGTCTTCGTTCGTCGAGGCAGAACGACACCAGTGCTGGCGACAGGCGATACTTGAGGAGATGCAGTCGATTGAGGGGAACAAGACCTGGAGGCTCGTCGATTCTCCACCGCGCCAATGTCCGATTGGCCTCAAGTGGGTCTACAAGACCAAGAAAGACGCCGCCGGCAATATCACCAAGTACAAGGCACGCCTCGTTGCGAAGGGATACGTGCAACGCCAAGGGATTGACTTCGACGAGGTGTTCGCGCCGGTGGCGTGGCTCGAGTCTGTTCGCCTGTTGCTAGCGCACGCGGCAAGCGAAGGCTGGGCTGTCCATCACGTGGATGTAAAATCCGCGTTCCTCAATGGCGATCTCCAGGAGGAGATCTATGTCGTGCGGCCGCTGGGATTCGTCCTTGATGGCAAGGAGCACAAGGCGCTGCGCCTTGACAAGGCGCTCTACGGACTTTGTTAGGCACCGCGCGCAATGGTACGCCAAGAGCTTGATGCATCGCTCCTGTCACTCGGCTTTCGCGCGCAGCGCCTCTGAACACGCTGTGTACATGGCGCGGCATGGGCATGCAACCGACTGGTGGTCGGCGTGTACATCGACGATCTCATCATCACTAGCAGTAACTCCAGTGAGCTCAAGCAGTTCAAGGTGGAAATGCAGGGCACATTTCAGATGAGCGACCTTGGATTGTTGCAGTATTACCTTGGGCTAGAGGTGAAGCAGATCAGCGACGGCATTACTCTGAGTCAGGCGGCTTATGCTCGAAGGATACTGGAGATGGCCGGCATGGGCGAAAGCAATCCCAGTCTCACGCCCATGGAATCACGTCTGAAACTTAGTAAGCTAAGTACAACTCCTGCTATTGATGCTACTGAATACAGGCGAATTGTGGGATCACTACGGTATCTAGTGAATTCAAGGCCGGACTTGGCGTTCTCGGTGGGCTATGTCAGCAGGTTTATGGAGAAACCAACCACCGAGCATCTGGCTGCCATAAAACTGGTGCTCCGGTACGTCGCCGGCATCATCAATTATGGCTTCCGCTACCAGAGGAAGAAGGAAGCTGCGCGTCTCATCGGCTACAGCTACAGCGACCTTGCTGGCGACATTGATACTCGCAAGAGCACCTCCGGCGTGCTATTCTTCCTCAACAACAACCTGATCACCTGGCAGTCGCAAAAGCAAAAGGTCGTGGCTCTGTCATCCTGCGAAGCAGAGTACATTGCAGCCACCACCGCTGCTTGCCAGGGAATATGGCTGGCGCACCTTCTCGCAGAGCTCCAAGGAGAGGAGGCCGACGCCGTCACGCTGAAGATTGACAACCAATCCTCGATTTTGCTTAGTAAGAACCCTATCTTCCATGATCGCAATAAACATATCGATATGAGATATCACTACATCAGAGAATGCATTGAGGAGGGCAGGGTTAAGGTTGAATACATCAACACCGATGAGCAACTCGCGGATATCTTGACGAAGGCACTTGGGCACGAACGGTTCACTGAGCTACAGTCTAAGATTGGCCTTGTTGAGCTATAGAATTCATGCAAGGATTAGGGGGAGATTTGTTGGCCGTTAAACCTTGTATAACTTAGATTAGGAGTTTGTTATCTTTGGATTCTGTTGCATGTGTGTCGGAGGATGAAACCTCGACGGCGGGAAGTCTGGAGACCCCCCTTTGAGGTTCGGCCAGGGGAGTGGTTCTCAGGCGTACGAGGCGTCTGGTGGAAGAAGGGTCCAACGATGGAAGAAAGGATGGCACACAAGGGACAGGAGGATTTAGACAGGTTTGGGCCGCTCGGAGGCGTAATACCCTACTCCTGTGTGTATGCTATGTGGAGATGAATGTGGTATGACTGTTACAAGGTGAGCTCAGCCCGCTTGCCGGAGCTGAGGAAGAAGAACAGTAGCTAGAGAGTGAGCTCGGGAGCAGGGAGCCGAGAGTTAGAGGTCCTCAGTTCAGCCTGTGTCCCTCGGCGGTTGCTAATGCTGAAGCTAGCTTGTCTTTGCTCGTCGGCTTGGATCCTCCTTTATAGAATTAGGGGAGTTCACAGTGCCGAGTCGCCCTGAGAGAGCTAGGTATGGACTATCTTGTCGTGCACGTCCGTCTGCTGTTGCCACGCCGGAGCTGCTGTCGTGGGCGGTTGGAGCACGGAGATGTGACGCGCACGCCCAGGGCCACCTGCTGCGCCGTGCCTGGAGGAGTGCCTAGCCGCGTGCTGCGGGCAGCTGGTCTGGTCGTCTGGTCGCCTCATCGCTCCGCTGCTGTGGGCGGCTGTGGCAGAGCATGTCTGGTCGGCTCCTTGTCGGGCGACCAGATTATGGAGATGTGACAGCGTATGGCTCCGCTCTCTGTCGGGAGACAGACGGGAGGCGCCCCGTCGCCTCACCATTAATGCGGGCAGGTGGGGCGCTATCCACCTGAGCCAGCCTCGTGCTCGGGTCCCGGGGGCGTCCCGGGACCAGCCGGTGAGAGCCGGGCCGGGGGATCAGGCCCGGTCCCGGGGCACGGAGCTCCCGGGACTGGGGTTGAGACCCGGGGTCTAGGCAGGAGCGAGCGGAGATGGGTCCCGGGGTCTGGGCACAGAGCTCCCGGGACTGGGGTCGGGACCCGGGGTCCGGAACCTGAGTTCCCGGGACCGGGGCCAAGACCTGGGGTCTGGCCACGGAGCCTGCGCACCGCGGGTCTGGGTACCGCTCAGGCTCTTAGCGGGAGAGCCGACCGCAGCCGGCCTTCTCTTGCACAGAATGTGGCCCCGGGGGAACTGACGTGGCCGAAGATCCACACGTCCCCGCGACTGTGGGGACCCCCAGTCCCGTTTCGCCGACAATGTGCATGAGCACCAACGTGTGGAAGCTATGCGCGTAGGAACCCGGCGAGAGTAGCTCGCGGCGTGGCTGAACTTACGGACGCATGGCGCACGTAGCACGGTCACGGGGATGGATGCGATCAAACCATGAAGACGTGGGTGGCAATCCGTAGTTTTCGATTACATGTTGCATGTTTGTTTTGCTTACAATAAAAGGAGAAGAAACCACAGAAAAGCTGCAACTTCATCGCAGCACAAAACTCTCTCTCTCGCGTGCCGTATTGTCTACAGTGTCACATGCGTAGTGTTCATCCGAGTTCTAGCGATCGATCCTTTGGGGAAATCCTAACATCCGTGGCCTTGCCGAGTCGGAGCCCATCGCCGTCTCCAGTCTCCGCCTCCAGTCTCTTTGCCTCAAGGAGCTCTACAACGGCCAGTGCTTTTCTCTAATCACCAAGTCTCCGTCTGTCTGCTGCTACTGCAAGGTCAGCCGCTCGCCCTTCCCCAGGTTGTTGATATCTGCTGTGCCGCGCGGTGTGTGTAACGTGTGAAAACGATCTTGGGCGCAGCATTACATACTGTTAAATCCCTTGTGTGCTATATAGGCTTCTTGTAGGGTACTTTCGGTTTGTGTTTTGCTTATCCATTAATTGCATGCAACTTCAGCCTCTATAGCATCCTTTTCCGTTCTTTTCACCTTTCGATGTATGCTCTGCTTCCTGTCATCCTGTGGTGAGTACAAGAGACTGAAGCTCTGATTAGTTCCAGGGCAAGGTTTATTTAGGCGTCCAAATCTGAGTAATTTAGACAATGCATGCAGATCTTCTCTATTGTCTTGAGTTGATTCTTTATGTCATTATAGAACCATTCCATTCTCTGGTGAGTCATGACATCCGTTGAGCAGAAAAAAAATAAATTATTTTAATATTTTTTTATTCGGATAAACTCATCAGTGCTAGGTATTGGGACTACCTGGCACTAATGGTATTGGTCATCAGTGCCGGGTAGTACCAATACCTAGCACTGATGATCAACTGACATCAGTGCCGGGGAGGTATAGACCCAGCACTGATGAGGCTGTCTCATTAGTGCCGGGATTCCAGTGCCGGGCCTATACCCGGCATTAATGGCCTTTTAGGCTCGGCACTGATGGGTTGATCTGTAGCAGTGTGTGTTAGCCCAGGAGTTTCAGTAAGATAAGAAAAAGACACATTAAAATTATCAAACTGTTGACATCCAAATTTTGATGCTACAACAAATATATGAAATATAGAAACCAAATTTGAAAAGAACCTGAGCCTTCTTTAGAAGGCCGATCAGATTGCGGGGACCTGTCGAACCGGCAGTACAATGGCGGTCGGACTGGCATGAGCCCGACCGTCAGACCGGTAGCTTGAGTCTCGAGTCCTGTTAAAATTTCTCTTGTGCTTTCTTAGGTGTGAACGGGGTTTTTGAGTCCTAATTGGTTTCTAACCCTATTAGGACGTGGAAAAGACTCAGGGAACACAAGACCAACCCCATTATAAGCGCTATGGCGGGTTCAATTGGCTATCTCTCGATCAACCAACACTTCTACTTTCAATTAGCTAATTGAATCGTTCTTTCAATTCTATTTCTACATTTTTGCCTAGATCTAGCCTAGTTCGTCCATCTTTATCGATTTACACCATAAATCGTCCGTCTTTCGCCACGAGAGCGTGATTACCCCTTTGTAGATTTGTCCCATAAACTTTCCATTCCGTCCATGAGATGGGTGTTTATCCCTAATCTTTCTAAATTAGTTTCGCTAGCTGGTTTTGATCTCTAAACCCATCTTGGTTAAGATTGAGGTGGTTGGCGACTCTATACACCACAAAGCTTTAGGTGATTCTCATCGTGGTGACCGAAAAAGCATCTGTTTATCATGTCAAAGGAGGCCAATGACTTGACACAACAAGCATCCAGTTATCATGTCAAAAGAGGCTTATTTCTTGTTGTAGAAAAGCCGATGCTTGATTGTAAAAGTTTGGACGAAATTGGAGAGGCGATAGACCATGAGTGGTCTGATTGGCGTCTGATGGCCTGTCCGACCGGGGATCTATTGCGGTCCGACTGGCTTGGTACTGTCGGCCTGACCGGACCCCAGCAAAAAGTTGGGAGGCACAATTGTGTGCATGTTTCAAAGGCCAAATCAAGTCTTGATTCGGTTATTTTCGCTGTTGATCATACTAGCGATTGGAGAATCACTTTGATCGAATATTTGAGAAATCCTAGTAACAAGATTGATTGAAAAATTCAACAGCAAGCTTTTAAGAATACTTTGCTTAATGATGAGTTATATCACGAAACATAGATGGTGTATTATTGAAATGCCTAGATGAGGATCGATCTAAGGCCGCAATGGGAGAAGTTCACGAGGGTATTTGTAGAACTCATCAATTGGCCCACAAGATGAATTGGCTATTAAGGAGAGCCGGTTTCTATTGACCAAAGATGATTGATGATTATTTCAAATATTATAGCGGGTGTGAAGCTAGTCAAAGGTTCGGCAATGTCCAGTTGGCACCTGCCGCCACATTGAATCCAATTATCAAACCATGGCCGCTTCGAGGTTGGGCTTTATATTTTGTTGGACGAATACATCCTTCTTAATCAAAAGGGCATCAGTTCATGTTGGTAGCAACGGATTACTTCACAACGTGGGCCGAGGCCGTGCTCTCAAGAATATGACACATAAAGAGGTAATGGATTTCATCTTGAGGCATAGATTCGGTACTCCTTAGACGTTAACTAGGGATTAATGTTCTTCTTTTATTTTTAAAGAGGTGAAAGATTTTGTTGAATCTTATGGTATTAAATTATTAAAAACTTCTCCTTACTACGCTCAGACTAATGGTCAAGCCAAGTCGAGTAATAAGATTTTATTGAAAGTAGTCAAGAAAAAGGTTGAGAAACACCCTAAGAAGTAGCGTGAGGTACTTTCCGAAGCATTATGGGCTCATAGAATATCTAGACATGGTGCCACCAAAGTGACTCCTTTTGAGTTAGTTTATGGACAAGAAGCTGTTTTTTTAGTTGAGGTGAACCTTGACTCTTTAAGATTGGTTAAGAAAGACGATTTGTCAGTCAATGACTACAAAGCTTTGATGATGAATAATCTTGATGAAGTGACCGATAAACATTTGAGGGATTTGGAAGCAATTGAAAATGATAAAAGGAGAGTAGGCAAAGCTTGTAATAAGAAAGTTAAAGCAAAATCGTTTCAAACCGGTGATTTAGTGTGGAAAACGATTTTGTCATTTGGTTCTAAAAACAAGAACTTCGGTAAATGGTCACCTTGTCAAAAGGTCCTTATCAAATAGTCAGAATCTTTCATGCAAATGCATATTTTGTTGAAACATTACAAAGAGAACGATTTCAAAGAGCGACTAACAAGAAGTATCTCAAGAAACACTTCTCGAGTGTTTGGCAAGGCGATTTAGGAGTTCGTATGGCCAATAATATTTTATTGCCTTAAGACCTGTGTTTTCGTACTTTTTGGCTCTCAAGTTTGCTAAAAAGGCAGAAGGTATGTGTTGACACCAAAATTTAGCACTAGGACAATATATGGAATATAGAGGCCAAATTTAGAAAGAACCCGAGCCATTTTTAGAAGGCCGGTCGGATCGCCCTTAAAGGACCGATCGAATCAGCGGTACAACAGCGGTCGGACCGGTGTGAGCCCAATGATCAGATCGGTAGCCCGAGTCCGAGTCTTGTTAGAATTTCTCTCCTGTTTTCTTAGGTATGCACGGGGTTTTTTTAGTCCTATTTGGTTTCTAACTCTACTAGGACATAGAAAAGGCTAAGAGAACACAAGACCCACCCCTTTATAAGAGCTATAGATGGTTCAATTGGCTATATCTCGAGCAACCAACACTTCTATTTTCAATTAGCCAGTTGAATCGTTCTTTCAATTCTAGCCTATTTTGCCTAGATCTAGCTTATTTTGTCCATCCTTATCGATTTGTGCTGTAAATCGTTCGTCTTTTGCAGCGAGAGTGTGATTACCCCTTTGTAGGTTTGTCTTGTAAACCTTCCATTCCACCCACGAGAAAGGTGTTTATCCCCAATTTGTCTAAATTGGTTTCGCTAGCCGGTTTTGATCTCTAAACCCATCTTGATTAAGAATGAGATGGTTGGCGACTATACACCATAAAGATTTAAATGATTCTCATCGTGGTGACAAAAAAATATCAACACAAACCACCTCAAATTACTGTATTTGTTGTCCTAAGAATAAGTCACTGTACGACTTGTAGCTCACCTCAAATTACTGTATACAAGTTTTTTCAATGGCCGGAAAAATAGATTATCTATTCATTCAAGTCCGTCATTTTCGGTGGAGAAAATTTGACTACGTGATGCCAACGCCAAAATTTGACTTAGCTTGCTACCGGCCGGCCGGCCCAGCCGTTTGCTTGCGAGACTGACGCTGAAGAAAATTTCAGATGGAGAAAGCGTACAACATGAATGCTCTGAGTTAACTTCTGACTTCGTTTTTCTGACCGTTTCATGTTTGTCTGGGCTACTCTGCTTTCTTCTCCTTCATCTTCATTCTTCACAAATATATTAGTTGATTGTTTCAGCTAACTACCGAGACAAATAAATGGGAAAAGAGAACTAACCACCCGGTTTTTCTCTCCCACAAGAAAATGAAAATTAGAGATAAGGATTTTTTTTTTGATTGGTAACAAATCCGATAAGATTCAGTTTTAGCCCCTGTGCCCCACCAGTGCCTATATAAGAGAGGGACGAAAGGAGGAATTGCATGCGATTTCACTCTTCTGTAACCCTAAACCCCAATAGCCCGATCATAAGGCGCACTGGTAGGGGTTCGTAGTGCAAAACCCTTAGTCGGTGATTCTTTGGTGATCTCAAGCAAAAGAAGAAGAAATCCAACAAGGAGAAAAGGAGATGGCATCAAGTCCTACCAGTCAATACAATTCCGCATTAGGGTGATTATGTATAGTTGTATAAACTCAGTGTATCAGTGTATGTGAACATAAGTATCCAATATTGTGGTATCAGAGCAAGTGCATAGCCACATAATCCCATCATTCCGGTCACAATGCCATTTTTTTTTGAAGAATTTGTAGACTCAGTTGGAACGGGATCGGATAAAGTAAATTGAAATTCTGAAACCCCCTAACTCAGGAACCCTAGATCGATACAATGATTTTGTCTCGGCTAGAAATCAGAGGGGAAATTGGGGATAAAATAGAATGAAATTCCTCAAATTCTCTCAAATTAGAAACCCTAGCTACGGCTAGAAGTCAAATTCTCTCAACCCAGTGCGAGGTCATGAACCGCTCAGCTCGGCTTGACGGTTCTCCACTACATCAATCAGCACCAGCTCGCGTGGCATCGACACATGTGGGCACCGGGCAGTACGCTGATGCAACAATAGTTGGCAGGCGCGGCATCAACCCACGAGCACCTGTTGTTGCTGCTTCGCCAGTTGGCGCTGCCGCCGTCGTCGCTTCATCGGCTTGTCGCCTTGCGCTCTGACCGCCGCCATCGCTGATCGCCCGCTCACTCGCCGACTGCCGAAGAGAAAAGCGGATTAGGATGGGGATTGAGAGATTAGGGTTAGGGATTTCGACATCAACGGGATTGTTTATACTGTTGTCAGAGGATGAAACCTCGACGGCGGGAAGTCAGGAGACCCCCCTTTGAGATTCGGCCAGGGGAGTAGTTCTCAGGTGAAGCCGGCATCAGGTGTAGAAGTAAAATAGGCGAAGAAGACGTAGAAGAGGCGGGGTTCGGACCGTCCGAAGCGAGTCCGGACCGTCCGAACCGTGGTGAAGCAGAAGGGTCCGGACCGTCCGCTTCGGGTCCGGACTGTCCGAATCGTGGTAATCGCGCGGGGCGCCTGGGAAGACGATGAACCGAGACGCACAGAGGAGGCAGGAGGATTTATACAGGTTCGGGCCGCATGGAGGCGTAAAACCCTACTCCTGTGTATGTTTAGCTATGATGTGGATGAATGGGGTTACAGGGCGAACTTAGCTCGCGGCCGGAGCCGGAGAAGAAGAACAGTCTCTAGCATGCGAGCCAGAGAGCCAGAAGACGGGGAAAGCTCCTGTCCCGTTCGACCTCCCGCTCTCGGTGGCTTGGATCCTCCTTTATAGAATCAGGGGATTCCACAGTGCCAAGATACATGCTGATAGAGAGAGAGCTACATGAGAGGGCAGGTATGGCTTGTCTTCTCACTGTCTTGTCGCACTTCTCCGCCTGCTGCCACCTGCTACGCCCACGCCGGGGTAGGTCGGCTGCGGGC
Source organism: Oryza meyeriana var. granulata (assembly GCA_003991445.1). Taxonomy (NCBI): domain Eukaryota; kingdom Viridiplantae; phylum Streptophyta; class Magnoliopsida; order Poales; family Poaceae; genus Oryza; species Oryza meyeriana. The sequence goes on along the minus strand of RYFJ01001037.1, from coordinate 180,109 downwards.
GGCCTGGTCTTCGGGACGGGAGGACGTGACGAGATGTGACGGAGCGTCTGGTCGTCTGGTTGATGGAGCGAGGAGACGTGACGGCGCACGCCTCCAAGTCAAAAGGCTCTGACTGTGAACAGCGTTTGCTCAGCGAAAGGAGCCTCCGTAGTCAAAAGGCTCTGACTGCATGGTCGTGTGTCCACGGGGGGCTGTCCTGAGACGTCCACGCGTGGCAGAGCGGACGACAGGGGCGACGTGCCCCGTCGCCTCGCCATTAACGCTGGTAGGTGGTGCCGACCGAGGAGGCCGATCCAACTCGGAGCCGAAGCCGATCCCACCGGAAGAAGCCGATTGTCTCGTGGCTTGCTTCCTGAGCTCCAGGGCGGAAGACGTGGATCCCGGGCCTGGGGAGCGGCGCCCGGGACCAGGAGCGTCTTCTGCAAAGAGCTCCGGGGACGCCGCCCGGGGCTATAATTGTGGGACCCAGGACCGGGAGGCCCGGGCACGGGATAGTCGCTCCCGGGACCCGGGGTGAGATGATGGCGCCCCGAGGGACGAGGCCCGGGGCCAATGGAGATGGTGCCCCGGGGATGAGCCCGGGGCCGATGAAGGCGAGATGGCGCCCCGGGGATGAGCCCGGGGCCGATGATGGCGAGATGGCGCCCCGGGGATGAGCCCGGGGCCGATGATGGCGCCCCTGGGGGCGAGATGCATGCCGCCTAGATCCGGGCGGTGCTCGGGCCCCAGGTACTCAGCGGGACGACGACCGTAGCTGGCCGTTGCTTATATTGTGGCCCCGGGGAACTAACGTGGCCGAAGACCCACGCGTCCCCGGCGACTATGGGGACCCCCAGTCCCGTTTCGCCGACAACTGTCGAGATCATTTTCTAGCCATCAGATTAAAATCCTACGGACGATGGCATGATGCACTCCGCATCGGATGGTTTCGGCTAATCTTGGCCGTTAAATTAATTTTCAACCGAGATCGATTCAACTGATTCAGGAAGGCATCCAACCATCCATTGGATCGGATGGTTGTTCTACCTACCACGTTAGGCCGTTGTCATTGTGGCGATGTTCTAGGGCCAAGCTGCTCCAGGGCCGCTGCGTGTGCACTGCACTCAAGCCAAGCGCGCCCATAGGCCACACTCGCTGACTGGGCCGGCACTGTGGGTTGGGCTGCCGCGCCGAGCGCATGCATGCCTATCTGCACAGTACTGGGCCGCCTCAGGGCCTTCTGGCCAATTTTGGACTTCAGTGATTTTTATTAAGTTTCCAATTTCAGAAATTATTTTTTAGTACCTCCTTGGTTATTTAAAATTATAGAAAATAATTGATGGGCCTTATTTTTGCAAAATAAATTATTTCTAGACAAATGGAACCAACGGGAAGTTTATCTAGATTATTTCAGTGATGTGAATTTATTTTTGACCAACGTTAACTATAATTTCATGTCAAAATTACTATGAAAATCAGTTCTTTGATTATTATCTGCCCAACAGTGTTATAACTAAGGAAAATTTTAGAAAATTTCATAAAAATTCAGTGCAATACCAGTGTCAGTTATTTTTATTTCTAAATCTTTTCTGCCCAACGGTGACTTGATTTAGAAGCTCAATTATTAGAATGTAATTAATTATGCCAACGTAAATTAATTACATAGTATTGCTGATGGTTGTTTAAATTATTTTTCAGCTATTGGGCAACTTAGGCCTGTTGAGCCACTCAATGGAACAAACTTCACTGAGTGGAAGAATGTGGTGCTTCTAAACTTAGGAATGTTGGACTATAATCTGGCAATCAGAGAGGAAGCTCCTGTAGCGCCCTCGGAAGACATAGAAAATTATGAAGATCTCAAATGTGCCTATGAAGAAAAAAAGGACACCTAGGACAAATCAAATCGGATGTCGTTTATGTATGTCAAAAGCAACATCTCTACATCTATCATTAGAGGGATCAAAGAATCTCATAATGTTAAAAAGTACTTAGATAACATTGAGGAAAACTTTAAGTTCTCATCTAAGACCTATGCCAATACTCTGACCATGAAAATGGTCTCAAGTCAGTACGATGGCAAGAAAGGTGTCAGGAAGCAAATTCTGGAGATGAACCACATGGCCTATCTGTTAAAATAGATGGATATATCTATATCAGATGGTTTTCTTGTCCACTTTATCATGAATTCTCTTAACTCGGATTTTGATCCATTTAAGATCCACTATAACACTCAGAAGGATAAGTAGACCATACATGATTTGATCTCCTACTTAGTTGAGGAAGAAGAGCGTCAGAAGGCTGAGAAATAGAAACATAAGGATCAGCTCAACCTGCTCAATTCCACTAAGGGTAAGGATAAGAGAAAGTTCTATCAGGGAGAAGGCTCAAACTCCAAGAAGGGCAAGCCAAACAACCCTCAACAACAAGGAGGGTCTAAAGGCAGCGCTTCAAAGTCTCAGGATCACGCCTCGACTGGTGCCTACGAGCCACGAAACAACATTTGTAAATTTTGCAAAAAGGATGGACACTAGCAGAAGGACTGCACTAAGTTTAAGGCATGGTTAGCCAAGCACGGTACGCATGAAATCGACATTATATCAAATGTTGATTTGAATTTCCTCAAGATACTTGGTGGATTGACTCAGGTGCTACTGTGCATGTTGCAAACTCATTGCAGGGTTTCAGTACCGTCCAGATGCTAAGAAGGGGGAGTGAACCCTAAGAGTAGCTGATGGAGTGGAGATCGAAGTTAAGGCCATTAGACAAATCACGCTCAGACTTTCAAGCGGCTTCGACCTCCTCCTATTAGATGTTTTATTTGCTTCCTCTGTTAAGAGGAACCTTATTTCAGTTAATGTATTGACAGCCACTCATTATGACTCTCATTTTAGTAAAAGAACATGTTATATTCAGTTTAATAATAAGGTTATTGGTCTGGCCTTCGTGCAAGACAAGCTTTATCGATTATCTCTGGATGATTTTGTGAATGTTGTGAATGCATGCAATAATAAGATAGAGACACCGTCGAAATTATGGCATTGTTGTTTATGCCACATTTCTAGGGGGAGAATGGAACGTCTCATTAAGGAAGATATACTCCTCCCCTTAGATTTCTCAAACTCATATCAGTGCTTACACTGTATTAAGGGGAAATTCGTTAAGACAATTAAGAAGGGAGCCACTAGGAGTTCAGGTCCTTTAGAAATTATTCACACGGATATTTGTGGACCATTCCTAGTGACGTCAGTGGATGGTTTTGACTCGTTCATTACATTCATAGATGATTTTTTCCGTTATGGCTATGTTTACCCCATAAGCAATCGTTCTAAATCACTTGGGAAATTTAAGATATTTAAGGCTAAAGTGAAAAATCAGCACAATGCAAAAATTAAGTTTGTAAGGTCAGATCATGGTGGTGACTACTATGGGAAGCATGCTCTAGTTGGGCAAATACCGGGTCCGTTTGTCCAATATCTTCAGCAACATGGGATAGTAGCCTAATATTCCATGCCTGGAGAACCTCAGCAGAATGAAGTGGCAAAGCGACGAACCGCACACTTATGGATATGGTGCAAAGCATGCTTAGTCACTCTACTTTGATAAATAAGTTGTGGATTAAAGCACTTAAAATAGCAGCCCATATAATTAACAGAGTTCCTAGCAAATTAGTGCCTAAGACACCTTATGAGTTATGGATCGAAAGAAAGCCAACTCTGAACTATTTATGTGTATGGAGTTGTATATTTGAAGAAATTAGATCCTAAGACTATGAGCTGTCACTTCATCGAATATCCAGAAACATCTCAAGGATACCGATTTTATTGTCTAGACCGTGTTACTAAGTTTGTAGAAACAAGACATGATGTCTTCTTAGATAATCTAGATAAGGGGAGCTCACAGAAAAGGAAAATTAATCTTAAGAAGATTCGGGCAAACGTTACATTATTGGAAATCCAAGAGAATAATGACCCATTGTTCAGCTAGTGCCTCAGAGTATAATACCATCAGGTGGTAATTCTGGACCTGTTAGAACTACACCTGTTGTTGAGGAAACTGATAATAAATCTCAACAAACTTCAGTAGCACAGAATGAAGAAGCTCCTCAAACGCAAGTGGTCAATAATGAAACTCAGCAAGTAAGAAGGTCACAATGGGAAAGGGGGTCTGTCATCCCCGATTATTATGAGGTCTACATGAGTGAAGACATTGGAAACGTAGATGATCCTACCTCGTTTAAGGAAGCTATGACTAGTAGGCACTCATCCAAGTGGCTTCAAGCGATGGAAGGTGAGCTTAGATCTATGAGTCATAATAGTGTCTAGGAGCTAGCATAAGTTCCTAATGGAGTCAAAACAGTAAGATGTAAATAGGTCTACAAAACTAAGCTAGACTCCAAAGGGAATGTCGAACGGTTCAAGGCAAAACTTGTAGCAAAGGATTTTTCATAAAGAGAAGGAATTGATTATAATAATGCATTCTCTCCTGTCTCTAAGAAAGACTCATTTAGAATTGTGATGACCTTAGTTGCACATTATGACTTAAAGCTCCATCAGATGGATATAAAAACAGTTTTCTTAAATAGTGACTTAAATGAAAATATTTACATGGCACAACTGGAAGGTTTTGTTGTGGAAGGAAAGGAGCATATTGCGTGCAAACTTAAGAAATCCATATACGGACTTAAGCAAGCGTCTAGACAATAAAATCTGAAATTTGATGAAATCATCAAGAAGTTTCGATTTAAGGAAAACGAGGTGGACAACTGCATTTATGTTAAGGTTAAGGGTGAAAAGTTTATAATACTAGTACTCTATGTGGATGACATTTTGTTAGCTAGCAGTGATAAAAATCTACTACGAGAAACTAAGGAATTTTTGTCATCCAAATTTGATATGAAAGATCTTGATGATGCATCTTATGTTTTAGGCATTGAAATACACCGAGATACGTCTAAAGGAGTACTGGGATTGTCTCAGAATGCATACATGAGCAGAGTGTTAGAAAGATATAACATGAGCAAATGCTCCGTATCGCCTGCTCCAATTATGAAGGGCAATAAGTTTGGATCATTTCAAAGCTCGAAGAATAAGTTAGAATCAGATATCATAAAAACGGTACTATATGCTTTAGCTGTCGAAAGTTTAATGTACGCTCAAGTCTGTACGCGACCAGACTTAACATTCGTTACTGGGATGCTTGGCAGATACCTGTCCAATCCCGAAATAGACCACTAGAAGGCAGTTAAGAGAGTCCTGTGTTATTTGCAAGGAACTAGGGATTACATGCTTATATACAGAAGGTCTGAAAAGCTTGAAATTTTAGGTTATTTAGATGCAGATTTTGCAGGATGTATAGATAGTAAAAAATCGACCTCAAGTTATATCTTCACCCTAGCAGGAGGAGCAATTTCATGGAAAAGCTCTAAACATATTTTGACTGCATCATCGACAATGCAGGCAGAATTTGTGGCATGTTATCACGCTATGAGGCAGGCTATGAGGCAGGTTGTATGGCTTAGAAATTTTATCTTGGGATTGAAAATGGTGGACAGCATTGATAAATCACTTACAATATACTGTGACAATGAGGGTGCAGTTTTCTATACGAGTAACAACAAGTCAAGTGAAGCTGCCAAACGCATTGACATTAAGTATCATGTTGTGAAAGATAGAGTCCAGGATCAGACTATTAAGATTAAGTATATCAGTACTAGGTTTATGCTTGCGGATCTGCTTAACAAAGGCTTATCTCCCAATTTGTTCAAGGTTCATGTTGCTAGTATGGGAATAAGTAATTGCTTTGACTAAGATCCTGGATGTAAGGGGGCATAGGACTCAATCAACACCCGCTAAGATAAGTTAGGAGTTTATCTTAGTACCACAGTAAACTATAAGTCTTGTTGTCTCAATGAAGCTCAATGTTGTTATGACACATTGTTTTGGAGAGCTGTTTTATTTAGTGGACTCATCAGTTAGCCTCAAAATCAAGGAAAGAATGTTGGTTGATTGTTTTGGCTAACTATCAAGACAAATAAAGGGGAAAAGAGAAGTAACCACCCGATTTTCCTCTTCCATAAGGAAACGAAAATTAGAGATAAGGATTTTATTTGATCGATAACAAATCCAATAAGATTCGGTTTTAGCCTCCGAGCCCCACTAGTGTCTATATAAGAGAGGGTCAAGAGGAGGAATTGTATGTGATTTCACTCTCCTAGAAACCCTAAACCCCAATAGCCTGATCATAAGGCGCACTGGTAGGGGTTCATAGTGCAAAATCCTAAGTCGGTGATTCTTTGGCGAGCTCAAGCAAAAGAAGAAGAAATCTAGCTAGGAGAAAAGGAGATAGCATCGAGTTTTACCGGTCAGTACAATTTCGCATTAGGGTGATTATGTATGGTTATGTAAACTCAATGTATTAGTGTATGTAAACATAAGTATCTAATAGAATAATCTGCGCAAGGTGAGGACGATGGATGGATCCGTGAAGGGTGATGTTGCGGATGCCGGATGGCCAATCCTCAACGACGGTGTCAGTGTGGCTGATGGATCCGGCGAGGTGGTCATGGCAAGGTGCAGCACGAGGTCGTGGGCGGCTGATCCGTGGTGAGGACGAGCCAGAGGCTGTGCATTTGCAGCTGTGTGCCTAGCAGCTAGCGGAAAGTATTTTTTACACCTATGTACAATAACATCTAGATGAATACATATTACTTAAATAGTTGTGTAAAAGTTCCATAAAATTTAATAAAATAGATTACGTTGATATAACACACTATACAAACATATAAGCCTAAATTCGATCATCTATATAAGAAGAAGCAACAATGACAAATTTTATTTAAGATGCATAGGTAATATTCACTGTCTGGTTTTATTATTTTTCTTTCTCTAGTTGTAGATTGATTTTAGCCTTACATGTTTGTGTACAAACTTGTATCAGACTAATCAATGCTACCAATTTTTTTCAAATATTTTTAAAACTATTTAAGCCGCATGTAAATAATTGGTATGATTATACGTAGATGTAAAAATACCTTGTCCGCCTAGCTAGCCTCTCCACTGTCCTCGCATGACCGCATCGCTCTAGCTAGTTGTTGGTCAGGCTGTGTTGACTACCTGGTTGTTAGTGATCGTTGTAACGAGGAAGTAACTGCCGGTGATTGGGAAGATTCATGCTTGTCTTCCAAACTTCCATTGGTGGAACGATCTATCAATACCCAGCGAAGAAAACAAAACAGTGTGCTACTTCATGTGTTCTAAAAATACCTGTTTTGCAATCCATGCAGTTAAATATCGAAATCTTAACTCATGAATTACTCCTACATTGTCGGTGTAATTAAAAGGGTATCCTTACCAAACAATTATATAGAATTTACTGCATATAAATATACCCAGTACGGTAGGACATATATGAAAGGGATACAATCTACAAGAATCATACTAGAATAGAATTACTTACCATACCTAACATGGTAAGACACCAAAAACTTACTCCGACAAAGTTAAGATAAATCATATTTATCTCTAGGTATACCAAAAGTTTTATCTACACAAGTCCTATAAAGATATAATGGTATTATGAGTATATAAGGAAAGGATCCAAAGCCAGCAGGTGCCAAGTTCTCCCAAGCCAGATTCATCAGGAGCTCGCCAACCAGACCTCGTCTCTACGTGAGTCGCCGAGATCACCCTTAAGACATAGCCAGCCATACTTGATAGCTATGGTTTTATCTAGGGGTGTACATTTGGTCTAGACCGACAATTTGGTCTAGTCTATTCGGTCTTTTAAAAATTTGTCTTTGAAAAAAGAAAGCCAATCATGCTAACAGAAATTCGTGGAGCGACAATTCGGTTAACTGAAATGCTGGTCCGGTCTTCAGTCTAAAACCAAGATGGCTGACTCGTCTCCACACACACAAGCATACACTTTGCCTAGACTTCTAGTGCCTCACGGATCTGAATGAGACGGGCGGCAGGCAACGCTGCGATGGCAAGCCGTCCCACCTTCTTTCCATCTCAAATCCTTCGGGGACAACGCTCTACATGCAAGTGACGCACACGGTGAGGGAGGTGGTGGCTGAATCGGTGCACGCGGTGGCAGCAAGCAGTGTGAGGAAGGCGGCCAGAGAGAGGCAGTGGCGAGGGGAGGTCAGATCCGTCGCATGGGAGGTTGCTGCAGATTGGCTCCTCGGGCTATGATGCAGACATCCAATATTCTTCTTCCTCTCGTCTGAATATGGTTTGTGCTACTCCAAAAACTTTTGTAACAAATACATGCAAATCGACTTGATCCTTGCGTAGTTTGAGTACCCAAGGTAGTAGACGGAAGCTCAAATAAAAAGTTGGTCTTTGCAAACAGATACCGATATTAGAACCAACAACCGACGGTTTGGCCACTTTGGGTTCAATGTCGGTTTTCGGTTTTGGTCTTTTTCCTCACCCCTAGATTCAACTATGTACCACTTATTTTGTACTACCATACTACAGCATAAAAACCAGAAGAGAAATCATCTCATGTCTTGCCGAACTTTGGAAACAGGGGAGTTTTTATAATAGGATTAGGATAAGTGCAATTTAATTTTCTCTAAACTTGTTACATTTTCATAACAAAATTTATTGTTTTGCTTTCTCCGATAGCAAGTTACAGTTAAAAATCTTGTAACAGATTTTGGCCGGATATATTCTGGACGTAGAGGCTGGATCAATTTCCACTCTAGAAACAAAACCACATACATATATTTCTGATCGTGTCAATGTCCTGGTGAGAGAGAGAGAGAGAGAGGGGGGGGGGGGGGGGGGGGGGTGGGCATGATCATCTCACTCAATTGACGAATCCCCCCACGTCCTTTTTTCGAGGTTGGTAGTTTGGCTTGGTAGCAACGAATCCGCGTTGACGATTCTGTCCGCCTATGCAGAAAATTGTTCCAGATTCAGTTCAAGCTCCGTGGCGAATGCAGTACGTACACCTGTTCGTTCACACAGTTCAGACTCTAAGGGGCTGTTCCTTCCCACTACTCCCACCAGCTTCTTTTTCTTGTTTCCCACGCGCACGCTTCCCAAAATAATAAATGGTGTATTTTTTATAAAAATTTTCTATATAAAAATAATTTAAAAAAGCAAATAGATCTATTTTTCAATTTTTTAATAGCAAATACTTAATAAATCACATGCTAATAAGTTTCTCGTTTTATGTGTGGCTTATTTAAGCCACACGATAAGACATAAAGAACAGGGCCTAAAGCCCTGACTGTTTCAACTTGCCCCTAGCTAAGCTAGGAAATCAAGCACGCAACGAAACAACCTTGATGATCTCGCTCGCAGCGTTCTGTTCCGTCAGTCAGGCGGTCAGACCGGATAAACCACGTAACAATATGACTTTGATTGTTAGTTAGCGTGCGCGCTTTAAGAGCATGTGTGCCAATTCATTCTTAGGTCAATTAGAAATAAAAGAGTCAAACTTAAAGTTTGAAACTTTCAACTCTAAAATTTAAAACTTTTAACTGAAAATATTAAAAAACTTTACTCAAATTTTAAAACTTTCAACCCAAAAATTTAAAATCTAACTTAAAATTTAAAACTTTCAACTCAAAATTTGAAACTTTCATCTGGATTTTTTAAACTTTCAACTAAAATTATTTAAAACTTTCAACTGAAATTATTTATTTATTATTTTATAGTAAACAGTTATTAAGAAAATCATTAAGTATTAATGACTTGTTTAGCTCCCGCGCGAGTCACGCGCGCGTGTCTAATAGCCTTCCTGGACTTTGACTGCCCATCACGCTGCCCATACGCGTTTACCCGAGCGAGGCCGAGGCGCCATCTCGATCGGCCTCGTTGTTACGGGCGTTTGCCTTGACCGGTCGCGTGCAGTTGGTTCTAAAATAGAATAATTTTTGGCTATGTATTCGAACGATAGAGCATGTTTAAATGCATTTGACTCGGCTAGTTGAGAGGAAAATGGAAGCGAGATGTAGACATGTACTCCAAGTTTGGCAGCGAGGACCGTGCCATTCTGGAATAATCTCCTGCAGCCATTGCTCATCATCACTCTCGAAGTAGGCAGCCATTGCTCATCCTGAGCTGCTGGCGCCGGTGCTCGATTAACCTTTCTGATGCTGCTCGTCGTCGTCGTCGTCCTCTTGCTCTGCCGCCCCTTGGACGTTCGGGGAGCGGATGTGGTCGTTGATGGAGGTGATCAGAAGCAGGGGGCGGGGGTTGCTCGGCGGAGGGTGGACGTGGGGGTGATTCTCGACAGGAGGACGTGGCTGGGGAACATCAGCTGGGCGTGCATGGAGCTCGCAATGGACGACTTCTACGAGGAGCACGCCAGCTACAGCACCAGGCTCAGGCTCCACCTTCGGGACACCGGCCCCGACCCCGTCGACGCCGCCTCCGCAGGTGCTTCGCTCTCCCCCATAATCCGTCCTCCCCTCTCGCCGCGCTTTCAGTTCCTCGACGGCCGCGCCGGCTGGCCGTCGGCGAGCGGAGGTAGGCAAGACGACGTGCTCAGGTGCAGCGCCCGTTGCTGTGGGTGGGCCGGCTGTTTCTTGGGCCTCACATGGCCCAGATATTGTCGTGGGCTTCCGCCGTCTCGTAGCTAGGATCGCTGGGCTCGCCGCGAGCCCACGGCATCAAGCGGCGGCGCGCTGAATTTTTACTGTTACTAATTTAATTTTTTTTTAATTTACAAAACTAATTTTTGATTTGGGCTATTTACAAAAGTAGTCTCTTGCCGCCGTGGGCCACGGCGGTATTTAAAAACCGCCGTGGCACAGGGCGGCGAATGGCACCCCCGTCAGCCGGGGCTAACGGCGCCGGCCGCCGCTAGCCCGGGGGCCACGTGGATTCGCCGCCCTGGGGGACGGCGGCGAATGCCCCCAGGGGGCTGAATGCAAAATTGCATTCGCCGCCGTTCCTCAGGGCGGTTTTTAGCATAGTGAAAGGACGGTCCGCACAGAGATCGGACCGTCCGAATCCAGGGGGCCGCCTGCAAAATGTTTTTTTTCTTTTTTTTTTGATATTTTTTTCTCAACTAGCAACACGAGAATAACAAAATCTCGTGAAGTTGCAGCTCAAACCGATGTAAGATGTGGCCTATAGAAAATTGTGAGTGTGCTTTAAAAACCGTGCTGAAACTTCGGACCTCAAAAACTCAATCTTCCCGGCCAAATTTCGCAAAAAAATTTTTGACAAACCCGACGAAGTAGGGGGGAAGCGGATGTAAAATTTTCTGTAGATGTCCGTAGAGTACTTATTTGCCCGATTCCGAGACCGTATGTGAAAGTTATGACTGTTTTAAGGTAGGTAGCGCGTGTTACAACAATTTACCGTGGATTCGGACCGTCCGATCGCTGTGGTGCATTCGCCGCCCTGAGGGACGGCGGCGAATGCCCCCAGGGGGCCGAATGCAAAATTGGATTCGCCGCCCTGGGGAACGGTGGCGTATGCAATTTTGCATTCGGCCCCCTGGGGGCATTCGCCGCCGTCCCCCAGGGCGGCGAATCCACGTGGCCTCCCCCAGGCTAACGGCGGCCGGCGCCGTTAGCCGCGGGTGACGGGGATGCCATTCGCCGTCCTGGGCCACGGCGGTTTTTAAATACCGCCGTGGCCCAGGGCGGCAAGAGGGTAGATTTGCAAATGATCCAAATCGAAAATTAGTTTTATAAATTAAAAAAAAATTAAATTAGTAACAGTAAAAATTCGTGGGGCGCTCGCCTCGCCGTTATCTGTAGCGCTCTCTCTCTCTCTCTCTCTCCATCCGCCTCCGGGCTCCGGAGGCCGGAGTGGCGCGCCGCTGCCGGGCTAGTCGTGCTCGGCTCCGGCCTTTGCTCGCCGCGTCACCGCGCGCCGCGGCGGCCGTACCGAGAAGGTACCCCTGCGTCTTCTTCCCTAATCCTGTCGCGGCGGTTAAATCAGATGAGTTGTGTAGCCCTCGCGTCCCCATCTAGGAGTGACTGTTCACTGGCAACTGTGCCGAGCAATTCGTCGATATTTCCGTCAATGCCGGGGGCGCGTTAGAACTTGGAACTAAAGCGCACCAGGCCGGGGGGTTTCTCTATCGGCACTACAAAAATTAGGAGAAGAATCGAGTGAATATGTAGGAATATAGGATTATTCAACTTTTGTGTTGGTGCTATTCTGCTAGTCATGGTAAGTCTGCAATTGTGTAGTCCGAACCTTTTTGGTGGAATAGATCAGCAAATTAATTGATGCATTGCAGGTTTTTGACCAAATTCTTTTGTGTGATGATTCAGTAGAGTACTTCAGATTTTTAGTGCTGGTAATCCTTTCAGTTGTTAGATAGTGAGCTTCTGTTGTAACAATTTTTTTGAACTTCTTTTGTAAAACCAATGTTGCAGGTGTGGATCTACTGAAAAATGTCCATGTGCAAGCAATCGTTGGGCCACAGACATCAGCACAGGCTAAATTTCTTGCAGAGCTTGGGAACAAAGCGTCAGTTCCGGTTATTTCATTCTCTGCAAATAGCCCGTGTCAGTCGCCCAGCCAAACTCCATATTTCATCAGGACAGCATGGAACGACTCCTCACAAGCAGAAGCTATCGCATCGCTTGTTCAACAGTTCAATTGGAGGGACATCATTCCTGTGATCGAAGATGATGATTCCAACACCAGATTCATTCCAGACCTTGTTGATGCCCTAAGAAAAGCTGAAATCCGTGTTCCCCACAGGTGCAAGATACACCCTTCAGCTGGAGCAGATGACATAAAGAGAATCATTTCAAGCTTAAAAGACAAATGGACAAGCGTATTTGTTGTGCGCATGTCGTATCAGCTAGCTCTTAGTTTTTTCCAGCATGCCAAGGATGAAGGGATGATTGGCCAGGGTTTTGTCTGGATTGCAGCTTATGGATTAACAGACATCTTTGATACAGTCGGTTCTCCTGCATTTGATGTGATGCAAGGAGTTATTGGGATCAAACCTTATGTTAATGATACTAAACAACTTCAAAATTTTAGACACAGATGGCGCAAGAAGTATCAATCCGAAAATCCAGGCACCTCATTGAGTGAGCCCACAGTATCTGGTCTCTATGCATATGACACTGTATGGGCATTAGCATTAGCAGCAGAGCAGGCTGGATATGTTAACTCAGACTTTCTTCTGTCTGAAAAAAACAATGGGTCCACTGATTTTGAAAGGATCAATACTTCAAAGGCTGCTAAAATGCTCCAGAGCAAACTCTTGAATATTGATTTCTTAGGCATGAGTGGGAAATTTCACATTCAAGACATGCACTTGCTGTCAATGACTTACGAGATAATAAATATAGTTGGGAAGGAGAAAAGAGTAGTTGGTTTTTGGACGCCAGGGCTTAACATTTCGAGAAGTCTAAATATGAAAGTTGATATTGATGTCATCAGATGGCCAGGAGGAGATAAAACCACACCTAGGGGATGGCTATTTCCAATGAATAAAACACTCAAAATCGGTGTGCCTGCAAAACCTGGGTTTGCTGGGTTTATAAGACTTGAAAATGGCATTTATAAAGGGTTCTGCATTGAAGTATTCAAGGAGGTTACCAATGCATTACCCTACAAAATACTCTATCGCTATGAGGAGTTTGGAAATGGGAAAGGGGCAAGTAATGGAACTTACGACGAACTTGTCTACAAAGTTTATTTGAAGGTAAGCATGGGCTTTGCTTCCTTCCACTATGCTCTTTGTCTTGATCCCCAGAGCATTTATTTGATTATCAGATTTGATATGGACTTACATGCACTATGCTTTCCTTATTGCTCTTCTCAATTATACAGAACCACCAGTGTCTTTCTCTGTACTTGTTTGTTGAGGTTTTCATACTACAAAAGCATGTGTAAGAAGGCAAGTCTGACTACAACTTAGGGCTGGCGATTTTATCTGCTCTCAATTGTTAAGTAGTTGTTTTGCTGCCAGCTCCAATCAGGAAAAACAGAGAATTACTCTCCGAATGAATTCTGAGAAAGAAAAATCATAAGCCCCTTTTAGTTTATAGGTGAATATTTTTCTATCCTTGCCTTTCCCAGGTGATTAGTAGTGCGGCTAGTGCCTGAGTGTTAACTTCTACTGTACAAACTGTTAAAAGACTTCATCTTCTAACTGAAAGTTTCTCCATCACCTTATTTGAACTTCCGGCAGGAATTTGATGCAGTGGTTGGCGACATAACAATCTTGGCCAACCGTTCTTTATATGTGGACTTCACTCTTCCTTATACTGAGTCAGGAGTGCGTATGCTAGTCCCAGTCCAGGATCGGCGACAGAAGACTGCATGGACGTTCCTGCAGCCATTAACAGCTGACTTATGGTTAGGAACTGGGGCTTTCTTTGTCTTCACAGGTTTTGTAGTTTGGTTTATTGAACACAGAACAAATGAAGAATTCAGAGGACCACCAGTCAGTCAAATTGGATCTCTCTTCTACTTCGCCTTCTCCACGCTTGTTTTTGCTCATCGGGAGAGGATTGTGAACAATTTATCAAGAATTGTGTTAGTTATTTGGCTTTTTGTGGTGCTGATATTGCAGCAGAGTTATACTGCAAGCTTGTGCTCAATTCTCACAGTGGAACAACTTCAGCCAACAGTCACCAATTTAGATGAAGTCATCAGGAGAGGGGGCAATGTTGGCTACCTCAATGATTCATTTATGCCTGGCCTTTTGGAAAGATTGAAAATTAACAAATCAAAGTTGATTGCCCTTGACTCTCCCGACGAATACAACGAGGCGCTATCAACTGGTAGAGTTGATGTAGTTGTTGATGAGATACCATACCTTAAGGTGTTTCTTTCAAAGTATTGCCACAACTATACTATGGTTGGGCCAACTTACAAGTTCGATGGATTTGGTTTTGTAAGTAGCTAAGTACCTTCTTCACATTGTTTTACCGCATTTTTTGGTACCATATAACTCTATCTAGTTTTCTTAAGACTTCCTATTTGTATTCAGCTAAACTCTCTGAAGTTCGCTAAGTATTTCAGTACCAATTTTCAAGAAAAAAGTTAAATGATAAATACAATTACCTCAGCTTCATTTTATAGAGCTTGCAATTTGGGCATCAACACTTGTTACAATCCTCATTTCTTTTCTACTTCTGCAGGCATTCCCTCGAGGCTCCCCACTCACTGCTGAAATTTCGAGGGGAATATTGAACTTCACATCAAGCAACAGAATGGCCCAACTGGAGAAAGAATTGTTCAGCAATAGAACATGTCCTGACAAAGATGACTCCCAAACTTCAAGCAGCCTTACACTACGCAGCTTTCTTGGGCTATTCATTATCACTGGAGCATCTTCATTGCTGGCACTGATCCTACATGTTGCCATAACCCTTTATTGTCATCGACGTGATTTGAGCAGCGCCAGCAATCAGAGTTCATGGTGTGGATGGCTTGCCATTCTCTTAAAGATATCGCATGACGGTGATAGACCTAATGCTCCACAAAAGGATGAGCCGCCAGTAACAAATGCTAACATTACAGCTGAGAGTCCATGGAGCACACCTGATCACATTATCGAAAACGTAGATTCAGGCAGTGATATGGAGAGCCTACCAGAAGGAGATGGAAGACCAGATAGGGAAGATTTTGTTCAGGGCCCTGATCCACCGTCCTTTGCATACATGCATTCTGAGAGGGGTTAATGGAGTAGTTTGCGTCTCCTGCAAACTTGAGCACCATCCATGTGAAGTAGAAGCACGCAAGAAGCTCAGCGACAAGTACATAACTGATTACTGATTCACTGTAATTATTGGTTCATTGGATTCTGAACATACCTCTTGCTTGCAGTTTCATCTGAAGTACTAGCACCAACCTGTACTTATGGTTTCCTTTCACAAATTAGGTCGGCAATACCACTTGTCACACAGTATTGGCACTGTATGTCTGTAACTCAGTAAACAGTTGCTTTTGATTAAACGACAAAGCTCATGTCACCCAAACCTAACCCAAAGGTAACATCCTACCACTTTATGGACTAAAAGATGAAGCCTCACCTCGATCTACTCCCTTTATTTTAAAATACAAAAACCTAGTATTGGATAGACGTCTCAAAATTCAAAATACAAAAACCTAGTATTGGATAGATATCTCAAAATTACTGAATATCTAGTACTAGGTTTTTTGTATTTTGAGATGGAGAAAGTAGGCATTAAGCATGCATCCAAGGGGATAATTAATAAATAAATTCATATCCATATCTAATAGTAAAACAACAAGTCTTGCTTCGGCGTTGACGTAGTACCATATGCATAAACCATGTCAAATATTCAGAAAAGAAACTAGTGAATTTGATATATGCTGCCTGCATACTCATAATTGGACTATTTTTGAACTTTTGGATGGAGATCGGATGGCTCAATTCTACTGATTTGGGGAAGAACATATGCAGGAATATTCACAATTGGACTCTTGGATGAATTTGAACTTTTGGATGGAGATCGGATGGCTCAAAATTTGACTGATTTGGGGAAGAACATGTGTTGACATATACATAGATATTTCCTTCGGATATTGTCTTCACAATTGCATAATAAACATTTCTAGACAATACGCACTGCGTAGTTACAAAATTAATTATACTGTCCGTAGTCTAGTTGAGCATAGTCGTGGAACACAGAGTCCACTCCTGGAGTAGAGCAAGAGCTCCACGATCCAACTCCGCCGTCGCCGCCGCCCACCGCCGCCTCGTCGATCAATGATCGGAGGTACTGTTCTGCTCCGGCTGCAGCCTCGTCGCTGATCAGTCGCTGATCGTCGTCGTTCTCATCGAAGCACTTGATCTGCTGGAGTAGCATGTCGATCTCGTCCTCCATGTCCATGCTGCTGTTGCTGCCGACAAACGGCGTGGTGGCCGAGCTCACCGTCGGCGTCGAGCTCGAGCTCTCCCCGCCGGCCGTCGTCGTCGTCGTGTCGCCGATGCTCGTCGACAGCGGCGGGGTGGAGGTGTCGAGCCAAGCGTCGTGCTGCAAGCCTGCGCCGGCCGTGTAGCTGCCGCTATGAGTGTGAGAGTGAGACCAGCTGATCAGCCCGGAGTAGTTCGAGGTAGCAGCGGCGCCGGAAGGCGGCTGCTGATGCTGCAGCCGTCGCATCTCCGAGCTGGCACCGCTCGTGGCGGGGGAGAGAGGCTGCTGGCTCCGCCACGGCGGCGCGGCGAGGTTTCCGTAGAAGGTGAAGGGTGGCGGGGTCTCCAGGCGGCGCAGCCGCACGCTGAGCTGCATCCTCTCTATCGCCGACGTGGCCATGGCGTTGTGCGACGTTGCAGCGGCTGCGGCGGCGGCGACGGCTGGGTCTGGGCCCGCGAGGACGAGCCGCGGCGGCGCGCCCCTCGGCCGGCGGCCGCCGCCCAGCAGGCGCCGCTTGAGCTTGCTGTTCCAGTAGTTCTTGATATCGTTGTCCGTCCTCCCCGGCAGCTGCGCCGCGATGGTCGCCCACCTGCCGCCATGATCACCCATCCATTCAACCATTAGCCTAGCTAGCTTCCCATGATCGATCGAGCAGGTCGTCGCTGTGGTTGAAAAGGTGTTTGTATCCAAATGCTCGTGAGATGTTCTACTACCTGCTCCCGATGGCGACATAAAGGCTGCATATGAGGCGGTCCTCCTCCTCGGTGAAGCCGCCGTGCCGGATGTTTGGCCGGAGGTAGTTGAGCCACCGCAGCCGGCAGCTCTTGCCGCACCTGTTCAGCCCTGCACCCACCACCATCAACTCCGGCCAGTGAGCTACTCGCGTCGTGAGCACGATCATCTCACCCATCAAGGCGAGACGCGACTACGGCGTCGCGGTTCACGTACCGATCTTGTGGGGGAGGGCGATCCAGTTGCCGCCGGTGCCGTGCGCGTCGACGTAGGCCTTGAGCGCGGCGTCCTCCTCCGGCGCCCACGGCCCCTTCTTCACCGTCGCCTTGTCGCAGCACGGCGCCCTGCCCATCGTCGCGACGCTGCAGCAATGGTACTTGAGGTCGTCGATCTCGACGACGCGATCCTAGCTGGGCTGCGGCGGCGGCGGCGGTGCACTGCCGGCGTTGGACATGGTGGCTGATGCGGCGGGAGGGCTGGGGGTTTTATAGGAAGGAGCCCTGATGGGGGAAGGGAAAAAGTGTTAGTTTTGTATAGCCCTCCTTGCAGGCTTGATGTGATGCTTAGTTGCTTACTATTATAATCAAATTAATTAGGGCAGATATTAAGAAAATATTATTGATACAATAGTTTCTAGTTGGGTTGGGTTGTCGACTGTAAGGCCGTGGTCAACCGTAACGCTTAAAATATAAACAGATGTGATAAATATTAAATTTAAAATGAGAACTAAATTTGTTATACTTATGTTTCCATAATATGATTCTATTTTAATTTGTATACAAATATTGCCTTTTGTTTTATAAATGCATCTTCATATTTTGTATAGAACTATATTGATCGATCTCTACCATTATAATCTAGACGTATTATGATTAGACCGTATATATTTTTCGTTATTCACCGGTTAACATGATAATTTATAGGCCGTTATAGTGAACATTCTAGTTATTTTTTTCTTTATAATATAACAGATAAATGGTAAACTTTAGTTGTGGCTTGTATGCATGATGTGTTTATCTAAAAAATTGCATGCCATGTAACTTAATTTCGCTGTTGCACTTATCGATCCAACTTCGAAAGCAACCAAATTTTCTGTCCAAATAGCTATATGTTGTGTGGGGTGTACGCTGGACTTGTTACATGTGGCAAAAATACACTCCTGATTGGATTTTTACTATCGTGACACACCTAGGCAGAATCCTGACAGCCGATGCTGACTTGCTAAATGTTTTAGCGGTGAAATATAAGTGAACTGTCCATCTTCTCCGTTAGCTTAAAGTTTGGATAAATTGACCGATGCATGCATCTCAATTTTGCAAAAATTGTGCATGTCGAACTAATGATAACCATGATTGTTTTAGATGGAATATTTCATCAAAATGGGAAATTTTCGGTCCATTCGATGTATACAGCTTTAATCAACAATGATTATCTAAAGAATAACATGATTTTATAGATAATAAAGATGCTACTTAAGATTAAAGTTTGGTACTGTACAAAGAAGTGATCTTAACTATAGATAATTTAGCTAGATGGAATTGGAATGGTAGTAAACATTGTGTTTTTTAAACCAAAATGAAACTATCCGTCACCTATTCAATTCTTTGGATGTCACTATACTAAATTTCTTTGGAGATATACTCATATTACTTTTGGTTTAAACCCACAAAATATTGTTAGACGAATGTTTCAGACCTGATTAGCTGGCGTGGGAGTAAAGCTTAAAAGACAATTGTTGGTTGAGCCATCTACAATGTGCTAGGCTATATGGTTAAGTCGTAATGAAATTTTTTTGATAACTCTCTTATTAAATCTTATGTGCAGATACTTAACAGGGAAACGCATTGGCTTCGATTCTAGCCCTGTTGCAAAAGTGTGAACGCTTTATGCCAACCGCCTATGGAAATACCATGCATTACCGTAGGCAGCCCTTTATACCAGCCACCTGTGGTAGGGCATTACCATATACGGATGGTAACCCTCTCCTAAGCCACACTTAGCAAGACCAGTCGCCTGCGTAGTAAACAAGGGTCCGTCTACGAAAATTGTTTTTCTAAGAGTGAGATGATGGTTATGCAGCTCTTTGCTAATCATATATAAAGATTTAGCAATAGGATTTGCTTTTAATAATGTCTTGTCATCCAAATTATATTGGCATTATTTATCGATTTGTGATGCAAACAAATGTGCTATGTCATAATTTGGCTCTAGCTTCTGATGAAGTAATGGCTCGGATTTTTTTTATTATCTAAAAAATGCATCTCAATGTTGTATTAGAACTGGAGGTCTCAAGTACAAATTTGGATAACATAATTAAATATTCTACTTCACATTTGGCCTCCGGGTAAAGGGAATGTTAGGGTATAAGTAAATTGACTATGGTATCCTTACATTTCCACTTGAAATCACTATTCTGAAAAGGCGTTCTTTCCCAGTTTGACGTCCTCCATTACTAGAATCCCTTCATTTTAGAATACATTGTAGTAGTTTCTCTTTCCAAAGTTGACTATCAATGGGATGCGTTTTTTTATCCGTAGGAGGTAATTGTATATATGGCATTGATATTTTTAATGTTGATTTGGAGGTATATACCTCTAATTAGCACTACTATGATATACTTTCTCCGATTTTAATGTTTGTCACCATTAGCTTTTGAACATAAGTTTGATCATTCGTCTTATTTAAAAATTTTATATAAATATATAAAAATATAAGCCATGCTTAAAATACCTTTGATGATAAAATAAATTACAACAAAATAAATAGTAATTATGTAATTTTTTTAATAAGAAGAATAGTCAAACATATATCTAAAAGTCAACCGCGTCAAACTATAATACCAGAAGGAGTATCTCTAGTTTTAAAACGTCACCATGATTGTAAAAAATCTCACTTCGAAGACTGTCAACATCCAAATTAACGAGAAATATCTCCCAGGGGTGTCATGTATGAATTACGAACACCAAGGCATGGCCTATGATCTCACTATGAGATCTCAGTAAAAAGACAAACATTTTGTAATGCAACTTATATATATGCCCATTGACATAGCAGAGTCCGGACTCTAGAGTGTGGCCGGTGTAGGTGCTATACATACAAGCTGACGAGCAAGTTCTTCTATTCTAGAAATAAAATAAACATTATATGCACGTTGTTAATTTAATTCAGAAATTATATAAATCTTTCACATGTGGAAAAAATTACGATTATCTCTGCACACCTCTTAATTTATTTTGATAGAAAGCACATCGCCTCAGCATCAGGTCAGGTCAGACATAACTATCAACATACTGACAGTATTTTCATTTTCATGACGATCTACGTATAAGTACATATATATTTATACGATCGAAGAAGGCAAAAGTCAGTGTTGTCCGTACACCAATAAAGCGTCGACAACACTGCCTATTTATATTATCGATTACACAGGTATAAACCAAACCCTTATCATTTGGAAACATCAT
The DNA here is from genome assembly GCA_003991445.1 of Oryza meyeriana var. granulata. Lineage (NCBI taxonomy): Eukaryota > Viridiplantae > Streptophyta > Magnoliopsida > Poales > Poaceae > Oryza > Oryza meyeriana. The sequence goes on along the minus strand of RYFJ01001037.1, from coordinate 159,100 downwards.
GATCTGGCATATACAATACGCATGCAACAATAGCTGCATCAACTTAACTACCATTTTCTTAATCATTAGGAGCATCATGTATGCAGCAGTACAAACAGAGTACAGTACTCTGGCTAGCTATATATAGACGGTTGAAATTACTAAATGGGCTAAGTCCTATATGGAGAATAATTCATAGAAAAATTTTAAAGGCTCACCTCATAAGGAGTGGCATGAGAAGTTTAGTAACACCTTGTTAGTTCTAGGAAGGAAAGAAAGACCTCTTTATAAGGGTGAGCTCTCCTAGCCACTTAAGACATGCATAGTATAGGGAACTAGAGAAACACGTGTGCTCACTCACCTCGCCAGGCTAGACGCGTGAATGGTCCGTCAAAATTAGCTTCTCATGCTTGCGTAGATATAGCTTCGCACGGCTTATCCGGTTGAGATAAAGAGGAGCTGCTGCGAAAATCTAGAGCTTGCCGTCGTTCGTTGTTTACTTTGTCCCGCGTAGATGTAGCTTCTTTTTACAGCTCTGTTTTGCTCGCATGGCTTATCCGGTTGAGATAGAGAGGAGCTGCTGCGAAAATCTAGAGCTTGCCATCTCTTCTGTTCTGAGCCGTCGTTCGTTGTTTACTCTGTCTCGCTCATCGCCGTGCACCGACGGATTGGGAGAGCAGGTCTCCAGAATCCTAGCCTTCTACATCCTTCACTGGAAGAGGGCGAATAAGATTTTTGAGAAGCGCTACGTGCGACTGCTCGGTGTGCGACCATCATGGCTCGTCTTCCTTCACGTTCGGATGCTGCGCGTCGTTGTCATCACCCGGTGCCGTGTGTCGTTCATGCGGTACGTGCTGCGCCTGTGTCTGCTCCAAAACAGGGCTGTAGGTATGTGTACATTATGTCTTCTGTGTTTGATCTATTTATGTTAATTGCTGTCATATATATGTTTAGATCAGATTATATGGTTCTAATTACTTATGCTATTAATGTCATGATTTATTTATGGAATAAATTAAATCTATATATGCTTATATTTTTAACATGGACTAAGATAGATATATATATATATATATATGTGTGTGTGTGTGTTTTTTATAATTTAATTTAGGAAGATCTATAGGGAAGAGAGCTTTGAGTAATTGGAAATTAATTAAGTTAACAATCCTATCTGTTAATTATATATATGGCAACTTCAGTGATAAACATATCACCATTCTATCGCACTCTAACAATGTCATCATACGCACAGTGTCATTATCTATACAACCCATGTATGTATATTAAAGTACTTGATCACCATCATACACTTAAATTAGACTGCATAATTAGAGCTCTGGTCAGCATACAAGGTTAAGTGCCCGTCAACTGTGAAAGAGTGAACTTTCGTCAACCCTTGTGACAAAAAGCAAAAAGGTTAATTAAGCACTTAAGCTATATATTCATAATCAATCAGAGAACATTGGCTAATATGGGCTGCAGAAAAGCTGATCGATCGAGGTGCAGACGTCTTTTCGCGACAAAGTGTAGTGAGAAAATAAGATCTTTTTAATATGAATCTGAACATTTCAATTGTCTAAACTTTATAGCTAAAAAGACAATTTTTTAGACAAAGATAGTACTGATTATTTTGACAATTTTTGTCTAAAAACGTCACAAAGTACAACGTTGGTTGGTTTAAGTGTTGTTGACAGTAGTTCGTTGTGACATGATATTTATTGTTATGCTGTTTTTTTTAATAATTATATGATGTTTGCATTCTAAATATATAGGGACCGAAAGTGGTCTTAGAGTAATTATATTATTTTGATATAATTATGTAAGATCAATAAAGTTTTCTTTATTAGAAAAACCAACCTTGTATAAAAAATAAAGGGGTATATCACTCCACATAGCTGATTAACCCCAATCTTCATCTTTTAAGTTATGTATTCTAGGAAACACACTAAAAGACGTGTACATGTGATGGTGCGCGCATATGTGGAGACATCTTCCAGGTAATAAAAAAGACAATCTGCACCACAGTCTCCTAAAACTGTTAGGAAGAGTGGCAGTCTAGGCAAGTTTTATGAAGGCCCTACTTTGTCGTCAATCTCCTAGACTGATCACCGTACCGGTTAACCCCGATAGTGGTGCCTAGGATCGCTAGGTGTTGTCCCTGGTTAAGGACAACTGACGTAGTGCTGAAGACTAGTGATTTAATTGCCTTTATAAATCAAAAGTAACTAATGCGGAAAAAGCACCGGTTATATAATGGTGCAGATGTGGATACATGTATAACTCTATTTGTCAGGATTTAAATCCCGCTGTTCACGGATTTTATGCATATATGAGGCTAGTGATTTTCTATGGGAAACTATTTTAATCTCTCGAGAGGATGTCTCTTATTTCTTGCATGTCATCTAAACAGTTATGAAGAAATATAACAAGATAAATTAATATTTAATATGTCACTTCACAAACGTGTAAGTTTAAATTCGATCTCTACAAGCAATAAAAAGAAAACAAATATTAATGTGAATATATGTATACTAGTTAGAGTTTAATTTGTTCATGCTACAACTTATAGAGGTTGAATTTGAATTTTTATTTTTGCAGAGTGATATATCACATATTAATCTATCTTTTTATTGGATGATATTAAAAAAATGAGAGGACATTCTCTTGAGAATAGAAACCATGCCCATTTGTCACTGGTATTTGTCTCTTTGACAATGTGTTAAGAGACATATTCGTGGGTGTGCACACTATTGTGAGTTTTGTGGCTGTGTAATTGAAAAAAAAAGAAAGTAAATACTCTTTCGCCTCAAAATATAGTTATCTTCAGGTTTAAATTTTATTCTAAATATAACAATCTAGGACATGTAAAAGATGACTTTTACCCATAAACTTTTTATGCTACCTCTAATATCCCATTACCTAATCAACCCGCGGACCTGCAGTCCACCCACTTTAATAAGAGACGTTTTAGATTTTTAACCTCAATTCTTAATCTTCTCAAAAGCGTAGTTATATTTTGGAATGGAGGGAGTACTACCGGTGTTACATGTATTTACCATAAAAACCAGAAGTTTATCTTCCAGTAAAAAATAAATCGGAAACATCCGCATGAAATATATAGGTAACCAACTATATTCCTCACCGCCTAGATGCGAGATCTCTCATGCTCAGTTATGGATACAGTTTCTTTTTCTTTTTTTTAATGAAAAGAATATACCTAGTGTCTTAGGTTGTTTTACATCGCATGAGCAAACATGTGAATTTTGTTTTTATCTCTTCATACCATTCTACGCTTGATATCGTATACATGTACATATACCTCCGAATAATGATTTGTCATGTGTACGTATATATATGTCTACATACAAGTTCCAGTTAGCCACTTGTCCTGTAGACGCATATATCCAACCATTATGAGAAGACGTTCGCACATATGTACCGGCCATGTGACAAACTTTCAAGCCTTCTTTTCCTTTTTACAAATGACAGGATCAGACAAGGTCACTGTCACTTCCTTCAACCAGAGACAATTAACCAAGCTAGGAAAACCGTGACAAATCAGTTACGATATGTCGTTGTAACCAATGTCATCGAAAATTAACTAATTACTATATGATCTACATTATACCAATTACTCTAACTCAAGTCAACATGCACGAAATTGTTAGCTACCCCTAGTTAGCAGCATGATGTGATAAACGATGGAGCAATGTTTATCTTGTTCTGGTTTGGGTCAAATATGTTGGTCGCTCCTAGCAAAGCTAATATGCTGCTGCAGCAATTACTAGTTAGATTTGGGCACTGACCATGGTCAAATCTCTCTAATCGTAGCATTTTTTAGTAAAACCTTTAGATGCAAAAAGCACACGGAGGACACATACGGTGTTTCTTTTAGAAATGGAACAGCATTTAAGTATGTGATAAATAGGTATATTTGGATTACTTGAATAAAAATAGTGTATCTCGCATGTTGTCTTGGGACCGATCGATGGTCTCAAGATAATGTACGTACTCCCTCCAATCATTTATATTTTACATTAGGAAAAATATAAATGACTAAGATGGAGTATGAAATTAAACATGAACTTTCTCTGGCCACTATGAACGAAAGGGGCAGACCTCCTACACCTCTATTTCCAAAAAGAAAAAAAAGAAAATCCTATATATTTAACATGCATGGTATAGAACCTCTACAGTCTACACAACTTTCTATGTCACGATTTTTCAATATATATGCGACCTACACATTCTTCGTAGACACCATACACATTCGTTGAAGACAAAAAGTAACAAGGATCAAAATATAGTTGGTGCCTTGCCTGCACATCCAAGTTGCTCCAGCTTCACACCAATTTACCCAACAATCAAGAACACCTAATGAGAACACCCTGTGATGCTGCACACTTTTCCTTATGCCGGCCGGCACAAAAGAGCCCCACATTGACCTGCAGGTTTGGGCTTGAAATGAGAGGAAAAGGCAGAGGTAGATGGCACTGTAAAGGTAAGGATCATTGCAAACTTTTCCAGAAAGGAATGTGTGCAAGGAGACCATAATATATGATAGTGTCAAGCACTAAAAGGTGATTAAAGGAGGAAGACTTTGCTAACTAAGGTTCTGAGGGCTAGGCAATCAGAGGGTAAAGTAGCAGGATATGTGGGTGTTTTTTTCTCCCTTGTCTTTGCCTTGATTGCCTTAGTGTTTGGATTTAGGAATCCAAGGCGTGCTTTGCTATTGTTTAATTACCTTGCTACTGTCAGCATGTTGTCATTTGCACAATCTTGTCAATAATGGCAGACAAAATAAGGCCCCGTTAGGATAAGCTCAAATTAATCGCAAATCAATCACCAATAATATAAATGGACCAATGTGCTGCTAAGGATTTCACCCTTTTCTTTTTGGCCTTTTATGGTTATTATCTTTACCGACATATGGCCAATGGCTCTTGCAACTTTGGTATTGTCGGTATTACATTTCCTACTGAACACTATTGCCACTAGAATTAAACCAAATAGCCAAATAGGTTAACTGAGCAATTCAAAATTAACTTGCCACAACTCAAGCAAGGACATGGTCAATTATCCAGTACCAGCTAGTTGCTGATCGAAATCATTACTGAAGGTACTCCTAGTGGAGAAACTTGCGAGCTGTGACTATCTACGATCGTCATGCTAATTTACTTACAGTGTTAACCACGTTTTTTAAAGCGATTAACTCCTTTTGATGTGACAGTCAAGGTAAACGAAACGAACTTGACGTAGCTACTTTTGTCTTGAGTGCGAAATCAAATGTGACGCAGTGAAAAACTGTCAACCAATCGCTGTAAACCTCAGGAGAATTTCAACCAGCGAATTCCTCTACAGTGTCTTCTCAAACATGCTCACCTTCACATCAGTAACCATCTAGGTTAATCTTCAATAATATCATTGCACCGGCCACGTTTTGTTAAATATCTCCTGTATGGTCATCACAGAAATACTTAAGATGAAGTCAAAAGTTATTCTGATATTCTTCAGTTCCGACAAGTGATAACATTGATGACTTGAGGAGGTAGATATTCTAAAATGCATGTAGACCATCATGCATATAGAAATTGTAGTGTGACCAGAGCACATAAGATTTCTTAACTGTTGATACTCTGATGGTGGGTTGGTCGCCTACTTATGGTAATAGGGCTGGTCCCTGTCAGAAATCCAAGCTGCATTGAAAAGATTAATTATTACATCGAGTTTCTTCATAAGTATCATTACATAAACTTTCATTTTGGAACATCGAGTAGGAAATTTAATTCATGCTGGACAAATTAACAGTCCAAACTACAAAGTCAAGCATGCTGCAGCACTGTACTGTCGACTGAAGTATACATGAGCCGACCTTTGCAGGTTCATGTTGCTATATGTGGACAATCAAGAACATTTGCAATCAATTTCCATGGCAAGGTACACTAATGTTCAATGAACAATGATTTAGAAAGGAAAGGACGCTTACCCCTCCAAACTGAAGGGTGTGGCTGCGGCTCTGAGGGCCTGAAAGTAGCTGACGGAATGAGCTGCATAAACAGACACTTAGGGTTAGTTGTTTATGGTATGAAATTACAATTATTTGTCAGAAAACATATGCATGAAATCTTTATAACTAAATCGTCTGATAACTCACTTGACTAATCTAGTGTAATCATGAACCTTTATTTAGTTTATATCTGGGCTTCTCTGTGTGACAGTGTCACGAAGTTAACTGTTAACTTAATAGCTCTTGGATGGCAAGTTGACAGGATATACCTTTTGTATTTCAGCAATGCATTCTTACACTATTTCAGACGGCATAAACATTGTATGCAGATTTGACTAGTGTTCCTGCAATACAATATTGAGAAAATAAGGTAGACCTACCTGATCTCCAGATCACTCCCAGTTACTGAGAAATGATGTTGCCAATGCAACATCGTCATCATGAAACAAAGCAGTGAAAAGCTATAGTATGTCGCAAAGTCAATTAATCAATCGAAACTTTCAGCTGTGAAGGATCCACCAGCAAATTAAAACAGGTCTCACACAGAGGAATCAATCAGCACAGATAGAACTTCATACTAAGTACAGAAGCAACCAGTGGCATTAGTTACAAGCTAATAGTCAATAGTATATCAAGGAACAGCCATCAAGGTGTAATAAGGTCGGTAAGGATGCCGACACGATCATTCTTTTGCATGTTGTAATAAGGTTGGGTAAATATGCTGACATGGTCATTCATTTGCATGCTCCCTACACAGCCCCTGGTTTCACTTTGAGTTCAGTTGAGTCTACTCCTCTCTTGCTGCAGGAGCCATTCCTGCTGAAGGGCTGTCTGCAAAGTACTCAGGATGTTTCAAGTTCACACCGTGCTGCAAGGAGAAAAGTATGGTGTAGATAAGAAATTAAGCATTAGTAGTATGTGTGTGTTGGAACAGAGCCTACCAGCCTATGGTCAGTGGTTATCGGCTTACCGCACCATAGAGGATTCTACATATACATTGCTGACCCGGGAGTAAAAAGTGCTAGTTTCTCCTCAAAATGCATCAAACATAGATACCAAATTAGGATAATTAGGAGTTACAATACGGACTACTGGACAGTGGTATACTAATTCTATCAATGACGTGATGAGATACTGATATCTGCCAGCAATTTCATTCAAAAAAAATAAATCTCAAATTGGTACTATGTTGAACAAACATATCTCATGAAAGCACAAAGCTTCTTTAATCAAAGCTCAAGTATTGGAAGGATGGCAGACTAGTGTCTGTAGAGCATTTCTGTCAAGAGTTTTAAGTGATATTGTAACATGCCAAGGAATCAAGGATGCCCTTTTGTGAGGTTTCATGTAGAAGGTATATTGATTCTGAACCAAGGAATGAAAACAAAACTGTGCCGACCTTGATGTGATTATAGCTGAATCAGTCATTTGTCAAGAATATTGTTGGAAAGAAAAATTATAGAAGATCATTTGTCAATTAGACCTGTATATGAGCAGCTCATCCCAGCCTCACAGGCCTGTGCTTAAATGCTTATTTCACGTACTATTAATGTTTTGTTCTTGCAAAATGTTCTAATACAAGTAGGCTGTACTGATTGTTGATTAGTCTATATGAATTAGGATAAATCATAAGCACCATGGAGCATATAAAACTGATCTATTTGCCTATTTGGTTTAGTAGAAAACATCAACAAGTAATCTCATTGGTCTAAAAAGGTTAACTAAAGCCATTCTACTGTAGACTTGTGAGTTTTTAGGGATTTATCAATGCAGAGATTCAAGTCCTAATAAAACTAATAATTGCAATTATGTGTCAAACTGAATAATTTGCGACTTAAAGTACAGTAGCAACTGGTGAGCTAATGCAGCAAAAGTGAAAGCTTAGATGTAACAGGAAACTGGTTTACCTCTTGCAAGGCCTTAGAAAGATCATCCATTGTTAATACAAGGCGCCTATCCTGAAGAACAGAATGACTGAACCAGTAAACAAAATGATTGATCTCATGCTAGTAGTACCATGGTACTCCAACTGCAAATTAAACCCACCTTAGGTTGCTTGCTCTTGTTATCTTTGATAGGTGCAGCTACCCTGGCTTTGCAATGCCTAGTTTAAGGGGAAGAATCATGTGATGAACAAATTAGTGTGCATGATACATTTTAACTGTTACAAGTTATGACACACGGAACACTATAAAAAGCTTGACTTTGCATACATAAAGTTATAGTCAGTGTTGAAATTACATCCCGTACCACATCAACACAATGCACATTTAGCAATCTATCTTCTTAACCTATTTTACTATAGACATAAGATACCATGTTTGATACTTGGTTCCATGATCACAATGTGTAACAGGATGATAGCATAAAAAAAGGCAGCACAAAGAAGATGAAAGTTGGTGGTATGAAGAAAACAAGCTTAAAATCAACATGGTTATCACAAATAACATCTGACTAAAGGCTGCCAGCATAGGAGAAAAGTGGCTACTTTAATAATCAAATTCGACAGTTCTCAACACTCTCAAGAATCAAGCATATCACATACGCCTCCATTTATGAATGATACCAGAAATCTCAAGGGTCATGACCAACTTAGAAAATCATATTTCTTGTTCACTATCTAAAGGTAAAAAAATGGACTCCAAGAACCAATAACCACTAAAAAGGAACATATAATTGCACATATGGATCACATTAAGTTGAAAGACGTACTGAAGAGAGTCGCTTGCAATGTCCGAAATGAACTTTTGGGTGGCTACAGCAACTAGCCTCGTTCTGCAGAAGACAAAATTATGTTTCATAAGACAATGTTGTCATTCATGCAGACCAACAATCACCAAATTTAAAGGAGAACAGCAACTTCTCCCCAGACTAAATGGCAACACGCTACAAACAATCCTAACAGCCTCAATTAATCTGATTGTCACCATGTGAACAAGACTAATTAGGCAAAATTCAGTCCCAATCTCTTCCGTGATTTCAGGGCAGTGAACGAATTTCAGTTTAACTACCAATTCAGCCGAAAGAGTTGGGCGCTTACAAGCGGAGGTCGGGGCAGTGGAATCCGCTGCGGCCAAGGTAGTGCTCCACCAGCTCGTCCGGAATCTGCCGCACCACCGCATCAGATACGGAACCCGGCGGGAAGAAAGAGCGAGGGCACAAGAGCAAGGGGGGCGACAGGTTGCCGTACCGTAGGGGTGTAGTCCATGAGGGAGGAGAGGAACTCGGTGAGGACCGCCTCGTCGTCGTGGCGCCCGTCGCCGCCGGCGGCCGCCCCCATGCCCCCCGGAACCATGGCGCCCCCACCCCCGCCCCCGCCTGCGCTGTTGCTCCCCATCATCCTCTAGTCCCCCACCTCGCGCGTCCCGCTGCCTTCGTCGGAGGAGCTAGTGGATTTTAAGATCTGGCACGGAACCTTGTGTTGGAACTTGGAAGGGGCAAAGAATATAGAACTCACCGAGGGAGTGGTTTTGTTGGCGGGGAAGTTCGCCGCCGGTGGACCTGGAAGGGCGGACGGTGGCGAGTTCCGGAGGAATCGTCGCCGGAGGCCCGAGAAGCAGCAGGGAGAGGGGAGTGGTGGGCTGAATTCCGGCCCCTTTTGTAATAGCCGTAGGATGGATCGTTACAGCCCGTTTGAAAATCATCCTCATAAAATAAGTATAGAAAAAAATATAATTACCCCGTAAATGTTTTCACACTTAAGACGCATACGATATAGACACCACTACACAACGCACATTGTGGATATTTTGTATTGGCAATAAGAATATGGAGCTACTCGTGAGACCTAAACTTGATAGATTGTGAAGGAATACGAAACAATTTATACTGGTTCAGGCCCTCAAGATGAGGTAATACCCTGGTGTATTGTCTTTGAGATTTCTCTGGTGAGATTGTATACTTCTTCTGCCCTTAGGGGTCGCTCCGCCTCCCCTTATATACCGGGGGACAGGGTTACAGGGTAGAAATCCCAGTCGGAATCCGACCAAGGCTTTCCTTATTAGTACATAGAGAGTCCGGCTAAGATTATATCTCTTTCCTTGTCATACAAGATAATATGAAGCCCCAATTGTAGGGACCGGCCCACCCTCTGTCCGAGTGGTCGTAATTGCCTTCCTTGAGATACCTAGGGCCCATGGCAAGCCCCTGAGACCTTCCTACTTGAGTCACAGCTAATGCTGAGTGCTCATCTTCCACGGTGAAGAGATTTTTAAGTGCTTTGCTCCTGAGTACTCATTGTTTGACTGCTTCTTCTCTCGAGTCCTGCTTCATGTCAGCTAGAAATGAGCCTATGAAGAGCTTCATGGAAGAATATAAATAGTGTGCGCCGAATAGGCGCACCTATTAGGTGTAGCCCCCAACTTTATGCTTAATTGTGAAACAATTAAACATAAAGTCAAAGATTTTTAACCTTTTAACCTTTTCTAAGTAGTATACTACCCAGAAATTAGACTCTTCAGCATCATGTCAGCTGGAAGTATTTTTGTTCAAGGCAATTTTGACTAAGCATGTAAGCCGAGTATCAATATGGAGTAAATCCAATGTGTGATGAGGTATACTTGAGAGATACCTGCATCCCCAATTTTAATGGAGATCAGCTATTGATCCTTATAAAAATATATCCTCAATACCTTAAAATAATCAAGATACCCGAATGTATACACCCGGCTGTAGGCTTAGTATGAAGCGTATCTGATTATTTAATCGGTTCTTGTAAAATAGCACCTGCATCACGATTTTAACGCGACCAGTGGGCGACCTAATAGGGCATGCTATTTAAGAACTTATATCTTTGGCCTACTACCGAATAAGTCGGCCCAAACCGATATACCCAACGCAGCCCACAAAATTGGTATCCCTCGCATGTCTGAACAATGTCATTGGCATCGGTAACCGTAGTCGGCCAGAGGAACCCTTGTCTGTAAGCCTTTTTGACTTACGTTTTGGATGCAGCATGGTTGCCACAGATGCCCGAGTGGATAAATTACAGGATCTGCTTGCCCTCCTCAGGTGTGACGCAGTGCATGAGAACTCCAGATACGCGTTGACAATTTAAGTATTCTCCAACTATGATAAAGCTTTTGCTCCGTCGCTTGACTTACTCAACTTCGTTGTGATCTCATCCCCCTAGATCTAATCCCGATTGGCACTAAGCCATATCCAAGTCAGACCATAGAGAAGTGAGTTACCTCTTGGCCTATTTAGATAAGAATATCATATAAAAGAGAAAATATTTATCAGAAAGCGACTTAGCTGTTTGGTATTGCACAAGTTGGCAGTGGGGATGTCATTCTTGCATTTGAACTTTTGAGCCCCCGAGCATATCACTTATCGTTCTGATAATCTTCAGTTATAGGAGGTCAAAGACGGTTGCGACCGACTGCCACAATGAAGTTGTCCGACTTGCGTTTGGGATTCCCAGCCTTAGTCGGGGCCACGTCATTGGTGTCCTTCCGCTTCTTCTGTCGGAGTGCCTTTTTGTCATCGAGGGCCTCAGCAATAGCATCGGCCGAGTTGGCGTATTTGTTCGCCATGTTGAATAGAGCTTTGACAGAACTTGGAGGCTTCCGAGTGAACTTAGCGATGAATGGGGTGTCCTTGACTCCTTTTCAAAAGGCGGTGATGACGACCTCGTCCTTGATCTTCGGGATTGAATTCCTCTTCTCAGAAAACCTTTTGATGCAATCACGAAGAGACTCGTTCTTCATTTGATGGCACTGACATAGATCGTACTTGGAAGATGGTCTTTCGTACGTTCCTTGGAAATTGGCGATGAAGCGTTCCCGGAGTTCTCCCTAGAAGCCGATTGACCTCTTAGTAAGTTTAGTTAGCCATGTCCTTGCCGAGTCGGCTAGAGCAACTGGGAGGTAGTTAGCCATGGCCTTGTGATCTCCTCTAGCTGTTCGGATCGCTAGAGTGTAAACTGTGAGCCAGGAATCGGGGTTGGTCTTTCCGTCGTATTTTTCAATTCTAGTCGGCTTGAAACTTAACAGCCAGTTGACCTGTTAAAGCTCCTGGGTGAAGGCCGATACTCCTTCATCTGCATGAGGACTCCGACTCTGACTGCGACAGTGAAACCGCTCGTGGTAGAGGCCAAAGCGCTCATTCTCGTCTTCCAGTCGGCGAAGCTCGTCCTCCTCGTGTTCGCGGCGCCGTGCGTTGATGTCTCACCGGAGATCACGTCGTAGTCGGCCTCGGAGATCCCTGTTGTCTCGACGGTCATCTTGATTTCGGCGCCATCGGTCATTATTGTGGTTACCGAGTGACGTGTGGCATGACTCTGTGTGCGGCTGACTAGAGCCGGCTGCTCGGCGTCATGTTGAGGCAGATGAGACCACCGTTGGAGAGGCCGGCCTGTTGGTCGGTATGAGAGTGTCACCCGACTGTTGACGCTGCTGATATGCAGCAATAGTGATCATGGCTTTAATCCTTGTTATCGTCGGGGTAGCTTGGTGATCAGGCCCAAACTGCAGTGTATCCAGTAGAGTCGCTGCGGCCACAACGTTCTGTTAAGGTGTTACGAAAATGTCATAGTCGCCAACTCGGGTTTGAAGGATCTCCCATTGAGCAATACGCCCAGCTTTGAGCAGATTGTCGTTGCGAGCATCGCGCTCGACCTGCAGGCATCTCGAGTCTTCCTCCTGTTGTTCTCGCAGTCGACGGGCCTCTTTCTCTTGTTGGTCGCGTAGTCGGCGTGTCTCTTGGGTAGGAGTTGAGCCCTTGGATGCCATGAAGACTTCGCGTGGTGGAGAAAAGCTTGCCGAACTGTTGTCTGACTTAAAGTCAGAATCAGAGTAGTTGATGGGGGTGATACAACTCCGACCTTCCTAGATCCGATCTTAAGCGGCTCTGGGCCGTATCCGAGTCGAACTCCAGGGGATCGGGTTTGCCACATCAGATGTTGTTTGAAGTTATCCGCGATGTTGCCGAGTCCGAATGGGAGATTGACGATCTCCTCCTCTCTTAGCCCGATCTCAGCCGGCTCGAGGCCAAGTCAGAGTTGAACACTGGAAGAAAGAGTTGTCCCGAGACCCGGGTATGTTGAAGATTGCCGCAGCATGTCGACGAGGATCGCTGCAGCGCTATGTGGGCCGACCGGCGCGGAGTCGGCTTGATCCTTGGCCGATCGGATCGGATCCGAGTCGGACAGGGTGAGGTTGCCGAATTTGTCGGTGACGAAGTCGAGGCTCCCGAAGGTGGTTGTTTGCCTGAGGAAGAAGTTGATGCCATCGACTCCGGTGGTTGAATCCATCAGGCTTGTCGAAGATGATCTTGCCAATACCCCTACCTGGCGCGCCAACTGTCGATGTTTTGTATCGGCAATAAGAATGGGGCTACTCGTGAGACCTAAACTTGATGGATTGTAAAGAAACACGAAACAATTTATACTGGTTCAGGCCCTCAAGATGAGGTAATACCCTACGTCTAGTTGTGGTGTATTGCCTTTGAGGTTTCTCTGTTGAGATTCTATGCTTCTTCTGCCCTTAGAGGGCGTCTTGTCTCCCCTTATATACCGGGGGATAGGATTATAGGGTAGGAATTCTAGTTGAAATCCAACCAAGGGTTTTCCTTATTAGTACATAGAGAGTCCGGTTAGGATTGTATCTCTTTCCTTGTCGTGTAAGATAATATGAAGTCGAGTCCTACTCTATCTCCAATTGTAAGGACTGGCCCACCCTCTGTCCGAGTGGCCGTAATTGCCTTCCTTGAGGTACCCGGGTGTCACACCCCGATCTAGCACCACTATACAACGGCGCCAAATAGGGCGTGCCGCAGGAAAACAGCGCGAACTGCCTTCCCGCGGAACCGCGATGCCGATACCAGTCCTAGGACACAGCGCTGGTATCTACGGCAATCAGATATGCATCATTGCAGTACCTTAAATAAATAATAATTAAATAAACTTATACCTTAACTTATGTTGCCGCTCCGGAGCAAGCCGGAGACAGCAACGAACAACACAAAGGCAGTGGCAGCGGTGAAACAGCAGACTAGGGAACTTAGGTGGTTATTACAGGCTTCAAAGAGAGGCTAGTCATTTTATTAATCCGTTTTGTTGAAATCTTTTAAATCTACTAGTATGTGCTTCTCAACAATCAAGGCAAAGTGAGTCTCGCCCGATCGGAGTGAAAGATTCATCAATCTTTATTTCTCCAGTTTTCGCAATCCAGAATTCACATCAAACGGCTTCCCGAGCCCAAGCATTTTCCCGGACTTTCCGAGTCCTGCTGTCCATGACAACCAAGCCATTTCATGGGACGACCCGTGTCCTCGACAGCACATCCTTCTCATAGTTCCCAAAACCACACCCGCTTTTGCTAACAGGGTAAAATAAAACTACGCTAAGGAATCACCTCACATCCGCCCATGACCCTGGGCACAGGTGTTCAAATAGTTTAGACCTCTGCAGAGGGGTACACTTTACCCACATGACGCGACTCACTCTAGTCACCCGCTCACACTGATCAAGCACGATCGGTGGCCTAAAGGTTTTCGCGACAAGGCATTTCCTCAGCCCTCCCAGGTTACCCCATGCCAACTGGAGGGGTCCTCGAGACCAATCACAGGGTAGGTCCCAGACCATGCTGTACCAGGAACCCAGGAGGCAACCCCGACGCCCTCTCGCACGATCCACAGTCCAATGGCATGCAAGACGTCCCTGAGAGTCTAGTTACTCGGCCAGGGGCTTCCCAATTCACCCATGTGGTTGTACTGTCATATGCTCGGATGAAATTCCAAAAGAAATCAATCCTTAAAGCGACCACACAGGCATCTCACACACTAGATCGGCCTTGTGTCGTGAATCTCCATTTTGAAACTCATTTTTCTTTCACAAGGCACCGACCCAGGTATCGGATTTTCCAAACGTTTCGTAAAACCATATTTTACCCAAGAAGTTGCTCTAATTTTAAGTTAAAGAGGCGACCGTCAGTACTCGTACAATAGCGCACGAATACCGAGGCGCGACAGCGGTGGTTACAAGGGAACACGGTATTACAATCATCAAGGGAGGATTTAAATGCAGCAAGGTTGGGTAGGTCGCCCGGTCTGACTCACAGACGGGATCGAACGATTTAGTGCACGCATATCAATGCAGGATTTCACAAATAAAATAATTAAAGTTCACATATAGGCTCGATTGATCAAAGGTGACTTGCCTTGCTCTAGGTCTTTACGAGTCTTCGAGAAATCGTTGCGAAAACCGCTCCAAAACGATATTTCCGGCGACCGTTACTATACACAAACACACAAAAATCAACACAAAGTCTAAGAAACAAATCCTATTTAGTGCTAATAATAGTGCCATTAAATAGATCTCAATTTTAGAAAATTACTGGAATGGAACGGAGTCAATCGGAGTCACAGATTAAAAGTTATGAATTTTCGAAGATTAAACGGATTTCTGGAATAATAGAATTTGTTTATTCGGAATTATGGAAGGGAATATTCCCTAGAATATCGAGGCAGCCAGTGACAACTGGGGCCCCTGGTACGGTAGGCCCCCTGGTCAGTGGAGGGAGGGTTATGACTGGTGGGCCGCGGGAGAGATGTGGGGCCCAGTTGTCAGTCCTATGTAGGGTAAGGAGTGAGGACGGCTCAGCTCAGGGAGATCGAGCACTGTGTTGGTTATCGACGGCCGGCACCGCGTGGGGGCGATTCCGACAAGTGTCAGCGGTCTGCAGCAACCGGCGGCGCCTACGGGGAGAGGTGACCATGGCAAACTGTAACGCCCCGGTTTCCGGGCCGTTAGAAAACTATTTTAGTAAAAACCCTAATTTCAAAAATTTTGGCTTTTTCTGTGTGCTTAAGAACTAAGTGCCATGGATCTTAGTCTGAACCTCCTTGAAACCCAAAAACCTTGGTCCCAAACTCTCTCCTAAAACCCGAGACTCGAATTTTGCAATTCGATTGTCTCTCTCAAACTTCCTCTGAAAAATTCCAAATCAAAATCACCTTCAAATCTCTTCTGAAGCCTTTGATTAAAATCCTCTTATTTCATACCTCCCAAAAATTCTCTATACTCGGGTTCGAATTTTGCAATTCGAAGCCCTCCATTTAAACCTCCCTATTTTGTTCATCTCGGAAACTCTGAATTCCATCAAGAACTCCCTTCTCGAAATTTGTCAATTTATATATTTCTAAAGCCCTAAAATCCCAAGAATTAAATTCAAATTCTAATCCTCCCTCAAGGTCTTGAAATTCTAATCCATTGCAAATTCCCAAAAATATCCCTGAGAATCAAGTCCTAGTTTTAAATCAAACCCCCTTTGGATCTCCTCTTTTTCTTTTCCCAAATATCATCCAAAAATCCATATATATATATTTAAGCTCAGCCCCAAACCATAGAAACTCCTCTCAAAAATTCTCCAAGGTCCTAGGAGATCAAATCCCAAAATCAAAATCAAATCCGAAATTTAATCTTCAAAATTATCCTTCCAACAACTCTCTCTAAAACCTCTCTTTCAATATAAATAAATAAATAAATATGTATTTAAATATACATATATATATATATATACCCATCTCAGAGTCCCTTTGCAAAATTCCCCTGATTTAATTCCGGAGAAATTAAACATCAAATTCCTAATTAATACCCTTTTCAATTCTCCAAAAAACCCTATCCATTCCTTATATATATATATATATATATATCTCCAAGCAAATATCCAAACCAGTACAAGTCCTCCTAAAAGATCTCTAGAATCTTGTGGTCCAAAATATAAAATTTGTGGATTAAAATCCCTATTGGAAACTCTCCAAAAATCTCTCCAAATAAATTCCAAGAAAATCACAAGCATCCCTATTCCTTGGGCCGTCCCTCTCTCCTCGGCCCGAACCAGCTTGGCCTCGGCCTTCTCTCCCGCGCGCGTCCCTGCTGGCGAGCCGGCCCATGAGCCGCATGCGCGCACAGCGCAGCGCCCGCACCGTAACCGCCCGCGAGCCAGCGAGCGCTCGGCCGCCGCTTAGCCCACCCAACTGACCGCCCGGACCCACCGGTCAGCCGCGCGACGGCCGACAAACGGCTGTCTCCTTCCTCTGACTTCCCCAGCACGAGCACCACGTGCTCGATAGAATGCCTCAACCGTCGCGCTCAAAAAAAAATCGTCCTCCCGAAGCCCACCGTGGTCAATCATCGCCTCCATGTCCTGTCCCATCGCCTTGCCGTGCCATTCTGCCTTTCCTCCTGCCTGGCCGACACATCGTCGTCTTCTTCCTCAGCCTCTCTCCGTTCTCTGTTTTCTCTCTCCCTCTGTCGATTCTTCTCAGCTTCTCCTGACACCGAGGAAAATATCTCCCGTGCGCCACCAAGGTCAACTCCACCTCTCCGTCCTGTCCCATCCATCACCGCACCCATTCCTCTCGGTCTCCCCTTCTCTCCTCGGCACCAGAGCATGACGCCATCCACAGTGACTCACCTAGACCGAGCTCCTGTCACGTCATGCCTCCTCTGCCATAGCCATGCCCGCAAGCTCCACCGCCTCTATTAATCGTCGTGTAGCACCCCTCGCTACCTATAAATACCCCCCTTGGACTCCCTATGTCGCCCCATTCCGAGCAAGCCTCTTTCTCTCTCTGACCTGAGGACTCCACCTGTCAGCCTCTGAGCCTATTTCCTTTTATTTTCTTTTTATTTCTTTTCTTTTCTAAAATAATTTTTAATCCTTTTTATTTTCAGAAAATAGTTCAAACTTTAAAAATTCATAACTTTTAAACCGTAGCTCCGTTTGAGCCCATTCAACTCTTAAAATTTTTCTAAAAATGAGATCTACACATTGGCACTATTAGTTGTATAAAATAGATCCTGATTCTCGGTGTTTTTGCTTACTTTGTTTTGTGACATGTAGAGGCCATTCCCGAGGAGTCGCCGGAAGAAGACTTTGTCAAAAACCCGCAGGACCTCGAGCAAGGCAAGTCACGCTTGACCATGTTGGACCCATGATTTAAAATTTATTTTATTTCAAAAACTTGCATAAATAGGGACACGACTGTTTTCGGCCACAGTTCGTAACCGAATCTGTTTGGCCTAACCTAATTGCTACATTTTTACCCGCCTTGGATAAATTGATGCCATGTCCCTTGTAACCCTATCATCTTGATGTTCGTACTTGGGTATGAATATCGATGACCCCTTTTTACCCAAAATAAAATACGACGATGGGAAAAACTAGGGTTTTAAATAAAATGGTTTACAAATACTCGACACCCTTGGTCGAGAGAGTTTGCGAAATAAAATAGTTTTTTAAAACTTGGTCATGGGTCGTCGCTGCCTGTGTGGCTCCGACTTCTCCGGACTTTTAAGGACCGTTTCCTTGAGGAATTGCACTGAGCATGTTACAGTGCGACCACACGGGTGGAATGGGACACCCCTGGCTAAGTAACTAGTGTTCCTAGGATGGTTTTCGGTTGCTAATAAATATGGGACTGGCTGGGTGCCAAGAGGGAGATATACCCCCGTCCCTGAGTATAGGAAATGAGTTCCTGGTACTTGGTTGAGTGTGAGCACCCATTTATAGGGCAGCGTGCTATCCTGGGAAGGCTTTGGAAAGGCCCTGTCGTGAACCTTCCCCGCTGATGAGTGTGGGAAGTAAGCTCGCGTCGTGTGGGTAAAGCGTGCAATCTTTGCAAAGATCAACTGAACTGTTCGAACAGCCGCGCCCACGGTTATGGGCAATGTGAAGTGATTCCTCTAGCGTAGATTTTTAATTTATAAATATCTGTGCAATTGTTTTGCGGGTTGGGAATCGTGACCAAAATCGATCTGTGTGACTGATGGATGGCCTATGTGGCCTAAAACGGGCCTGTGTGACCCGGGGTGTCGGATGACACCGGAGTTAAGTTGTTTGAGTTAAATGTTAAGTTATGAGAACAAGAGAATCCATCTAAATGGAGGTACCAGAAAAGGGTACGCTCCGAATCGGAGATTTGTGACAAATCTCTGACTGGTGGAATGGGTCGAGACGTGAGTCTCTTCCCGACTAACTTAATTGTGGTGAGTTGTTGCAAAGCAACTCACGGAATGGATTGAAGTGTGAGCTTCTTTCCGACAACTTAAAGAGAACACTTAGAGTTTTAAAACCACAAAACTTTTGAAAATCACTTTGCGAAAATAACCCTAACTTTCCTTGCTAAGCCTTGCATGCCACATAATTTCCGTGACTTGCTAAGTACCCTGTGTACTCACCCTTGCTTATCTACTCTCAGAAGTCTATGAAGATGAAGACCCGACCCTCAGCTAGTTCTACCAGGATCAAGTCGAGTACGAGGAGTTTTAGGGTTTTGATCTAGGTCCCCAAGCCGTTGCTTGTGGGTATAGGGCTACCCGTGTATTTTCCACTGCATACTTTTGTAATGTATCGTTGCATGTCTCGAGTTCTGTCCGAGGCTGCAACTTATGTGCAGACTATGTATAATAAATAAAGCAAGTTTGGCTGTGATCCACCGATGTCCTGTATGTACCAGTTGGTCTCCTAGGACTGGTACAGGTATTACAGGTAATGGCATTCCTCCTCTGCTGACCTGTACGGGTTAGCGGGGGAGAAGGGGCGTTACATGAACATACCGAACGGCTCGAATCGTGCCGGGGGTACGCGACGGCGGGCGGCAGCGGGTTGTCGAGGCAACGGGGAGAGAGAAGGGAGCATGGCTCGGCTTCCTTGGCGGTGCAGTGGCCGTGGCCATCCATGACGGCCGAGAGAGGGTGGTGGGGCTCCAGGGGACGAGGGAAGAGGAGGAATGGGTCTCCGGTCTTGGGATTCAAAGGGACGGCGAGGTTCGGCGATGGCTGGCGGTGAGACATTGGGCGACGGAGAGGGAGAAAGACGAGGAGACGGCAATGATGGCCGTGGCGATGGCCGAGGGGGAAAGAGTTTGACGGTGGCGCATGGTCATGCACGGTAACAGAGGAGGGAAAGGGACACAGAGGACATCCATTGCTCGGTATTGCATGTGTTCGGAAAGGGGCTCACCAACAGGGAGAGGCAGCGCCGGCAGTGGCGGTCCAGAACACGGGCGGGTTGGCGACGATGGGGGGACGACCGAGATGGGTTGGATGGACTCAGTGTAAGCGAGAGGCGGCATTCTCCGCGGCCATAGAGAGCGACGCCGGAGGTGGCCAAACGACGACGACCATCGAGCTTCGAGAAATAGGGCGGCCAGTGGTGCAATGTAGTGGCCAACGGCGCTTGAGGGGGGACGAGACCAAGGAGGAGCTCTCGGGGGGGGGGGGTATTTATAGAGTGTAAGGCGGCGTCCGAGGTCGGTTTGGGGAGAGGGGTGCCACTAATGATTGAGCTTACTCATGGAGGAGAGAGGAAGAGAGAGACGAGAGTACATGGCGCGGCGGCAAAATCGCGCGGGCGGTAATTTCAAATGGGCAGCCGGGATTCGCGAGGCGGCGGAGGCGGTCTATCGTGCGGTTCGGTTTGGAGTGGGCACGCGGGTTTGCGGGGTCACTGTGGGGACGATGATGGCGTCGGCTCGGCGGCTTTTGACCGAGCGGCAGAGGCGAGAACGGGAAGCGAAAAGGAGGTGAGGGAGGCGGGGAAAACAAGCGGCAGAGCGCGGCCAAGCTTCGTTGTGGTGCGTGTGGCGTGCTGCGGCGGCTAACGGCGGACTCCGCAGGGCCGGGCGGCGTCACGGCGTAGCGGTGGCGTCGGTTCGTCATTCGGTCGAACACCGTCGGGGCGGAACGGAGAAACGGAGGAAGAAGATAAATAGTGGAGGGGAGATCGACGACTGAGCAGCACGCAGGCCACACGGCGCTCATCCGTTGGCAGCCTAGCTATCCGCGCGGGCGAGCGGGGGAGCGCATGGATCAGACGGCTGTGCTGCTCGCGTGGCGACGATCCAACAGCGCGGCGGCTTAAAGACGATCAGACGACGGGCGCAGCGTTGGTGGGACGCGTGGCGATGATCCGTCGGTGGCGGCGCGCGCTGCGCCGGGGCGAGCGAGAGAGATTGGGTGGCTGCGCTGGAATGGAGGAGGGCCACATGTCGACAATCGGCGGGCACGCGGCATGCTGCTGGCCCGTGGGCCGTGCGGCTGCAGGAGAGAGGAGGATGGCGGCCCATGAGAAACAGTGCCTCCTTTTATTTCCTTGGAAGTTATTTGAAAGGATTTTGAGTAGATTTGAACTGTTATTTGAATTCAAAATTTTATTTTTGAATTCAGGAAAATTTGAGGGATCAAGGGGGGTCCAGGGTAACTATTGTTTGGTATTTTTGGGATTAATCTTTTTCCGAGGATTTTTGCAGGGGATCCAAAGAGAGAATATTCAAGGAGGGAGGATCAAATTCAAATTACAATATTTAATTTGAATTTTTAGGGGAAAGCTCAAGGGAGTTTTGAGGAGTTTTCCTGGGGCTTTGGATAGAGGCGAGACTTATTTGTGTGTGTGTGTATATATATATAAACATATATATGGGTATGTTTATGGAGGGTTTTATGTATATATATAGAGAGAGAGAGGTATTTCTATATATACATATACATATACATACATATATATATATACACACACACATAAGTTGGTGGGGTTGAGTAGGAGGGTTGATACATGTATGTATATATGCATGTATTCATATACTTACATATATGTATGGATGCTCATATATATATATATATATATATATATATATATATATATATATATATATATATATATATATATATATATATATATATATATATATATATATATACATATTGGGGTAGATCATTGAGTAGAGGTGGATTTCAAGGGAGAGAGAAAACAAGGAAATTTACAGGAAGATTCAATAGGGGGTGTTTTTGGGTTCCGACATCGGATCTTCTGAACGGAAATCGAATCAAAGATGTTGGCACATCGGTTCGGATATCGAAACAGGAGATTTCTCAAGGGAGAAACTGAGGGAGTTGTCGTCAGGGTTTTAGGAGCGGAGCTTGATGACGGTGAGTCAAATCCGGGGATTGTTTTAGAATGGAGGATTTTGAGAGTAGGTATTGTCGAGATCAGGACGGAGAGACAGATTGAGATCCAAGCACGACATACAACACAGCACACAAGATTGAAATTTTCACAGGTAGATTTTAGCGAAATATTATTTAATGTCTCACTGAAAGCTAGGCGTTACATCGGGGCCTATGGCCTCCACACATACCACACCCACATACTTGTGAATATTCCTCTTATACATGCTCAAAGAGACGGGGACTAACGGCAAATCCTTTCACTCACAAAATCCTATTGAAAGCTCACTCCTATGTGTAATACATATAGACATCAGGATTTGAGTCCTGGTGGGTGGAGTCATGCACCCACAACTCCACCACCATATCACCGATGTTTCTCTATGCTTTTGACAAATACTTAATTCTATGATTTGTTATCGAGTAGTACAAATTTTGCAATATGTCACAATACTTTTCTTCTTCTTTAGTATGCCATCATCAATTAGTTACATTCACTTTGGTCTATAAAAAAATCATTTTATCTATGCAATTTAACATACCATCACCAAACTAAGTTTTACCTCTGTCACACTAACAATACATATTACATATCAACTCTAGCTTCATGCACGAGTACTATGTTGCTATCGTTATCTGACCGCCTTCCGAGGCTACCTCGCTAGGTAGGCACATATGCATTGGATGCCAAATGGGTTGGTGAAGCCGTAATCTCTGTTGTGGAAACGGACTAAAATGTTACTACGTTGCACGTAAGCTCTTGTGCGCATCTAGACACTGCTATGAGACCAGTGGATATACCTCTCCTACAAGTCCATTCTGTTGGTACTGCGTTATAAGGTAACACGTTCTTCCTACCTCTACCTTCCAGAACTCCAAGTACACGTAAGACTATGTCACTGAGAGCAGAGGCACAACTCCATTAGTTGTGTGTGGCTAGACAAATGGCACATAAAATGCCTCTACGTTTTCATGGAGAACCCCAATTGGCCCAAGCCATTACTGCCCCTTGAGTCACAACGATACCACCTCTTGAGTTGTGGCCACATCACACAGCATAACATTTTTGGAGAAAGTTTCGTGCCAAATAGGTTCTATGGTGGGATTAGGGTGAGTGAAAGAGATTTCAAGAAAAAAATATTTTAAATATAGAGTGACTAGACTAGATGAATATGAAATATTGTATAAAAGAAATACTAGCTCTGTTTTAAATTACTTGCTATTCTAGCAATAAATTTTTTTATCTCCTTGTTATTCTCTCATTCCAAATCATTTTTGAGGTGATCTTCCATCTCTACGCTTCATCGATGTAGCCAATAGCCATACATAATTGTTATCAAAGTTAATGCCGCTTTAAGAAACGATATTGTCGGCGAAATGGGACCGGGGGTCCCACGGTCTGCGGGGACGCGTGGGTCATCGACCACGTCAGCTCCCCGCGGGGCCATCCCTCCATCGTCCCCGGGCTCGTCCCCAGGGACGACATCGCCATCGGTGTCTCCAGCGGTCCGGGGCTCGTCCCCGGGCTCCATCGGCCCCGGGCTCGACCCCGGGGCACTCTATCCAGCGGTCCGGGGCCCGTCCCTGGGCTCCATCGGCCCCGGGCTCGTCCCCGGGGCACTGTCCCCAGCGGCCCCAGGCTCGTCCCCGGGGCGCCGATGGCCTCGGGCCCGTGCCTCGCCTCCGGGCGTCATCGTCTCACTCACTGCCTGGGGCCCACCTGTCGGTCCCCGGCAGGCTCGCTGGACCAGTCCCCAACTACCTACATTAATGACGAAGCGAGGCTGTCGCCCTTGTCGACTGCTTGCCACGCGTGGACATCCCAGGACGGCCCCCCGTGGACACCCGACTGCACCGTCAGAAGCCTTTTTGACTTCGGTGGCGAAGCCATGCGCCGAAGTCAAAGCAGTCAGAGGTTCTTGACTTCGGCGGTGTGATCCATCATATCACGTCGCGTCCTCACGACTCCACCGCCGCTGCGTACCAACTCCGGCATGGGCGTTGCAGGCAGACAGGGGCGACGGGACGCTCCTCCAACTCCAGCGTGGGCGTCGCAGGCGGAGGGGCGCACAGGAGAGCTCACCGGAAAATATCTCCCTCCGCGTACCGGCACTGTAGACTCCCCTCGCCTACAAAGGAGGATCCATGCCGTAGACGAAAGCAGGCAGCAAAAGCTCCAACCTTAGATAACAGAGATCTCCCTCTCCTTCCTCGAGTCCGGTCGCTGGTAGAACGACCGACGCCACCTCCGGATTCCCGGTGAGCTTCCGAGCTCCCGGGGTCCTCCTTGTAAACCACAATACCACATTCATCTCTCTCTCTCGGATAGTCCCAAACACAGGAGTAGGGTATTACGCTCCGGCGGCCCGAACCTGTATAAATCCTCGTGTCTCCTCCGTGCGCAACTGTGGATCGCCTTCCCGGACGCCCCATGTGAGCACCACGCTTCGGACGGTCCGAACCCCGCAGCTTCTTCTACGTCTTCTTGCGTATCTTTCTTCTACACCCTGACGCCGGCTTCGCCTGAGAACAACTCCCCTGGCCGAATCTCAAAAAGGGGGGTCTCCTGACTTCCTGCCGTCGAGGCTTCATCCTCCGACAGCTGGCGCGCCAGGTAGGGGGAGTTTCCTTTTCAGGTGGTACGCTGGCGCCTCCAACATCGACGCACTCCATGGCAGGAGGCCATCATCCACGGGATTTCAACGAGGGGCTCGGCGGCTTCACCCCGCCGGGTGACGCTAGCCCGACGCCGAGCCCGCCACGCTCCCCGTCTCCCTGGGGATGCGCGGCGCGAGCCCGGCGGGATGAGCCTCCGGCCAACAATGGCCATGGCGACCTCCGAGACCGGCTGGACCGGACGCGGGTTCAGGAGGACGCCCGGGTCACGATCGAGCGGCAGCGCGAGCGGCGCACGAACGCTGCCGCAAGTCCTGGGGCCTCCGGTAGGGGCCCTGGAGAGGACGGCAAGCTTTCATGCTCCGCGCTACGGCGGAACAGGAGGAAGCGCCAGAAGGCCAAGGCGGCAGCCGAGAGCTACGCCTTGGCGGCTACGGGCAGCCCCCGGAGCTATGATGCCCGCGGAGGCGATGGTCGCAGCAAGCGGCAAAAAGCCGCACGCGCGCCGCCACCACCGGCAACAGCCCAGAAGTGGTGCCCTCTCCACCAGACGGATTGGCACGACATCACGGAGTGGCACGCCGTCCAGCGCTCTCCCGAGCGTGCCGAGCCGGCCATAGCTCGGGGATGGTGCGCCTACCACGACACCGATCGGCACGACATCACGGAGTGCCGCGCCGTCCAGGGCATGGCCGAGCGTCTCAAGCCGGCCGCAGCCCGTGGGTGGTGCGCCTTCCACGACACGGACCGGCACGACATCACGGAGTGTCGTGCCGTCCAGCGCCTGGCCGAGCGCCTCGAGCCGGTCGAAGCCCGGAGGTGGTGCGCCATCCACGAGACAGATTCGCACGACCTCGTGGAGTGTCGCGCCGTCCACAAGTTGGCCGAGCGCGTCAAGAAGTCCCGGCAGGAGCAGTAGCGGGCCGAGCTCGCTCCCTCTCAAGGGACCTGAGCCCGTCCGGTCGGAGCCCCTGGCTCCCGGGCGCGCATATCTAGCCCCGGTCGCAACCTTTGGCTCCCGGGTGCGAGCCTAGCCCCGGTCGGAGCTTCGCTCCCGGGTGCATATCACCTCCCGGTCGGAGCTCGGCTCCCGGGAGCGGGTTTAGCCCCGGACGGAGCCCTGGCTCCCGGGTGCGTATCTCACCCCGGTCGAAGCGTGGCTCCCGGGCGCACATAAATTGCCCCGGTCGAAGCCCTTGGCTCCCGGGTGCGCCCTTAGCCCCGGTCGGAGCTTTAGCTCCCGGGTGCATATCTCCTCCCGGTCGGAGCTCGGCTCCCGGGAGCGGGTTTAGCCCCGGTTGGAGCTTGGCTCCCGGGTGCGTCCTTAGCCCCGGTCGAAGCTTGGCTCCTGGGCGCGCATATTTAGCCCCGGTCAAGCCCCTGGCTCCCGGGTGCCTATCTGGCCCCGGTCGGAGCCCTTCGCTCCCGGGCGCGAATAAATCGCCCCGGTCGAAGCCCTTGGCTCCCGGGTGCGTCCTTAGCCCCGGTCGAAGCTTGGCTCCTGGGCGCGCATATTTAGCCCCGGTCGGAGCCCTTCGCTCCCGGGCGCCGATCTCGCCCTGGTCGGAGCGTGGCTCCCGGGCGCGCATAAATCGCCCCGGTCGAAGCCCTTGGCTCCCAGGTGCGTCCTTAGCCCCGGTCGCAGCCCTTGGCTCCCGGGCGCGTATCTCGCCCCGGTCGGAGCGTGGCTCCCGGGCGCGCATAAATCTCCCTGGTCGCGACCCTTGCCTCCCGGGCGAATATCTCCCCCCGGTCCGATCACGGAGAGCTCACTCCCTCTCAAGGGACCTGAGTCCGAGGGAGCTGAGTCCAAGTCCCGGCAGAACCAGTAGCGAGCCAAGCGCGCTCGAAACGGTTCGGACGGTCCGAACCGTCGACGGACGGTCCGGTTGTAGCGACTCGGACCGTCCGACCCTTAGGCGGACGGTCCGAATCCTGCTCCCGATCCAGAATGGCTTCGACAGGGCGCAAGTACCCGGACAGCATTGTCTCGGCAAGGGCGGGTCCGGGGAAGTTGTCCCGACATGGTCCATATCCATACCCGGGCCCCTGTGCCCGGGCACATATCGGTCATATATAACAAGCCATATTTCAGTTCGGGGCCCCTGGGTCCCGGACACGTATTGAGCCGAGGCACGGATTCCCGAATCCGTGCCCCGGGCCCGACACTGAGGTGCCGAACCAGGGCAGCCCTCGCCAAGGCGAGTGCAAGCCTAGGAACGCGACACCCGGAATAGGGCGCGATAGCCCGGATAGCACCGCCCCGGCGAGAATGCTTCCGGAAGGTCGTCTCACACCCCATATTCAAGCCCGGGCCTCCGGAACCCGGCTTGTATCAAACCGTATCCTAGTCCGGGGCCCCTGGGTCCCGGACGTATATCCTTAGCGCTAGCCGGGGCCCCCGGGTCCCGAGCACATGCCAGACTCGGGCTCGCGAGGGAAGCGAGTCCGAGCTCCATTCCTAGGCACATCAAGCATCTTCACAAATCCGTCTGTATAAACACCCTGTAAGTTGGGTAAACTCGGGCCAGCGTTGGACTTCTCCGGAAACTCAGCGCTAGCCTGGGCCCATGTATATACACTTTACATAAGCAATGTTTTTAATATCCTCCCCGGTCTCGTTCCTTTCGTCGTTCTCCATGTGTTGCGTTCGTAGCATGGGATGGACAAGGGAACGAGCCGGACGCTCTCACAGTTCACTATGTGTAGAGTAGACCTCTCCCCGGTGGTCCTGGGGGACGATTCATACCACACCAAGCTCGGCGCCCGGGGAGACCCCGTTTCTTCTTGGTGTACCGGGCCGAAGCCGTTCTGTCGCCATACCTCTCGTTAGGCTCTCGGGTACAGCGCTACATCGACGAGCATCAACCACGACAATATGCAGCTCGACAACCTCGACTCCCTCGAGGAACGAAGGTGGCGCGCTCCGCTCCGCGTCGCTCGTTACCAGCAAAGCCTCAAGCGCTATCTTTGGCGTCAGGTTCGGGCCCGATCACTTCAGGTTTGGGGGTCGAATCTCCGCCGTACCTCCGTACGGGTCGGAATGAAATCTTCCCCCCGTGGGAAGGCCCCTCCCTGGTGATCGGAACTTCCCAACCGGGCTCGGTAAGCCTGGGAGCATCTTCACGAATATTATCCGAAAGCACATCCTGTAAGTGCCTCTAAACCTCAGCACTGACCGAGGCCGGGCCCCGTGAGTATTCGCTTTCCATAGTCATACTTTTATTATCGTTTCCCGGCTCGTGCCCTTATCCTTTCTTTATGTCACGATCGTGGCGATTTCCCCCCGGGGCATAATCGGGTCGCGCCCATGCGGTGGCTGGGTATTGCGCCTAAGCATCTGTTCCCTACCAGTGAGCTACCGTATCCCATCTGCTAAACCCCGGACATCGTCTAAGCCCCGGCTTGCGGTGCCCCGCTCTGGTTGGCTTCGGGCTCGGTTCTTTCCGCTGCTAGGGGGCAGATTCCTTATGCGCAGTCCTTCCCTCCGCTCGGTCGCGACCGCGAAGGGGCCCCTAGTAGGTGGTAAACGCAACGGCTCGCAGCATGGAATGGACAAGGGAACGAGCCAAGTGCTCTCACGGTTCATCATGTAGAGCCTGTCGTCGCGGCATCGCTGTGCTCCCTAGGCCAACGGGGCCCGGGGGCACGGAGGACCCCCGAATCCGGAAGACGGAAGGGACCGAGCCTCCAAACTCAACCGCTCTGCAAGCCTCGCGCCCAGATGCTCGCGGCCCCTTGTGGCCGGGCTCTCGGGGCAGGTGCCTAACCCAAGCCCCGGGAAGGAGACTTGGGCGCTACGGCGGTTCACGGCGGAGGGGCCTGCTACTCAGCGTTCCCAGGGGCCGGCAGAGCTCCCGGTCCCGGGATTGTGATTCCGGGGCCTTGCCGCCCTCTTCAAACGTCCAGGGCCCGGACATGGACGTTGGGATCAACGGCTCTTCGCCGCTGCTGGACCTCGATGTCGGATGACGCCCAGTACTCGGCGTTCGCGGACACGAGGCCCTGAACACCAACAACTTCCGAATAATAGACCAAGGTACGAAAATATAAATATGATCATATACGTATACAAACGTCTCTCTCGTACAAGACAGGCAAAACCGGAGCGCAAGCACGAGCGAGGCCCGGGGACGCCATCGCACGGGGAGAGGTCGCTGGCCTCCTTCGGACCGGATCCCGGGCGACGTCAGAAGGAAGCCGCTCGGGGGCATGGGGGCCCCCGGGCCCCGAAGGTGCCCGCGAATGGCGTCTGAAGGAAACCGGCGTCTTCATCAACCTCTTCATCAGTCATCGGCTCTACAAGATGTTCGCCTCAGTCGAAGAACCCTGCCTCCGGGGCAGCGGATTCGACCACGGCCTCCCGCGCCTCCTCGCGAACAACCGCGACCTCCTCGCGAACCACCGCGACTCCCTCGCGCGCGCCGAACTCACACCCCCGGGACGCGAGCCCAGCCTCTTGGGCCCGGACGCGTTCTCCCCGGGAGAGTGTTTCCTTCTCCAGCGCCTCCATCTCGGGCCAGGCACGGGAGAACTCATCGGCGGTGGATTTGGTGGCGGCCTCCAAGCGGACGACGCGCCTCATTCCTGCCGCGGTCTCCGGCCAGCGGTCGCCACGAAGAACTCGGTAGCGACAGTACGGGCGGCAAGCTGCCGCATCGCCATCGCGACCGCTGCCGCTGGCCTTCCTCAACACTCGTTCCAAGTTTTCAACCCGGGCCCCGGGTACGTATTGCCTCTAAATCGACGAGTCATCAAGCTTCATCACTCCACGGCGAACCAGGCGGACCCAGCGTCCCCTCATTTCTTCAAGACATGGCACTGTTCCTGCCCGGGGTTGATCCCGGCCGAGCAACAGAGCCAGGGGCCACTGTCGGCGAAATGGGACCGGGGGTCCCACGGTCTGCGGGGACGCGTGGGTCATCGACCACGTCAGCTCCTCGCGGGGCCATCCCTCCATCGTCCCCGGGCTCGTCCCCAGGGACGACATCGCCATCGGTGTCTCCAGGCTCCATCGGCCCCAGGGCGCCGATGGCCTCGGGCCCGTGCCTCGCCTCCGGGCGTCATCGTCTCACTCACTGCCTGGGGCCCACCTGTCGGTCCCCGGCAGGCTCGCTGGACCAGTCCCCAACTACCTACATTAATGACGAAGCGAGGCTGTCGCCCTTGTCGACTGCTTGCCACGCGTGGACATCCCAGGACGGCCCCCCGTGGACACCCGACTGCACCGTCAGAAGCCTTTTTGACTTCGGTGGCGAAGCCATGCGCCGAAGTCAAAGCAGTCAGAGGTTCTTGACTTCGGCGGTGTGATCCATCACATCACGTCGCGTCCTCACGACTCCACCGCCGCTGCGTACCAACTCCGGCATGGGCGTTGCAGGCAGACAGGGGCGACGGGACGCTCCTCCAACTCCAGCGTGGGCGTCGCAGGCGGAGGGGCGCACAGGAGAGCTCACCGGAAAATATCTCCCTCCGCGTACCGGCACTGTGGACTCCCCTCGCCTACAAAGGAGGATCCATGCCGTAGACGAAAGCAGGCAGCAAAAGCTCCAACCTTAGATAACAGAGATCTCCCTCTCCTTCCTCGAGTCCGGTCGCTGGTAGAACGACCGACGCCACCTCCGGATTCCCGGTGAGCTTCCGAGCTCCCGGGGTCCTCCTTGTAAACCACAATACCACATTCATCTCTCTCTCTCGGATAGTCCCAAACACAGGAGTAGGGTATTACGCTCCGGCGGCCCGAACCTGTATAAATCCTCGTGTCTCCTCCGTGCGCAACTGTGGATCGCCTTCCCGGACGCCCCATGTGAGCACCACGCTTCGGACGGTCCGAACCCCGCAGCTTCTTCTACGTCTTCTTGCGTATCTTTCTTCTACACCCTGACGCCGGCTTCGCCTGAGAACAACTCCCCTGGCCGAATCTCAAAAAGGGGGGTCTTCTGACTTCCCGCCGTCGAGGCTTCATCCTCCAACAAATATAATTTGCCACAGCTTCTTGTTTGGTGTGAAATTAGCTCAAATGATAAATAATTTGAAATGGAGTAGTTTATACCATGCTACTCCCTCTGTCGTCGATAAAAATCTTGCCAATAGAAACTTATATACTTCGGGTCCTGTTAGGATGTAAGGGGACGGGGTTTTATATAGATTCGAACCATACTCAAAGTAATAACCCTAATCCTGTCAGCCAGGTGACCTGTTTTTTTTTTTGGTATAGGAAGAGTATGGGTACAATATGTGGATGTATGTATCTAGTCTAATTCTAGTATGTATTCTTGAAGAGGGTTCCGACGAGATAGTGCTCGGACTAGTTGTTGTGGGATCTCAGGGACTATGGCTTGGTGGATCTAGGACTTGATCTTGATGGGCTTGATTACTGTAGCTTGTGTTGATCTGAGTTGAGTTGTCCTCCCCTTGACATGGGGACTTGTATTTATACTCATAGGTCCCCATCGTATCCTTGTAGGACTAGTGGAGATAGAATATGTATGGTCTTATCCGACTAGGTCTTCGGTATTTCACCATGTGAGGCGATAATGGCCTATTAGGACTCTTCTGGAGATGGTGTCCTGTCCATATACGTCCATTGCGCTGGGTCTAACATATGTAGGATTTTCATATATGAATGTATTTCCATGCTTAAGGGGTATCATATATTTATTTTTTTACTGCAAAATAGTAGGGGTATCCCATATTTATTTCACTGATCTGCATTTGAAATATAAGGTGTTGTTGTTTTTAACAAAATTGACTAATAACTGAACTAAAATACAAGTGTTTAATGTTATGTATATAGTATTATTTCAAGATATTTTTTATTGTTAGTTTTGTAGGTATGTAATAATAAATATAAGTAAATAAAATTAATGATAAAAGTATAATATTAGAGATGGTATAAAAAACTAATACATCTTATTTATATTTTTTAAAGAACGGAGGGAGTGTATTGCAGATTTGGTTTTGTTCTCTTCGAGAGAAAAAAAACCGTACTACTACTACCAGTCCAGGAATCGGGGTACGATGCGAGCGGCCCAGATTGCCACGCCGACAGCCGACCATCTCCACCGCCCCCGCGGGCTCCGCTCTGTCTATCCACTCGCTCCCCTCCCCGCTCGGCGCGCTCGTCTCGGCCTCGGAGCGCAGCAGCCGGCGAGAGATGATGCTGCTACGGCCGCGCTTCCTCTCCCCCTCCCCACTCTCCTCCTCCGCCCGCTGCTCCCCGCCTCCCGAGTCCTCCAGAATCTCCTCCTCCTCCTCCGCCGTCCCTCGCCCGCCCGGCCGCCGCCGCCGCCGCCGCCCCGCCTCCAAGCCCCCGTCGCCGCCGCCGCCGCCGCCGCCGCTGCCGCACGACCTCCGCCGCCTCACCTCCCGCATCGTCGACCTCACCCGCCGCAGGCAGCTCTCCCAGATCATGGAGGAGGTGGACGCGGCCAGGCGGCGCGCGCGCGGCGGCGGCGGCGGTGGCGTCGCGGGGGCGGGGCTCAACACCATCGTCATGAACGCCGTGCTCGAGGCCTGCGTGCGCTGCGGCGATGTCGACCTCGCGCTCCGCCTGTTCGACGAAATGCGCCGTCCCGGGGGATGCGGCGTCGACGGCGTCTCCTACGGCGTCCTGCTCAAGGTATTCCTCTAACTAGCGCGTCTTATCAGTTCGGGGGAGCTAGGAGGGGACGAGGTGGGAGGGGCGAACAACGTGAGCCCCAGCTGCTCACCACTGCGATGCTAAAATTAACAACAGAATGCTACATTGGTAGTGAACGAAAGCTATTCGTCAAACAACGTGTATTCTTTAATGTGTGATTGTGTAAAATACAGGAATGTGAAGTATGTGAATTAGGGCCTCTGTATGCTTATAAAAGGGCATCTGTATGCTGTGCTTACTTAATCGCCCTCTAGAATATAGATATCCAGAACTGCTCAAGGAAGCTCCACTGTTATTTTATTTTGAGTGAACATGCTGATAATGAAAAACAAGGAGTACCCCTGAATATAAAATATGTTTTCTTTAACCAGTAGCTGTTCCTGTCATGATAATAGTGGCAACAAAATTTACACCACAAAGCCTTATAGAGAAGCGGGCTATCTACGAGCAGTATTATATATATTTTTCCTGATATTCCCATCACCTATTCATATTTTGGCCCAAAACAAAAGCTCTAGGTGCTTCATGAGTTTTTGTGTGGTAATTAAATTCATCATATTCTACCAAAAGTAGCCAATATGTGATATGTTTCCATTAGAAATCCATGTTCCGCCTTGCAAAAGAAAAAAGAAATGTTTGAAATTTGGTTATGTTTCCTTTTAATATTTTTTCTTGAGAATCAGTTGGAAATCTTATGGGTCAATATAAAGTTGTTCATTCCCCTTTACCTTTCCCAGTAACTTTTTTAAATTCCACGTCAGATTGTCTGAGCCCTCAATGTGCCAATTCTCGATTAACAATTGCATTCTTATTGTTCTGTGCTTGAAGTCCATCCTTGAGAATTATTGCATCTAATTAATGGATTGAGTAAATTGCTCTGGTGGTCCTTATACTTGCTCGGTGCTCTCATGCCGGTCCCTAATCTTTGAAATTGTAGATTTATATCCCTAATCTTGCTAAATGTACCAGCGAGGTCCAAATTTGACACGACCGCATCCTGGAGCTGATGTAGCATGTCACGTGTAGCCACATTACAAGGGACTCCTTGGGCACATCGTCAATTTCTCAAAAAGCCCCCCACAATCCAAATCTTCTTCACAATTGTTCCCATTCCCCAAATCGCTCGTTTTCTTGAATCTTCGCGTGCTGTTCCCCTCTGTCATCATTGCCATCGTCATTGTGCTTTTCTCTGCAGCTACCGCTCTTCCTCAAAGACACCAAGTTCCCCACAGCCACCACCACTGCCTTTGCTTTCCTTTTGTGAATAAGATTTAGATCGAGGGGAGGTTTTCTGCGAAATTGACCATGGCCTGGGAACCCCTTGCAATGTGTGGCATGCCACATCAGCTCTAGGATGCAGGCATTGAAAATTTGGTCTTCTTATGGTACATTTAGCTAGATTAGGGGTCTAAATTTGCAATTTCAAAGATTACGAACCGGGATGAGAGCACCAAACAAGTTTAAGGACCACCAGTACAATTAACTCTAATGGGTTAACTTAAATTAGAAAGTGCTCCCAGTTCCTTACTCCCTCCATTCCAAAATATAGGATTTCTAGGTTGTTTAGCAAATACTGAGGTTAGGTCAAAAGATTCCTTTTTAGTCACTTCAGTTGTCAATTTTTGAATTTTGAATTGCTTAGATCCCTTTTCCAAGCATCTGGTTGGCTTTGGAATCATTGGGAATCACGCAGGAATGCTTATATTGTGGTATAAAATTTGAATCCTAGAAATGCTTATATTTTGGAACGGAGGGAGTATGTGATAGAAGTTATTTGACATCCATATGTTTTGAGCTGACTGCTCAGTTAAATGAAGGATCTGAGAGAATCTCACAGTGTAATTTTTATTCTGCTACATTTTCTATTATTTGAAGGGTCTGGGGATAGCGAGAAGGATAGATGACGCATTCGAGATACTGGAATCAATTGAGAAAGATACTTCTGTTGGGAGTCCCCGGCTCTCTCCTCATCTTATTTGTGGTTTTCTGAATGCCCTTATTGAAGCTGGTCGGTACAAGATTGATCTTTTTATCTTCCAGTACATAATCGTTATAAGAATACTAGGATGAACAGCTGTTCTTAATTATTATTATTCTTGTATGAAAAGCTAATTCATGAAACTAAACTGTCAACTCTGTACCAGAACAACAGGTCTAATGTTTCAAAAAAAAAGGTCTGGTTCAAATCTATTTAGCTCACTTATTGGAAAGTACTAGATGACACCCCGTGTGTTGCTGTGAGATGTTGGTGTGTACATACAGTTTTAAATTGCAATATATGGATATGAGAAATGACTAATTAACCCAACAGCAAAAAAGGACTCATGCAGGCTAGAAAAATTATGTCCTAATCTGAACCATTAAAACACTATCCAAGGGTTTCAAAATTAAGTGATGATGTGGCCTCTTGTGGTGGCTTATTTATAGCAATAAGTGCACTAAGTGGGTTCCAATTATATAGAATATATAGATTCGTGGTCTCTGTTTATAAACAAGTGACGAGTTTTAGCAAACTACATCTTTCAATGGCTAGAAATTGTTCCTTTGATCAGTTTTAGTAATCTATCTATCTATGTTGTCGTGGTTGTTAGTACAGCGGACACTTAGATTGAGTGCACTGTGGTTAGGATGAGGTTTTGTCACAACTATTTGTTTTAGGCACAATATTCTACTCATAGCTCTATGGCCTATTCCTCTTATTAGTATTTCTCTAACACACCTTAGCTAGCTGTTTACTGATGAGGTTGAACTTCATAGGAGATATGCGGCGTGCCAATGCTCTTGTTGCCCGTTTTCGCCAAGTCCTTTATGAAGGCCACTCTGTCTTACTATACAACTTGCTGATGAAGGTGTCTGTTTGTTTCCCTAAATACTTATATGGCTGTTTTATTTAACCACTGCCTTAATCACTCAAATTTCCGAACTGAATGTGCTCTAGGGATACATAAAAAGCAACTTCCCTCTTGGAGCTTTGACTGTTAAAGATGAGATATTACGTCAAGGGTTAAAGCCGGATAGATTGACCTACAACACCATAATTTCTGCCTGCGTAAAATCAGCAGAAATTGATATGGCTGTCCGATTTCTGGAAGATATGAAGGTGTCTCACAAGTGTTGGAAAGGCCAGTTTTAGCCACAAAATTGTTTTGCATATGCGCGTAATAGCCTGTATAATGAAAATGGGTTTCTTACATTACAATGCAGGAAGAAGCTAGTAGGGATAATAATCCTGAACTCCTTCCAGATGCTGTTACCTACACAACATTACTTAAGGTATGCCGCCTGCCAGCTTAACAATTAATAATAGTTGCAGTAATATCTTCTTTTTTGGTTAGAATGTTTGTTAAAGTTGATATTGCTTTTTAAAAAGTTCTTGATGTACTTAATATTGAAAAACGTGTTTGACAGGAAAGATGTATTGCGACCTTTTATTTATTGTGTATATGCTTGTTTGGTTTCAAAATGTATCACTATCCTTTTTTCTATTTAATAGTATGTAACGGTACAAGTTATTGAAGCATTTGCAGGGTTTAGGAAATAGCCGAGACCTTTATTCCGTTTTAAAGATTGTGGTGGAGATGAAATCTGCACCTATTTCTATCGACAGGACGGCATACACTGCAATGGTAGATGCCTTGCTAGCCTGTGGGTCTATTAACGGTAAGATATATTAATATTTTTTAGTGGGGAGTTTGCTATTTAACACTACAGAGTTTTCAAGTTGGGATTATAACATTGTTAACTAATAAGTGACCTAGGCCCCACTTTCTGTCCTCATCTTTGATATTGTTTTCTAACTGACTCTTTGAAATGCAGCTCATTAGGGGCCATATAGAAATAGGCAAGCAGCAGTCAACCTTTCTAGGACCAGCAGCATTGCGCATGAACCGTACACACGCGGTTACTATTCACGCGTTGCTACTGTTCATGAGGTTGTTTAGAATTTATATACAAGATAAGATTAGATTGATTTGTTAGCTATTTCCATAATTTTAGAGATAAGTTTTTTATGGTTCAAGCTATCCCATCTATATAAGGATGGGGTTGTATGGCTATTCATTAACCAACAAATAAACAACTATCTCCCTCTTGTCCCCGCCCTTGTGGTGCAGCTACCTCCATGGCACTGTCGGGCCACTTCGGTCCAGGGACACCTCAACTAGGCCTAAGGGCCTTTATCTCAACCTTCGCTCGTTAGGCTGCAGACTTATTTTTCACCTTTATGTGCTTATACTGTTCAACTATGGCCTTCAAAATGGAATATGTAATCTTGTATGTTGTGAAATATAGTATTGCCAATAACTGAAATGTGCTATAATATGGTGTTTAATTTTTTGTGGTGGTGTTATTGTAGGG
The DNA here is from genome assembly GCA_003991445.1 of Oryza meyeriana var. granulata. Taxonomy (NCBI): domain Eukaryota; kingdom Viridiplantae; phylum Streptophyta; class Magnoliopsida; order Poales; family Poaceae; genus Oryza; species Oryza meyeriana. The sequence continues at coordinate 122,551 of RYFJ01001037.1, read as the reverse complement.
GCTCTTTGCATTTTTGGTGAGATAATAAAGCAGGCTGGCAACAACAAAGACTTGAGGCCCAAACCTCATCTTTATCTTTCGATTATGAGAGCTTTTGCTACTATAGGTGATTTAGATATGGTCAAGAGACTGAACAAACGCATGTGGCCAGATTCAGTTGGATCCATTAGCCGTTTGGCAAAACAAGAGGCAGATGAACTATTAATGGAAGCTGCCATCAATAATAATCAGGTAGACATGAAATTTACTTATTTGATAATATGATTTGGATTTTTAACTATGGAATACTTTGGTCATCTAGCTCCTAACTTCATGAAATTTTGACTAGAATGGGTAAATAATATCAATTTCTGTTTTGAGGTGCATACTAGGTAGGAAATAGTTGTGCCTTTTGTGTTAATTTAATTACTATTGACACCCGTGTCAGGGATGTAAATATTTGCTGTTAAAAGGTATTTACTGTTGAAAGGATCAAGGGACAATTCTTATCCAATCAACCAACTTATTCCAAGATGCACCCTATTCAATGTCTTTGATTATTTTTTAGCAAGAACAGAAAAGCCAGTTTTGTTTTTGTGTTTTCCAAGGTCCATAATGTTTCATTATTTTGCTACAAGTATATTCTTCCCATTTTTCATATTATAATAGACAGATACATTGTGATTTGTAGAAAACATTTATGGTGCCTAGGGGAGCTGATGTTTTCATCAACAAAAACAAATAAAGTTTTATGAACCTGCAAGCCTTTAACATGTAATGCCTTCCCTGGTATGAATAACCAAAGAAAACAAGCAGTACTACAATATGAGCAGTGCATAACTGACTTGTTGCCCTTTTATGTTCTTCATACAAGCTATGAATTTACATTGAAATGTTGCATGATTATATAAATTTATGTGCATTATTTTTATGAACTTTTGGGTATTTTACAATTTGGGAACAGTAAGTGTACATTATGCTGGTTTCACAAAATGGGGGTGCTATCTCCCCTGAGCTCAAAGCATTTTTCCCATTATATTTTGTTACTTAATTGTATATTTTTATGAAGCTTAGTGTTATGTGTTCACAATATCTTGAGAAAGCAGAATTGTTTTAAAATATGGCTTGTTCCTGTGATTGTTAAACTGCCATTTAGCCTATATATTACCAAATATAACACAGCAGTGCAATGTTCATGAGTTTGCTCCTCTGTCTAGGATTTCTGTTATTCTTTTTTACCCTTGAATGTCTTTGCTTTTCTGCGTGTTAAATAGACTCAATATTTTCAAATATTCATGTTTCTACCACTAAAAGACACTTTTTTCCAGATTGACATGGCTAGAGGACTTCTAAGAAGAATAGTGAATGAGAAGGAATGTTTCTCTTGGACAAGTAGAGTAGGCATGGTATTCTTCTTTTGATTCTGTTCTTAAATACTATTTCACTTCATTGATTGTAAAGGTTAGCTACATCATGGACATGGAACAATTATCTTGAAAACTTTACATGGAACAATTATCTTGAAATCTTAACTTTCTTATGTGAACTTGCATGCTCTTGGCATGTTCTGATCTTACATTGCGAAACTGAACTTTTTCAGTCTGGCACTGTTCCTTTCCCTTTCTATATTTCTGAACACATTATGTTGTTAATTTGTTCCATTTTCCATACTATATTTTTGAATAATTTGTTCTGGAGTGGAATTTCATTTACCTAGAATTTTCATATTTTAAGATTCATTAGTATTACAAGGGCGAACTTACATAATTCTAGTCAGCATAGTCTTAGATGTTTCTGGACTCACTATCGTGCATAACCATACAGCAAATGCTACAATCGTTCGGAAGAGTCTATAATTAGTTTCAGAAAATTCTACTTTAGTGCTTCCCAAGTGGTGTGAAATTGCATATCTAGTTTATTAGATATTCATAATATCATGTAGAAAAAATAAATTTCACACCCGTGCAGTCATGTGATAGCCTATTTTTAAGTGAATTATCCTGTCAATGTCTGATGATAAAATCTGATTGGTTGCAACATGAAAACAGAAATATCTGTGAACTATATCCTTTTCATTTCTGGTGCCTAAATATTGTATATTTTCATGTTATTCTGAATGGGTGAAACTGCGGGTTTAGTTTGACGTTGGGGCCTGGTTCCAGGAGCATGTAGCAAACAACCAAATGTTCATTGCAAAAGAAAGCCAAATGTTCTTTTTTATTCTGACAGCTCTATTAACGTTATGTGTAAAGCATCACCCTTTTTAAGTTTATTTTATTCTGTTTGTACCAGGTGGCAGTTAAAGTTGAAACCCTGTCTGGGTTCACCAACTCTCTTCTTAGACCCCATGTTTTTCCACAGGTTGGTTACCCGCTATGTTCATACTACCTCCGTCCCAAAATGTAGTTGTCCAGATTCGTAGCTAGAAATAGCTACTTTGGGATGGAGGTGGTATTTTATACCCCTTTCTCCACTGCACTCTGCTTGCCATATCTGAAGTTTGTCTATTGGTACCACAGGTTATCTTGAACGATCCTGTTGAGAAGTATATGATTCCGTTTCAAGAAACCCAGCCATTACATGCTGACTTAATCTTGGAGGAGGTTGTCATGCGATTTTTCAAGGATCCTGCAGTTCCTATTGTTGATGACTGGGGAAGCTGCGTTGGTATTGTTCACCGACAGGATTGTACCAAGGTATGGTATCTCCTTTAGTTGGTACCAGCAATAATAGCGTTGATCCTTGCACGGAAGCTAGTGGAATGGTTAGCACTGGTTTTAGTGGCAGGGACCAGTGTTTCGATAAAAGAAAAACCAGCCACTTCAGCTTCTCTTCCAAAATCAGTTCGAGTTTGGTCAAGGATTATATTGCGAGGGGGAAACCAATAACAAATTTTGGTCGTTTTTCATTTTTATTCATGGGATATATATTTGCTTGTGATATTAACCTTAACAAACTCAACTGATTTGGGACTTCACTAAAACTTGTCTTGTCCATGATAAACAATAGGTTTGCTCTTACCCTTTAAAATCAGATGGCAGTCTATCTAGTGCTAGAAGCATGACTGGCTGCGAGAGGCTCCCACGCTTATTTGCTTGTGATATTAACCTTAACAAACTCAACTGGTTTGTGACTTCACTAAAAATTGGCTTGTCCATGATGAACCATAGGTTTGCTCTTACCTTTAAAATTCATTGGCAATCTATCCTAGTCTAGACGCATGATGGGCTGCTAGAGGATACCACACCTCTATCAAACTCCGTACCATGATATAACGTTGCATTATAGCTCCAATTTCAATGCCGACATAATTGTCGGTATTCTAGTATTCTCTTGTCGATCTAAACATTTTTAAATCTGCTCTCAGATTGATGCGCCTCTTCTTTCAATGTCGAGAGGACCACCGCTATGTGTTCCTACCTCAACCTCCGTCGAGCATGTCATAGATCTCCTCCTCCGAGAGAAATCCGAAATGGTGGTTGTGGTGAAAAGAGGCAACATGTACGAAGGCAGCTACACGTCCAGCTCACGCCCGCTGGGAGCTTTCTCCCTCGCAATCTTGTGGAAGCTCACCGCTGACCCGTCAGACAACGATGGCACAGGCGCAGCGCACCATCTTCAGCAGGATATGGAAACCAGCAATTGTGGCTGAGTACATTGCTAGTCTTTGTGTGACTCCACTTCTGTAATTGGCCGGGTGAAAAGTCTATGCCAATGAATGATTTTGCTCTGTCAAGTGAAATGGTTTTGCTCTGTCCAGTCCATTGGACCATAGCAGAAAGCATTGCCATCGACAATGTGCTGTAGTAGTTCTGATCCGATGACAGATGTAATCTGATGCACACGTCAAAAGTGGGCTGTGGAGTGGACCCGATATTGAACCAATGACATCGATAGTTTAGGAACCAAGATGCTGGCCAAGTGGCCATGGTCCTAGCTTCACCTTAGCTTGTTCTGCTCGCATCCCGGTGTCTAGTCCATGTCTTGAAGCCAATGGGAAAGGACCTTACCTGACGCCTTCGTCCTGCTCTCAACTCCCAAACAGGGGACCAACAAGGCAGCAAGACCAGCACAGGCCACAATGTTCAATGCTTTTCTCGCCGGATGCAGTTGCGGTATCCTTTATTCGGCCAGTACTTCCCGCGGGTCAAAGCCTGGTGCTTGCTCGGCGGTTTTGATGCACGGATGCCCAGGCCAGCGCGGCCGAGACAATATATCCGGCTACGCGGTCCGTTCCAATCCACATCTCCTCCTGCAACTGCAAGCCTGCCATGCATTGATGCCAACGGCGGCCGGCGACGGTGATGCACGTACGCGCCCGAGGCCCAACGCTGCGACATCCGCAACGCCGAAGGGTGCAGTGTTGCAGGCTCACGATTTTTTATATTTTGGCTTCTTTTAAAAACTTGTTTTATAAATAGATCTCTAAAAAATTATTCTAGGAATGGAGCCTTTTCTCAGCACGCCGAGGTCTAATGTCTCGGCGCCAACAACGCTGACACTGGCACCCTCTTTCCCATGACAACCCTGGCCGCTAACATGAAAGGAGTCGACGCCAAAGAGATTAGTATTAAGGATCTATTTGTAAATAACTTATTTTACAAATAAATCCTTGGCACCGGCTTCTTTGACGCCAATGACCTATTTATAAATAAGTTATTTACATTTTAACTTTTTTAAGAGTCTGTTTGTAAAATAAGTTATTTATAAATAGGGCCTTAACGTCAGTCTCTCTGTCGTCGACCCCTCCACATGATCGCTGCCACAGGGGGTGAGGGTGTCGACACCAGCGTCGTTAGCGTCGAGACATCGAACCTCGGTGCTAATTACCCTGGCGCTGAAAAAAGAGTCCATTTCTGAAATAAGTTTTTTAAGGATATATTTATAGAATAAGTTTTTAGAAAGAACTAAAATGTAAAAAATCCAGGTTGCTGACTGGTGGCCAATCCGGCGCCGGGAGAGTAATGGTGGACGACGCACCAGCCCCGAAGCAGGGCGTGCATGCACACATGCACGGCGCCGCGCCGCAGGCAACACATGATGATGGTACGTACACTCGCTCGCGATATGATGGTGGCATATATATATGCAGCTATGACTTTAATTTATGTATGTGTGGCCCGTGCCAGCCGTATTTGGAATCTTGGTTTTCTGACTGATACTGTTTTCGATTCGAGTATGCCTGCAGGTAAAAGCTAGCTCAAGGGTGCATGCATTTATGCATGATTAATGGAAAATCTGGAGCTCAAGATGGGATGATACTCCCTCCGTACAAAAATATAAACACGTTTGGAGTTTTCTTTTAAGGAGATTAGAGTTGAGATGAGAAAATATTGTGATTAGTTAAGATGGAAAAAGTAGATGAGGAAATTAGATGATGGATAATTATGTTTGATTGAGATGGATGTGCTTATATTTTTAGATAAATTTTAAATTCTATATGTTATTATATTTTTGGACTAAGAGAGTACTATATTTGTAAATGTAGTTGGTCGAACTAACCAACTTCATTTAAAAAAAATCAGAGGAAGTACTATATTGCATTGCAGTAATACGGACTTAAAGCTGCTTTGCTCCATTATGATCGAGTCGCTTTTGCTTGCTAATAACTGCACACAGTATTATATTGTTTACTTAATTACTACTGATAGATTACCTACTAATTGAGACGCATGTGTGGAATAGTAGCACAGGTGAAACCATCATCTGGACCATCAAGAACGTGCGGTCTCTCACCGAAACAGCAACCCGACCGGGCCGGCAACCTCTGATGAAGGCTTGATGCCGTTGTGGTGTCGACTCATAATTTGTCCGATTGATCGTTACATTTCAGTTAACCCGTTGACCTGACATATATAGTACAACGGTTGTGCCAATCTTGCTAAAGCACACATGACACATCGAGCTCATGCATGGCTCTATCAGCCAGCAAGCCACAATGTAGGCCGGACAGTTTCTTGCCTGCATGCATGCCTTGCAGGTTGCAGGACAGGCAATGATGTGGAACATTTGCTTTGCAGGGAAGCCATAACAGCCGTGTCGACTCAATTATTGCAGTTAGTAATCTGGGTACTATTTAGTATGTAAACCCGTACCAGAAGATTGCATCCACGGATAGCACACAACTACTATAGCTAGTTACTAGTACATGCGGAAGAGTAGTAGTATACAGAAGGAACTAATAACGGATAATTGATCAAATCGCACTTCAGTCACCTACATGCATGTCATATTCATTTGATTAATTGCTTCACTATTTATTATAGAACTTTAGAGCTCCAACATTATCAACTTAACACAAGGATATCCAGACATGTAATATATTCAATTTGTAGCATATATATATAGACATGCACGAGGAGGTTTTAGTTGATCATCACTTAGACTAATTATTGAATTTATGACTGTGTGTATCTAATGTGTTGCACTGGGACACTGGTAGAGTAATGCGCATAGGTCAAGCTGCATTCTCATATCGCAGCAGGCCACCTTCCACTATCAGTAAGTAGCAAGATGTGCAAGTGGCCAAGTGCATCCCATAAACACAAGCAACCGAAACCGCAACCTTGCAACTAGAACATATTTCTAATTTCATTTTTAGATAGACCTACCCTGCTGCTAGCTAGTACAACTTAATTTCTTTTTTATTACTATATAAAGGCATATATATATACGAGATGTTTCACTATATACAATGTATGAAGTGTCCGGCATAAGGTATTCATAAGATCATATATAAGGGCACTTTTTTAGCACAAAACAAAGTTTGTATTACTACTATAGAAAAAAAAACTTCTTCGATATTGTTGTCCATCAGATCTCAATCAAACTATGTATAGATTTATCTTTTATTAATATATAATCTCTTTGTATTACAAAATAGAATATAACTTTTACTCCCTTCTCTTCCCGTAAATCTTGATCCTAACACCTTCTCCAATCACCGCCTCTCTCCTCCCCTCATGCGACACGCCTTCTCTTCCTTATCCTGCACGAGCCAGAACCCTTCATTCCCTCCTCCTCCCAAGATGAACTCATTCCCCACTACCACCACCTCCTCTTCCTCCCTCCTTGCTTCTCCAATACTAGATCTAGCTATTTTCAGCAACGACAGGTTGGGCTTGCTAGACGCTGGCAATAGGGATAGAACCTATGATGGCGACAGGGGTGGTGGTAACAACTACTACCTAGGACAACAATAGAATTACAAATGGATTGAGAAGTCTGTTAGGAGTAATGGTTTCAAACCATTTACGTAAGGATCTTGCATGGAAGTTTTTCATCCTTCCTTCATGGAAAAGGTTTAAACTAGAGTTGTTTAAATTTGGAAGTATGGCTATTTAAATTTATTTACCTCTCTAGAAAACCAATGTCACTACTAGCTAGCTAAGTGCACCTTGACATATGGTATATGTCATATACCCCCCCTCCCAAAAGATTTGACGTTGTAATCAAACCAATTTACCTATGAGCTGTCTTTGGAAAGAACTAGAATCTCCACCTCAACTCATGTCCGCACGTCCAAATAAATGTCCAATGCTGGCTATGTTAAGTCTTAGCTCACTAGAACCAACAAGTGGTACTACAGTACCCCAATACTAATAGTATCACTACCATCTAGCTAGTTGCACTTGGCATGGGCAGTCTCACACAACTGATCAAGAGTTGAATTGTGGCCATAGGATTTCAACCTAGTTGGGTGGAGTCATACCCACATCCCCACCGCCCGACTTGCCAAGAGGTGATTTTTTCTAGTTTGGCTGAGTAATTAATTAGGTAGCTTTGTTAATAAGGATGTAAAGATTGAGAAAAGCCTTAGGCTTGTGCACGTCCACGATAGGGACTAAGATTCTAGGAAATCTAATCAAACTAGACATTAAGCCTAGTTTCCACTCGATTGACAAGGAGAGGCCATGGCTTGGCTCTCCATTCAATAGTTGTGGCAATAAGACATTCCATTTAGCTTGTGTGCACGCGCGTGCGTGGTTGCTTATTAATTCCAATCCTTCATAGTAGCAAATGCATAGTGTTGATCTTGACTCAAGATTTCTTAGGACCTGTTTGGAACAAGATTCATGTTACTGTGAGAATTGAATTATTTCCATTTCCCTATGAAATTCCTAAGTTTCAAACAAGCCCTTCATACATACGTACGGATGATAGGCATGTACACTTTCCACTACCTACCACAAAAAAAGTGTGGAAAAATCCTCCAAGAAGGACATATATAGTAATCAGCAGTTAACGTGTATATACGATTATATGCATCATGTCATTTGTAAATTGATCTAGAGGAAACATGAAATAATAGTAATACTTCCATAACACAACAATAAAAGATTCAAGTTCTTCCATGATGGTGTTAAAAGTTTTCCCGATAGGCCTCGTCAATATAATCCATATGATTGAATCTAAATTGTAGTCATGAATCTATAATGCAATCACTACACTATGACCTATTAATGAGAGAAATAAAAGGTTGTAAATTTGGCAGCAGTATAGAGAAAAACAAGGTCGATCAATATAAACACAAATATTTAGCCATGATATATAAAAGGTAGTGAGAATGCAGGTACTCTACATGGAAGTGTCAAACAAATACGTGCATCAAAGTTCAGTTCAAGTGAAACCATTGACTTGAATTTCATGGTACTTTCAATAAATAGAAATGTACAGTTTTTTGGTTGTTGCCTCTAGAGTCTAGATATTTCCAGTGCTTTCTAATTAATCAATCAGCTGACCTGCTAATTCCTAAAATCTACCTCAATCGATACACAATAAATTATCTTGGGTAACCTTAAAATGTTTCTGTACAGATTTACTTTGAGCTCCATATGGTCCTCTCGGTGGTGCACTTCATGCAACTTAACATTATGTTACATATTGTGGGAAATGGAATGTTGTCTCACTAAAACAACTTTGAATTTGAACTCAGATATATCATTCTGGACAACTAACTAATTCAAAATATATTTTATAAGGACCAAACATGAACATTTTTATGACATCAGGAAAAAAAGTACTGCAATAGATAGTCGTATTGGTCCAGAACCCCTTCTGCAGTTCACTTAATGAAATACATGAGGATCATATATATTCAATTTCAATCATGACATTTACTTTCCACTGTACCCAATTCATATCATCTCCTTATACATTAATTTAGACTAATCAGATTAAAGTAAATATCATAGTAGATCCCTGAGACTACGAGTGACATATTTTTCATTCTTGTGGAAATTGACCTAGAATCTCATTGTAAACTCGTGCATTTAAAAGTATGCTCTAAATCTTCTGCATGCATATACATACATCTTAATTATAGGAGAGATGCAACATTGCTCCTATAATAGATAAAAAGGTATTACTTCGCCTCATCACTTTCATTTTTGACATCTACTATAGGTCTCCTAAACAAAACCATTGGGTTCTATTCTAAAGCATTCATTACACCAATCTTTTCATGACAAATTTGTGCATATGTTTCTCATGTGTTCAGTCTAAATATTAAGCAGATATCGGTACTCAAAGTTCGAAAAGTCTGGCAAAAAGGTTATCCATATCAAAGACAAGTATATAGGACTACAGGGAGTGATATATAGCATTTAGAAAACGAGCAAGTACTATATATATAGGCATCTAGTACATTTCATGATTATATTTAGCAATCACTAGCTAATCAGATAGAACAATAAGAATTAATACCAAACATTCTTCTAAGGTTATTCCCATATCTCGCTAATCAAATCATCTTCCCTTATTTCTTTATTTGCTATATTTCCAATGAGATTCACACGAATTTATTGGTAAGAAGTGCAATATGCAACCAAAAGGGTTGCTTTAATTAAGCTAGCACACAAATTAATTTATTTGTAAATTATCTTAACAAAGCTATGCTGAAAGGCCATTGCCGAAGTCATTAGTTACTAGTAACTTCATATATTGGAAGCACTATAACTAGTGCCTAGGGTGCTACTAATAGCCTTCTCCCATGACTGTAAACATGTACCCATGACAGTAAATAGATCCCCTAAAGTAGTGAATGTGTCTCCCCGAAACAATTATAAATGATGGGATGCTGGCAGCGCCTAGAGGGTGCTGGATAGTAGATGCACTTACTACATTCCCCATAGATGATCCTAAACTATTTTATTTTTTAAAATAATAGAATAGAGCTAGTTTTGCTTCAAAGAAGATACAACCACTTATTACAGAGTTTTGTGATCATAAACTAGTTTATTAATCAAGGTTTTAAACTTTTGGTATGCCAAAAAATTTCGGGGTGGCCAAAATTCCTCAAATTTCATAATTCCACACTAGCTAGAAGACTCAGATGGAATTTCAAAACCACAACAATTTTTCAATGTATTTGAGTGGAAGCAATTGTGTGCGACTTGTTGGCCGTGGCTGGAGGGAAAGACGAAAGACGAGGAGGAGACGGAATAATGGTCCATGGTGATGCGCGCGCGCAAAGGGGTGTTCATCTAGCGAGCTAGCTAGAGATTGATTAAATTAATTCTTAGAAAGGCTAGATATATGTCCCGAGAGACTGCAGCTGGGAGCTAGGGAGATAGTTAGCTAAGATAATTCTTCATCAGTTGATGTCATTTCATCAGCGATGGACGGTCTAGTCGTCGTCTATAGTTGATATAAGAGAGATGCAGAGTTGATGAGAGCATTTACAGTGCACGTAGTGGATTTCACATGTGCGTGCGTGTGTGTGTATGTGTGTGTGTGTGTGTGAGAGAGAGAGAGAGAGAGAGAAGTACAGTCCGAAACCTTTTTAAAAAAGAATTGAGGGCAGGAGCTCTGTCATTCATTTCAAAAAGAAGAGAAATACAGTCAGAAACTAATTAATCAAATTGAACAATCATCAGCAAACAAGTTTAAGTAGTATGCCACTTCTCCTTGGCTAGGAGTATTAAGTATGTAGTTTAATTTCATCCGGTTATCATATCAACAGAAGAGATACAAGAACGAGGAGAACTGGGAGGTGCAAGCTTAATTATAACAGTTAGTAATTCAGAAGCAATCCATTTTGTTGGCTAATTATATGCTCAAGTGGCGACTGGAAAGTATAGTACGTATTAGCCTATCGGCAGAGCATGTGGTCGGCTTGAACAGGAATGAATTAAGCATATCTGTCATCTCAAGAAAAAGAATGAAGCATATTTTTTTTTCTAGAAGCAGGGTACAGATCCTAATTTTCCTTGTTATTGAAGAGGAAAATAGGAGAGGGATGATATATATGTCGGAAAGAGTATACATTGAATGAAGATTCACACATGGAATATGCACAATCTGAAAACCATATGGGGAAGCCTCTTAACAAAACACTTTTTATTACAGATCTTACCAAATAAATTAGCTAATTGAGAGCAAAAACAAAACAAGGAACATACACCAGTCGAAATATCCATGAATTGGCAAAACCTCTCCTGGTAAATTGGAAATATTTCCATCGATCATCAGGCAAATTAAACTCAACCAGAAGAGGAACAGATCCATAAAAATCCAGCACACGAGAGAAACATGCACAAACATGTTCTTGACAGACACACACGGAGAGAGAGAGAAATGGCCAAGCCAATTGAGTGATTGGCACGAGCGTACATACTCGGCAAAGCTAGCTAGCAGGCTTCGACATACCGAAACAACAGAGTGTAGCAGCGAACGTCGAGGAGGCCAGATTAAAGCCTGAGAGACAAGTCCAGCCCGTCGGCGTGCTCGACGCTGCCGTACTCCGGCGAGCTCTTGCCGCGAGCGAAGCCGACCTCGTGAGCAGCGGCCTGCTGCTGCGCTTCCGCCCCCCTCATCTTCTGAGCTTCTGCTGCTGGACCGGAGTACCCGGCCCCGCCGTCCGCCGGCGGCGGCTCCGGGGGCGGCGCCCCGTGCGAGCGCATCGCGGCGGCGATCTCCCGCCGGCGCTTGGCCAGGCTGCGCTCGTACTTATGCGCGTTCTGGTGGCCGCCCAGCGCCTGCGAGCTGTAGAACTTGCGGTCGCAGTACATGCAGAGGAAGAAACCGATGGGCTCCGGCGGGGAGGCCGAGGTGTAGTAGAGGGTGAGCTCCAGGTTGATCTCCTCCTCCTCCCTGTTCACCTCCATTATAGCACAGTCTACGGAACTGTGTGCGCCTCTCTCTCTCTCTCTCTCTGTGAATGAGAGAAAAAAAGGAGCTTTGTTTGTAACATGAATTATTGTGCTAAGCATGATTAAATATATCACCAAACGGGTGTTACCCTATTCCGCAGGATCAGGTTACTGGCCATGGTGCCAGTGGACGGACATCGCGCACGTTTGCGTTAGGTAGTTTTGTGGCAACGAGATGTTACTTAATATCTATGATAAATTTTAGATGCTAGAAATTACTATGTTTTAGAAAAGATTTAGTAGTAAAAAAAATCGCATTCTTTTGATGTTGAAGCTAGCTAGTAGCTCAGCTATTAAGATCGCTGTTGGTCACTACTGGAAACTTTCACAAGATCCGTTATTTGCTATTGTCGTGTCTTGCTAACATGTGGGTCCACTAAACGTTTTTTTCTGAAAAAACCAAGGTACAAAATATATGCATGAGAGGCATAGAGAGGAGATGGCGCAAAATATCAGTGCCACATAAGAAATTTATGCATATATGTGCGTCTTAGTTAATTTTTTGGGTTATATATATGTGCTCCTTTTGTACCTACCAGCTGGTGTCTCTTCATTTAATTTCTTGTTGGATATTGCAATTCAGCTGAATGTAATTTTCTACTACGTACTACTTCCATAAGTTAATTAATAAACACATGCCATGTCCGTGCATTGCGATACAATCTGATTTTGTAACTACTTTTAGAAACTTTTGCAGTTGCAAAAAGAGTGAGATGCAAACGTACACCAACAGCAGAAAGGAGTGTCACACAACTCGCACAATCTTCACGAATGTTTTGGACCCTTTCATTTTTGCTCCCTGACAAGAATCCAGTACTTTACTATATATAGTGCTATTCTTAGAATCTAATCCTCTCTTCGAAGGAAAAAGGAGCTTTTACTATCTTAAAGCAGGATTACAATATCTGAGCAAAGTCTCAGCTAGAAATGATGGTGCATTTAATTCTCTTTTGTATACTATGATTGCTTCTAATTCTTTGGATAAGCTCCTTTCACTGGGCTTATTGGCGTGGGTTGCTAGCTCTTGTCATCTCCCCTTTTTATATACTTCTTCTGTCTTAAGATAAATGACCACTTTAAATTTAAAATATATCTAAAATAAGTGACCGCTTTGAAATACTACTTATTCAAATTTTTTCCATCTTATATCCAACCACCCCTACTCCTAACCATTCTCATTTAATAAGGGGCATTTTGGTATTTTTTTCCTCATAATTTATCTTCTATTTTCTAAAGTGGTCACTTATTTTGAAATGGAGAGAGTACTTGCATGTTAGTCATCCCAAAAAAAATAAGGTAGAAAATCCAATCCTATGACCATATAAATTCTTGTAACACTCCATTCCTAGCTAGCTAGCTAGTAGAGGAGAGGGGTCCACGAGAATAATCATGTGAAAGGAGTTTCTTGCTAATGATAAAGGGCACAGCATATATGCGTGTGTATATATATAGTAAGTAAAGAATTGAAAAGCAGCTGTGAGAGGATATAGGCCTATATGATAGTATGCATGCTAATATGTTACTTTTTATGTTCAATAATATAAGTATTTTTGGTTGTTATCAGAGATTAAGATTAAAAAAAAAGATTTTTATTGTCCCTTATTAAATGAGAGAGGAACAAGTGTGAGGAGGATAGTTGGTTAAGATGAAAAAAAATTTGAGTGGAAAGTAATTGAATAAGTAGTGGCGTAAAAATACTTATATTTTAAAATAAAATTTAAATGCTTCAAATATTTATATTATACGACTGAGGAAACAGACGAAATAGGTTCATCGGAAGTGCAAAACAGTAGTACAATGTAACTATCCCATCACCAAAAACTGAGAGTACGCCACAGGTACAGAGGTACTAACACCTCTTAGTTGAGATTATCAACTACGGAGCGAGGACGGGCGCGCTATTAATGGCGTGACATGTCCAGCCAGATCTTGATATATAGTGGCTGCAATTGCACTCGGTTTTCGAGGTAGCTAGTAGTATTAATAGTAGTAATATTATATTCAGGCGGCAGGGAAAAAAATGATCATCTCCACAATTACCGTCGCAAAACTCCAAAATTAAAGGCTCCATCCGTACTAAATATAAGCACAAGATGCAACATATAATGAACCAATAATCTAGTAATGGAAGGACATGGGTGTTAAGGCTGCAGACGACGGCGTGACCTACCGGCCGGTGGGCCCTACTTTCTCCAGCGCCTACGTGACGCGTCTCGCAACGGGACAAACGTACGGTGAGCTGCCGTGTGGCGCACATGATCGACACCGCGCGCTTCGCCGTCGTCCGTACGTTGGACGTGGGCTCCGGCGGGCGACCGGCCTCTCCCCTTCGATCCCGGCCGGCCGGCCGGCGGGCTCCCATCGCCATTATTAGGTGGGACGTAGCCTTCCATCGGTCCATCCATATGTCGAGGTGGGTGCGACTGATGGCTGATGCCTGTGGGGATAACCCGTCAGCTCCTACTATTAGGCATTCTTCTTAAGAGTTTTTTACTTAAGTTTATTAAAATGTTTATTAAAACGAGATAAATCAATAGCAGGGTTCTTAAAAGTTTTTTAGCTTAGGATTATTAATTGGTCGTACATAAAATAAGATAAATCGTTAGTACCTAATTAATTGAGTGTTAACTATTATAAATTTTAAAAATAGATTTATTTGATATTTTAAAGAAACTCCTACGTACGAAGTTTTTTAAAAAAACATACCATTTAGTAATTTGAAAAACGTGCTCACGTAAAATGAGATAGTAGCTTAAGCCATAAGCTCTTTAAAACAGTGCTCCAAGCGCTACACCAGCAATAGCTCAGACTAGCCGGCTGCTAGCTTGGTGTGTCACGGTAATTTTTGCGCTCGTTTGTCATTGGCTAGTGCATGCGGTGATGATAGAACTTATTAAAGTGGAGGATGCTCTGTTCTTTTTAGTTTTGTATTTATATATACAAGATGGTTAAAAAATAAAATCCTTTAGAACGAAGAGAGTCAATAACCTCGTATATGACAGAGGAGACATGTACCCAGTGGCGGAGGACGAAGAGAATATAAGGTGTGGCTAAGTGTTAGAGCGAGTAACAGAGACAATAAATAAAAAAAAGCCTTTTCTAAAAACAATGGGATTATATTACACTAAATTGACCCCACCAATTACCATCCATATACTACAAATATGCTTAAAAAACTTACAGCATGGAAAAAAGAGCTCAAATCAGAAACAAGAAAGCACAATAGTCAGCGTCTTGCCCTCTAATCCCCTACACCCATTTTTAGAAATCAAGAATCATAGAAATCACAAATCAGAAAACAAGAATCACGGCTTGCTTGCGCTGCTCCTCAGCTCCAGCTTCCAGCTGGTCGTGTTGCTGCGACACAGCACGCGGGCTACAGCCACCGCCTTCCCCACCTCACCGCTTCAATGCGCCTCCTCGCCGTCCGCAGCCCCTAGGGCCCAGGCACCAGCACGCCGCCCCACGTCTTCCCCCGTAGCTGCTCCTCTGTACTCCAACCCCTGCAGCTGTATCCCTGCCGGCCAGCGATAACGGTACGTGCCCTGCGCCCAGCTGGCAAGGCCTTCCCCCACTCAGGAGTCAGGTGGTGCTGCTGGGTTACTTGAGAATATTCCAGCCCACATTACATCACTTTAGTTAAAAATTGAAAGGCCTATAGGCCTAGTACCAGCTGGCCTCATTCTTTCTTCTCCTTCTCGTCTCTCTCGCAGCTCACATCACACCGTCCATGGTGATTGGTAGATTGGAGGCGGACGAACGCTGAACGGTTGCCCAGGTGCAGGGGTACTCGTGCCCCGAGATGAGATATGGCGAGTACCAAACCTTGCCATACAGGTACTCCGCCACTGCATGTACCGTATGCAAGCTGTGAAAATACAGCCTTACCTTCCTTTTCACACAGGACCACAGCGTTGGAGAGATCTAGGCAACATGGTTACGTACAGTAATGGCAGTAATAGCGTAGGACCCATGCATGTATACATCATACACGTATCATGTATATATGGCCCCTGCTGGCCCTGCTAGCTAGCTAGTAGCTGACACCGGCAGGTAGCGACACTACACTGCACTGCCGCTTGTGCAAAGCGAGACTCTTCCAATATTTGCATAGAGAGAGATCGAGGGACCATACACACGTGGAGTACGTAACCCTGCTGCTGCTGTCTTGGTTTTGTCTCATGCTCGTCGTTTGCACGTCAGTCATTTCAATGCTAGATCCGGCCCGCCACTGGCTCCTGCCCTCCAGAACTCTCCACTGATTGGTCTCGAATTGATTTCACTGGATGCGCTGCTTGATTCTCGCTTCAATTTTTGCAGGCCGGGTAACCTGGCTTTTAATTTCTTTCTCAACGGTTTCTTAGTGACGAATTTGATGATATAACTGGCGGTCAAGTATCAGAAAGATTTGATTGTACAGATCCTAGTCTTATACACTATCAAAAAATCAAGATTTCGTGACGGTGATAAATTTTCGTGAGAGTATTAGATACATCCTCACGAAAATCACAATTTTCGTGACGGTGCATCAAAAACCGCTACGAAAATATATTTTCGTGACAGTGCTTGACACACCGTCACGAAAAGTAGTTGTTTTCATGACGGTGCATCAAAAACCGTCACGAAAATGATTGCCCCTTCACAAAATAATATACAGTACCATCGTCTCTCTACTTAGACAAGAAAGAACTGACCCACCGACGGCATGAGCATTTCACATACGATTATATCAGCACTAAAACACCGGCTCCCGTCAAAACTCTGGAGTTAAGCGCGAGAGGATGGGTGACCTCCTGGGAAGTTAATTTTCGTGATGGTGAGCACCGCCACGAAAATGATATTTTCCTGGCTTCTGATTCGTGAGGGTGGACCGTCACTAAAATATTTTCGTGACGGTATTTTAACCCTCACGAAAACTCTGTTTTCTGGTAGTGATACATGAAATTAAATTGTAGGAATTCCAAATGGCCTTTGGCCCAGTTTTTTTATACGCGATGGATAATTATGAGTAAATGATAATTATTCAAAGGGTACGTATGAATAAATAAAATATTATAAAGAACTAGAAGCTGAAAAGATTAATGTAATAGTTAATCATTCAGATGTACCTTCGAATATTATCACAAATCAGATAATCCATCGTCCATTTAGCTGAAAAGAACTGGAAGCTTTGTGGATGAGTGTAATATTTTAGAAAAGAGAATGTCAAAATTTTATGTCGAATTTCTTGTTCAGTTCGGTTAGGTGATCGATTTCGTGTATGATAGGCTTTATCTTTTCTCAGGCACAAGTATATATATGAAACAAAAAGAATGTGGAGCAAAAAAAATTGAACAGTACTGGTGAAGATTTGTCTCACACAAGTACAAAACACATTTTTATAGGCGGCCAAATGGGTTTACACAAGCGGGTCGGCTGACTGTCTCTCACAAAATGCCTGTGAAAATAGTGCATTTACATAGGCAGGTAAACAACCGCCTGTGACAAGTTACGTGATTTTTCGCGTGAAATACACATGCCACCATTAGACACTTGTTGTCTAGATTCAAGATACTATTTTTTTACTTCATATCACCAAAACTTGCAATGCTTATTTGACACTTTAAATGATTTTAAATAAAAAGGTCATCAACTACAATATTGTATATCTCGTCGAGCTTTACAATTTTGAGATAGAGTACGTCTCCATCGGAGGCCATTTGAAACGTCCAAAAATTGTTTTTTTAAAAAAGATATGAGATCTTGTAATGAATATTTGGCCCCAAAACGACCTCAAATGAAAAGGTTGTCAACTTGTATATTACGTCGAGCTCTACAATGTTGATGTAAGATTTGTCTTTATTCGATTATATATGAAATATTTAAGTATATATGTGCTTTTGCTGAAAAATGATTTTTAGAGACGAACGGCTTAAGTGTCTGCCTGTAAAAATCGATTTGACAGGTGGACGCTTAAGTTGATCACCTCCAGAAATGAGGTCATTAAAATTGATTTTCAAAGGAAGTCTATGACCAGGGCCCCTAGCTAACTGTATAGTTGGGTTCTTTTAGACTGCCTGTAAAAACAAAGGGGGTATCGCCTAAAATGGTTTATGTATCGGTGTTAGGCTTTGACTTATAAACAATTATTTAATTCTAATTTTATTTTTTACTAAGGGGAGACCCCTAGCTTCTACTGAAAGCATATAAGGTTTGTACAAACACTACTTTTTATACACAATAGAAAAGCTCAAGGTGGGTGACATCTGCCATTCCTAATTTACCTTGGTTTGAGATTCTCCCTATTGCCGTTGCTAGCGTGTTCTTGTGGGTACATAGACCCCACACATGCTCCTAGGAATACCAATAGGATGAGGAGCCAGGGTCGTCGCTCATGCCAGCCAGGCCCGATGACACGGCCACAGCATCTCCACTTGTGGCGCCTAGCATGGTGTTGGGCAACGGTCACTACTATAAAATTGATTTTCACAGGCACCTACTTGCACTGTGCCTGTGCAATACACGACGAGAAGGGGGTCCGGCATCACAGACCACCTGTGGAAAAATATTTCCACATGCGGTCGGCCTTGGACCTCCTGTGGAAATCCATTTTCACAAGCGGCTATGCTATGCATGTGGAAATGACCCATTTTCACAAAACTTTTGTTCCAAGTGGCTGGCTCCCACGCCTATGGAAACCACATTTAGCCGCCTTGCAAAAATAGTTTTCATAGTAGTGGGTGGTCATGAGTTTCCGCTCTTGGACATCTGGGTCGTAGGAAGATGAGCAGTTGCACCTGCTTCATAGGGTCTGGTCCTGACTAATTTCTTCGGTAGATTAAAGGTGGGGAAACGAGTTCAGTGTGACGTTGTTGCTAAGGAAGAAGATGGCGTTGGGGCCACATGCGCAGTGGGCGCAACTCAACAAGGTCTAAGCAGGCTCCAAGACCACGTCGACTGAAAGATGTGCCAGGTCATATTGCACGTGTGGAAGGGATCTGAATCAAACCAAGGTAAATTAGGAGGGGTTTTTACAACAAATCGTTTTATAGATAGAAATGTTAAAACTCAGGATGATATTATTTAGGGCGGTTTTTAGAATTTTCCCTAAAAAATAAAAAAAATGAAGGGTGAAAAAATTTCACGCAACAAGATACCGACCTACCCCTGCTTCTAGCTAGAAGAATCATCTTGAATTGAGCAATTAAACTTTCTGGAGCCCATTATTCATGGTTACACTGTAGATTTAATGCTAATTTAAACCCCAATAGGGGAAGCGCGCAGTGCTACCGAAAGATCAAACTAAATGAAAACAGTTCACAACATAGTACTGCCTCAGTCCAAAAACACTTTATTTTTAGATATGAACATATGCATGCTTTTGTCTATGTGTATATATAGAAATAATGTTTTATGGGACGAAGATAGTATGTTCTTTTTTAATAATGAAAATTATCTTGGTGTTTGCTACAAAGTAGTACTGGTATGTTTTTTGAGACGAAAAAAGAAGAACTCTGGATGCTTGATAGTAGTATATCATAATTAAAGGCTGGGCAGTTAAAAGCAGCCATGCCCGGTCTGTCCCCTCATTGCATGTACACCCTTATATTCTCTCACCTAAATTAGCTCCCACCCATGACCACCTTAATTGTACGGATTTGAAAGTACTGTTGAGCGTTGCAACCTTCTCTCTGCAATGCATTGGATGGGTTGGAGATGAAATTGTTTTTAACTATGAGATCACGCGCATGATCAATGTGTGATGGTCTGAGATGGACAGTTAGCTAGAACACATTGATACAAGCAATAGTTATGATACAGTGTGTGAGAGGACAAAGAATCTTATACGCGTGCAATCTGATTGGTGACAGAGTAGCACTCTAATCGTCAGGGGTGCGATGGGATCAGAGTCGATTTAGGTCACCTTAGGCGTTGTACGAATGTATTTATCATTTGTCACACAACAACAATCTAGTGGAGATTGGCTCTTAGCGAGTACTTTAGTAAAAGTCAAGTTCAAAAGCCCTATTTAGTAATTTAAAAGATTATGGAGCGTCTAATGTATTTTTTTTGGCCGTTGACAACCACATAACAGGTATAAACACAATAGACGAGGAGAGCAAATTATGCGAAGCATTTTGAGAGATAAGTTTGAGTTTATAGGACCTCTACTCTTCCATCGAGGGTGTTTGGTAGTGATTTTTGTGAAGGGTGTTATGGATATGATGCACCTTGTAAACACTACAACAAATTCATTCATAAAGAAGTGTGGTGATCTCACTCATTCTTTTTCTTAATGTTCTTCAGTTTTGCTCAATTTTAGGTTATATGTGATTTTTAATTCTAATGCATTTTTTTTCTATGTTAGTTGAACCAAAACCTTACTTAGTACATTATGGAAGAGTTATAGAAGGTTTGGTATGTTAATTTCCCGTGGTTCTAGAGTAATCCTGATTTAGATTTTCTATGTATATACATTAATCATATTTTACCTTGGAAGTATATTACAGGGTAAGAAAATTGATCTATAGGTCTAATCGGGAAATTTCCTTTTGAATTATTTCTCAAATGGAGGCTCTACCGTTCAAATTTCAACTCAAATAAGAGTTATGAATTATATAATACTTCCTCTATTTTAAAATATAAGTATTTCTAGGATTTAAATTTTGTACCACAATATAAGTATTTTTGTACTGATTACTATGATTCTCATTATTTTAATGATTTCGAAGCCAATCAGATACTTTGAAAGGGAATATAATTAATTCAAAATTCCAAATTGACAACTAAAGTGACTAACAAGAAATCTTTTGATCTAATCTTAGTATTTGCTAAACAACCTAGAAATCCTTATATTTTAAAACGGAGGGAGTATAACTTTTTTACTTCGGTGTTGTAATGCTATTAATAGGGTTCCAGTCAAACGGTGACTAGGATCATCCGACTAAATAAGTGTGATCTGACTGGCCGTATAACTACTGTCATATATGACCATGTGTCATTTTAGATTTTTGAAGTTAGGATGATTCTTTAAGCTTTATAGTTTTTTTAAAAAATTTGTATGACCATTCACCCCAGAGTGGCTATCCTGGTTTAGTTGTTTTGATCTTGTTTTAACTCTCAAGAAAAACTTACTCTCTTGTCCGAAAATATTTGTCCCAAAATATATCAATTTCGAGCATTTAAAATTTGTCCCAGAACATAATAATTTATCTGCATATTTTCTCATTTCAACCTACAACCATGCATCTCCCATTTAATTTCTCTACATACTTCCTCTTTTCAATCAATCACAGTCTTTCCTATTTAATTCCAACTACTACCTTAATTTTTTGGATAAATGAAGCTTTATTAATCTCGGACCAATACAGATCAAGATGATACAATTAATCTAAGACCACTTCCAGTCTCTGCATATATAGAATGCACACAGCCTATAATTATTAAAAAAGAAAAATAACACGACATCAAATATCATGTCGTAGTGAGCTACAACAACAAGCAATCTTTATTCCCAAACTCCACCGTAGCAACACTTAAACTGTGATGAAGGCCCTCCCAAAGCAACATCTCAAAAAAGAAAACAACGTGCACATGCACCGTCTTTGCCGTGATCAATCAAGGAAGGCTAGACCATAATGTTTTCCCCAAGGAGTAAATTCTTCGAATTCCAGATAGCGCCTCTAAAAGGTAACTATTACCTTTATCCCAAAAAAGACTTTATTTTTAGTCTATCTCACATATGTCAATATAAAGTTAAAAGAGTAGAATGCCTTTCATTTTATCAAACTCTAATATACCTTTTCCTACTTTAACAAACTCCAATACACTTGTCTTGTACTTTAGCAAACTCCAATATAATGCATTTGTCTCTTACTTTAATAAACTGTATTGATAGTAAAAATAAAGTCTTTGTGGAATAAATAATATAGATAAATAATAAACTTATTTTAGGATCGAGGGAGTACTTTCTTAAAATACCTATGGCCAACACCAGCGGTTCTTATGTTTTTGGGACGAAAGAAGAACTTCACAAATAACAACCTCCAAAACTAATTCTGCAACCCCTGAACATTTGTGAAATAAGCATGTTTTCTGATAGCAGTGCCAAAATGGACAGTTTCTGGGTTGGATTCAAACAGGTGATGTGATGGGCAGGTGCATGCGGTACAGCGGTAAGTTCTGAGTTCTGACTACTGAAGCTACAAGCGTCCGCTGATCTGCAAACTGCAGCAAGCTAGTAGCTATACGTAAGCTAGCTGTGACAGAACGTCTGGTACGTTCGTATACGGAGTATTTTTATATTTTCATATCTATATATATTTAGGTCAGTAGAAACCTTGGTCAACAGCTTGCACGAATACTACACATACAGGGAGAGGTTAGTACTCTTATCTTAATTTGCAAAAGGTTTGTGCACATTAATTATAAGCATACTGTCCCTTCGGGCTGCAGTAGTACCACAAGTCGGGACTGCCAACGTTATTTGACGTAAACTATGGCTGCATACTCCAGCTCAAAAAGGAAACTTAACAGGCACGTCAATGTAGTTTGTACTAACAAAGTAACATACACAACCTGTAAATTAAATTATAACATGCTAATGTCGTACGCCTTTTTAAGGAAAATTTGCATTATTTTTAAAAAATATTACTCCTCTGATCAAGAAAACACATGTTGTTTTAGAAATGTTTTAAGTCAAACGTTAAACATTTTAAAAACTAATTTTCAAATATTTAAATTTAATTACCTATACCTCTTTTAAGAAGGTAGTAGTGGTGGTAGCACCTATTTCCATTGTAATTTTTGCAAATGATCTCTTGAATTTCTTAATATTAAGAAACAATTTAATCTAAATAGATAGACACATATAAAATTAAATTAAAGTATACATTCCATATAAAAAAAAGATGTGTAACATATTTTATGGAAAATATATTTATTTTAGATAATATTATAATATATATTCTTTTATTGGTAGCAAAGAACGTGCATTCAGCTAGCATATATAGAAAACATATGAGTGTTTCGCTTTGGAAAAGTACTTTCATGATGTTATAATTTTATCCGAATTTTTAAATGGCGATTTGATAGAAATTAACAGTCAAGAGTTTCGTTTTAGACCCCATCGATGTGAAAAAACACAATTTTTACAAGCATGTACTGTACTGTTTATTTTTCTTTTTAGAGAAATATTCAATGTCTAATTATTATGAGAAATTTGATGATTTGCTACTGTTTAGATTGAGACTTGCCATCATGTGAGAATGACACGAGATCCTTTTGAATCAACGACATTCATGATGGTTAATCTAAGGAGTGGCAAATCATTAAAACCCTCGTATCGCAATACATGTAGACATGGATGGGGTCCACGCAGCTGCTCCGAATAAAAAAAATGCTTCTAGTGTGGCAGAAAATAGCCCACGTACGCCGTACGCGCGAGGGTGCTTTGTCAAAGAAAATACTCTCCTTCACTCATGTGTGTATATAGTCAAATCACTCATATATACATAAAGTATTAAGAATTAGTATGTAAAAATAATATTAGTAAATATATCATAAAATTAGTTATATTTTAATATAATATATAATTAAAAAAATGATAATTAAATGTGTATTGTACGCAGACTTCTCCTGTCCTAAATGACAAGTGAAAAAGAGAATACTCCCTCCATTTGAAAATATAAAATGGTTTTATTTTTCGTAAAGTCAATATTTAAAAATTTTGACTAATAACTGAACTAAAAATATATATGTTTAATATCATATATGTAGTACACTAGATTCGTATTTGATAATATTTTTATATGATGCTAATTTTGTAGTTGTTGATAATATTTAGAAAATAAACTAATAATTAAAGTATGATGTTAGAGATCGTGTAAAATCTAATATATCTTATATTTTTAAATAGAAAGTATCACGTTCATATCAACTCTAAATTAATTACATCATGTGGAAGCTGCTAGTGTTTTTTTTGCAAGATGTGTAGGTGTGGTGGCCAGGTGTGAGAGTGTGCTAGCGCGTCAAAGGCATACAAGGAAAGAAAGCGAGTAATGACAGACTAGTTATGATGATTTTTTTAATATTTAGGAAAAACCTGACAAACAATATTGCATTATTTGGTATTGGACCGATAGAGTGATGTACAAATGTACAATTGTACATAGGTAGATACGGCAGTTGTTCTCTTGTTCTCATATATGCAGAATTCCTCCATGAATCGGAAAGAAAATGATAGTACGGAGTACTATAACATTACAGTATGCCTGCATGCTCAGGCTTGAATAGGAGTAGTTTTTGTTGCGGCTTGAACAGTAGTTTTTGTTGCTGCTATGTTTAGAGCACTATAATAGAATGATCATTTTAGATCTTTAAATCTTTATTTTGGATAGCTAGTAAAAAATAGATAGTTAAAATTGTTGTATGCTCTAACAGAATAGTCATTTGTTAATCTCCAAATTATTTAGGTCCCACATATTAGTGTCTCCCTCTTCTTCTCTCGAAATTGTTTACTTCTTTCTACTCCTTCCATCCTAAAATATAACAATTTCTACTCCTAATCAATCATAACTATCTCTTATTTAATTTTTTTTATCTACTTTCTCATCTCAACCAATCACAATTCATCTATTTAATTTTACCTATTTCTTTAATAACTGTACTTAACTTTAAAACTTGTTATATTTTAGAACGGATAGAATTATTACTCGTATTTCACATAAATTTATAAGCTAGTAGTGCACGGTCGGGTGGCTATAGCTAGTTGCTCTGCTCCCTTTTGGGCAGCCTTTTGTGTCATTTTGTGGACAGATAGGGTTGTCCTGGTCCCTGATGAAATGTCGCTTTCGAAATGTGTTGTCGAGGTTATAAGGCAAGGTGGCTGCGCAAAAAATAAATCGCAGGAATTTATATATTCCGCGGGGCCCGCAGGTCTGTGTCGCAGCGTACGTAGAATTTGCATGCCCAACCTTTATCCCGTGAGCAGGCTGTCCGTCAGTTTACGAGGTGAAGGACACTTTCACCTCCCCTGTAGTCACAGGCTGGTTGGTAATTCCACATAGGGCTGGAATTATTTTTGGATTTGAAATTAATAAAATATCGAGATGTTCTCATCATAGAATCTCATTTTACTGTTGGTCTTAATTTAATTAGCAAGTCATAACTAACATCAACTCCTAATTATTGAACTTTTAATATTGTCCTTGGTGGAGTCTTAATTTAATTTTATACTGATAAATAGTTTATAAATTCAGAATTAATAAATACCCCATATATATAAAGTAGTACGTTGTATATCCTGAACTCTCTGGTTAAGTGTCTGATATTTATTAACTTAAAATTATAACTTAATGTCTATGAAGTTATTCTGGTCTCGGACACTCGATTTAGTGATCTCAATTTACTATTTGTATTAAACTAATATATAGTACTTAAAATAAAAATTAATAGCTAGTAAGTCATAGCTGACATTGATTCCAAATTATTAATTAATAATTGGTACTATATAACATTGTCCATGGTGGAGTCCTCATTTAAATTTTTTTATTGATAAAATAATTTCTAGTCAGAATTAGTAAATATTCCAAATAAGTTATAATCAATTTGAACTCTCAATTTAGCTTTCTAATATTTAATAATTTAAAATTCTAAATTAATGGACCGGCCACGTGAACCGGCCGCAAGATAGATATATAGAACTTTGTTTGGAAAAGGAAAAAAAAGTATTCTGAGGTGGATATATTCTCATAAGTAGATAACGATCAGTGCAAAGATTGTTGTGAACCAAACATATATGCTCACATGTGTTTTTGACATGTTCAAGTTGCATCTAGCTATCAATAGATCAACAAACATGTAAACGATCGATTTGATGGCTATGTGATGCCTGATAGGTAACTAGGGATTTTTTCCCCTCTTGTGGTGTGTGTATGGGTGGCTGGGGGGTTGATCCTTCAATTATCAAAAGTTTACCCCTTTTATTTTTTTCCTTTTTAATTTCGACGTTTCTTTCATGGTGGGGCTGATCAGAATAGCTCCATCTGTGAAGCATGTGGATGATTTGGGTTGAAAGGAACAAAGCTGACAGTATGAGTGATAGGGAAATAATTTGAACCAATGGTACCAGAATGTGCATGTGCCCACTCATATAAGGCCATACGGGAGACACGGCAGTACTTCAAATGTGAAGATACTGTTACTAATTTGATATATATTAATTCCAGTGTGAGTTTAATTTGATCTTCAAACTTTTGTTGTTTTGAGACAGAAAGTGAGGGGATATCATATCGATCCTTGTACATTATATATATATATATATATATATATATATATATATATATATATATATATATATATATATATATATATATATATATATATATATATATATGTATGTATGTATGTATGTATGTATGTATGTATGTATGTATTGTTTGTAGTCTTAAAAACGTGCACTGCGACGTCGATCGCTGTGAAGGAACAAAAAGAGTATATAGTTACCTTTTCAAAGGATGGAAAGAGTAGCATATATATATAGTGTCCGAAGAGACAAAACACGTTAGATATGATGCATGTTCCCAAGTAGTACGTCCGTCCTCATCCTTTTCCATGGCTCTCTGTCCGGTTGCGAGCAAAATAAGGTCACTGGTGATACTTCGCTTTCGCTATGTGTTGTCGTGTGGAATGAAACGAGGTTAATTCTAAGTTGAAGGACGAAGACAGCAAAGCGTACGAGGCTGAGAAAACAACAGTGAAGTTGTCGCTGCCCCAATGCCAAATTAACCAAAGGGCCAGGAGCCCAGGACTAGTTAATTAATTAATCGACAACGAACTACTTCCTCCTTAAAAAAAAACCAATTTTAGACTTCAAACTTTATCCCAAAATAAATTAACTGTTACCTTCTTATCTAACATCGGTTCGTAAATCAAGAAATTTTATCTCTTCAATACCTCTTACCTACACACATCAATACTATTTTCATATTAATGAGAGGCTTTTTGGTTTTTTTTGTCCCTCCTAAGTTTCTTCTTGAGATGCTAGGAATTTTTTTTCAAGGGACGGAGGGAGTAGCTTATAGTGGAGGACAAGTACTATATATAAAATATCTCCAATGAACCAGAGCCAACTGATATGTTTATCTGTCATTAAATAATATAATTATTCCGTTTCACAATATTTTTTATTTTCTAGAACATGTCATCATTCATCTATTAAAAACATCAGAAGTATATGTAGCACAAGTGGCAGAACTGCTATGGCTCTGATCATTTGAGGTACGGCTGATAAGTTGCGGAAAAATGAATGAAGTAACAAAAATAATCTATAGATAAAACTTTTATATATGTTATTAGCAATTTGAAAGACAATGTTGAAAAAATAGACTATGATGAACACCCCTCCCCTATCCAAAAAAATCAACTCCACAATTAAGTGTTAAAATTCAATTTCTGGCTGTGGTTGATAAACTAACGAGCGGACGACGAGAGACTATTATTGTAATTGTTTCTTATCTCGACCTAGACGCCAAATAATTAACTGTAGTAGTATGTTACTTAATACTCACTTCGTTTCTACATACAAGCTTTTCTAGACTTTTAGTAGAGATTGTGATTGAGGGGACAAGTAATATTTTAGAAATGCTTATATTATATATAAATTTTGAATCCTAGAAATGTTTATATTTGGGAACAGAGAGAGCAGTAGGGTTGGTCTGCATGTCAAGTGATTTCAATTTAATTATTTATTTCTAGGTCTTATAGTCAATCAATACCTCGACCCATGGTGTAAATTAAATGGTATGTATTGAAAAATATTGTGAAGCCCGTAAATCAACTTAAATCTTGTTCAGATCTTTAGGTGCAATTTAACTCCTAATAACCATCAATCGTCGAATTATACAAAGATACTTTCCTTAATGCACAAATATATATAGGAGAAAATATCCATATATATATGCTCCATGCTATTGGATATCAAGTAAGGTGCTGCAAATTGAGAAAAAGAACATTTTTCCCTTCATGGATCCAACTTATACGGACAAATTGAGGACGAATATATATAGATGTGCATTTCAAGCTTTCAACTTTCAAGTTGAGGTCCATAAACCTCAGCCTGTCTATATATATATATATATATATATATATATATATATGCAACGTGTACACCAACCAGCCTCTACGACATGAGAAAGCGGCCGGGCTTGATATATGCGAGCGAGCTCCGTCCAAGTCCCACGCATGTCAGCACGTGTTTTTTTTTTTTAAGAAAGAGAGGGATACCTCTCCCATTTCATTAAAGAAATGCCCAAGTAACAAAGTAGCAGGACCAACTAACAAGCTCCAAAAGATAGACCAAAAACCATCACCTCAAACCTTCCTAAGATAACTTGTCCGATAGACATCATACCAGAACACATCCACCACCAAAACATCTCCAGAGTTAAAGATTACAGAGACCAACATAACCTAACCAGCAGCAAAACACAGTTTGAATCATGTCAGCACGTGTTGATCCTGTGCTACGATGATGACCCAATAGCCATCTTGTTGTGGGCTTGATATTAATTCCTGCTTCAGGGCGGTGGCGGATGCATGATGATTTATTGGCTGGGCATTCACCTAGTAACAATTACAGACGCCCTACTCCTATGCTTAATGTTTGGTGGGCTAGGATTAGTGGATTTGAGGTACTCCATCTGTCTCACGATATAAGTATTTTTGGAGTTGAGCATAAGTATTAAGAAAGTAATTGAAAATGATAAGAGATGTTGTGATTGATTAAGAAAAGAAATTAGGTAAAAAATTAGATAGAAAATGATTGTGATTGGTTGAAATGAGGGACTACGTGAAGAAATAATTTTATTTTAGGACAATGCTTGAGTGATAAAAATAGCTTTATTTTAGGACAGAAGGAGTAGTTGGCTATTGGATTAGAAATGCTGTGACCTGTGAGCCAGGAGTTTAGGAGGGTTGGGTCTAATGAGAAAAAAAAACCAAAAATAAAGTATTAGATATAAATATACCTACATATATAATTTTTTCCATGAAATTTTTGGGTATTCATGTGAAGAGTAACTTTACGGTGCTCTTTACCGATATTATTCTACTACCAGTCTGTCCCCATAAATAAAAAATTCCAGGAGTAATAAATAGGAGTAAAGTATTGATATAATTGGAATTGCAGAAGCAAATACCAATTTACTAAAAAAAAGAAAAGAAGAAAGTATCTAATCTAAAGGACTCGTTTTCTTTTTTAGGATTAAACAAAAGGGTTCGCAAATAAAAGCGCTAGTGTCACAACTAGTCCATAAATTGTTAAAGCTTCCATAAAAGCTAGACTAAGCAATAAAGTATCTCGTATTTTACCTTCTGCTTCTGGCTGTCTCGCAATACCTTCTACAGCTTGTCCTGCAGCAGTACCTTGACCAACTCCAGGCCCAATAGAAGCAAGACCTACGGCCAATCCAGCAACAATAACGGAAGCAGCAGCAATTAGTGGATTCATGATGAGTTCCTTGTGTCAAAAAAAAGAAATGGTTAAGGATACAATCAACCAAGAAATTCTTATTTCTAAGCTCTATTGGACAGAAGTAACAAAAAAGTACAAATTGAAACGATAATCTGAATTCTCCGAACTGCTTCGAGTATTTCATAGAATGATCTTAGTCGTTGATATGCAAATTCTACCACTATTAGAAAAAAATATTCTACTATCAGTAATTAAGATAATAGTAGAAATAGATTTAATCTATTAGATTAGAAAATATAAATAGTCTATTGATTCTAGTAACAGTAGAGAGCATCATAAAACACCTCTCACATAAATACAGTGAGTACCCACTGCATCCTCCCCTGCTTCAGGGGAAGCAAGCTGCTAGCTGCAGATATGAAACCTTTGGCATGGACACATGTGTAGTCATTTTTCGGTGGATGAATTTATGGCACAAGGATTTGACACAATGTGTTTGCACAAGTTGAGCCAGCTCACATATCAATCAGACAATGAGAACGCAAAAAGGGAGACAAATCCTAAAGTGTGCATATTGGGAAATTAATGGTAGATATCCTCAATCTCACCATCAAACTAACTAGAAAAAAAAAAGAGATGTCGTCTCTTTTATTCGGTATTACATACTTTTAATCAGATAAAAGAAATTCTCACATGTGGTTGTGGCTAGAATCCTTCCAGCATGAAAAAGGAAGGATGATGGAACCACTATAGAAAGACTGTTGCTGACAACAACATGGAACTGTCGCGGAGAGCATTCTAGCTAGTCTTCAGAGAGATATGTCATGGGCGTGGAATTACGCCATATTCAACAACAAATTAATCCATGTCTCCTAAATGGAGAAATTACTACATGCTTGGTTCCGCTTGGATTATAGTCGTCGAAAGCGATTTTGAATTTTTAGAGTTTGTTTTTTTAAAAAATAAATTTAGGTAGATTTTTTACTTATGCTCTTACCAATCATAAAAATAAAGCCATAGCAATCATGAAAAAGAAAACCAGACAATGAAAGTAACAAAAAAACCCTTAAAATCAAATACAAAATGAATTCTAAACCAGCTTCAGGTTATAATCCGCAGGTGAATCAAGTGAGAACAATATGGTATTTTATCCACAAAAAAAACATGGTATTTTGTCAGCTGCCACTGGAGTATGTGAAGTTTCGAGATGGGCATCTAGATACACAAGAAACCAAACTAAAAATATTAAGAATTACTATTCCTGTTTTGTTGCAATTAATTTCTCCACATGTCCCAAAGTGTGTGTGCCCCAGAAACAGTGGCACACAACCAACCTGTTGCCATCATTCTTCAAATTATATATCACAGTGATTCAGCTAGTATCACTGTCCCAATAACGACAGAGGAAGGTAATAAGTCACGTGCGTTTATGAACGGCTACAGAACGTTAAGCAGCAGCAGCAGCGACAAGATGAGCCTAGCCAATTGCCATAGTGAAAGGCGTACCAGTGGACCACACACATGCACCTAACCAAATCGTCCACAGGATTGGCGTTGCAAGAATTATTGATGAGGCCTTAGCTATCTATGCGTTACAAGAGCATCTCTAGTAATCTTGCTAATCTGCTGGACAAGCTAAATTTTAGTAAATTTAAAAAAAAATCATACTTCAACAATCTTATCAATCTGTTGGCCAAACCATCCGACTAGCTAAAGTCCCCCGTCGCTGGCCAAATCTGGCTAGCCCACTCGGCTCGCCAATCAATGGGCCCCACCCTCTTTCTCTCCTTCCAGTCTCCATCTCTCTCATCGCTCCTCCCCGCCTGTCGACCTAGTCCCGGCGCTGCCGCCTGCCACCAACGCACCTCCCCACCTGCCGCACCTCCCCTCATGAGTCGGCTGCCGGTGCCCGCCGGTGCCGTCCCTTACCTCTGATGCGCCAGAAGAAGGGGGAAGAAGGGGAAGAAGAAGAGAAATCGAGGATGACGTACGGAACCCACTGTTTGATTCGAGAGTCTAAATGGAGAGATTGTTGAAATGCAAAAATAATATAGAGATGAATTTTTTAGCTAGGTAGTTATATGGGTATTTAAAGGGTCAGATTTAGATAGGTTTTTAGAGTTGCTCTAAGGCTAACTGGCTATCTACATATCTATCCTAGATGTGTTTTTTTAATCCGAGCAATCGTGCAGTAAATTAAATTTAGCCAATAACTTAGTTTTACTGATCTGCCTGCCTAGCAGCGTTCTTTTCCAAAAAAAAAAAAAAAGCTAGCAACTATTTTATACAGGACTAGTACAACACCGCATATATCTTCACCTTATTGTTGGACTAGTTTCTTGACGAGATCTCACCATTTTAGATACTCTTGAGATTTTCTTCCTAGACTCCCGAAATTTTGCATATATTCAAATTTCGTTAGATTTATTTGAATTTTGTTCAAAGTGCTCTAAATTAAATTATAATATGTTTATAATTTGAATTTCTCTCGGCGAGATGATATCTCTATATCGGCCACTCCCGAGATTTTGAAGAGGGGGGAGGGGAAAAAAACCCCTGCCTTGGAACTGGTTACAATTCTAGGCTCTTGTCATAAAATGGTGGTTAGAAGGAATTGAATCAATAAGAGTAAGAGGGAATCCGTTAAAAATGGAACACAGAATAAAACTAGCCATAAACTATAGCATTCACAGAACAAAGAAATGCAAATTGAAGCCTGTGCCAAACCTAGAAAGAGAAGCTACATGTGAACTTGATTTCAATCGATGAATCGGCAAATTAATCAACAGAGAAGCTACATGTGGACGGAAACGAAAAGAGACCAATAAGATCGGATTAATTCATTCATTCATTGATCATATGCTTTCCAGCAGTGAGCCAGTGACAAGAACATATACATCCAGGCATCCAGCAAAGCCGGCGCTGAGCAAATTAATCATAGTTTCAGTGAGAGGTCGATCTCCTCGGCGAGTTCCCGGCGAACCTCCGGCGACGTCCTCTGATACAGGGAGCTCCCCGCCGAGCCCCGCGAGGCATTGCTCGGTTCCTTCCCTCTCTGTGCCTCCTCGTCGGCTTGCCGGCGCGCGGCGGCCAGCTCGCGGGTGCGCTTGGCGACGCTGCGCTCGAACTTGTGGGCGTTCTGGTGGCCGCCCAGCGCCTGCGAGGAGTAGAACTTCTTGTCGCAGTAGGTGCAGGTGAAGAATCCCGGCGGCTCGGCCGCCTGCGACGGCTGCAGGGAGAGGTTGAGGTCGAGGTCTCCCTCGCCGCCGTTGGGCTCCATGGCGGCCGCCGGCCGGCCGGAGAGCTCGCAGCACCCGGTAAAAGGCGCCAAGCTACGCAGACTACCGCTGCTATTAGCCTCTGCTACTCTAGATTTCTGGGAAAAACTATTGACTAGTGAGCATACAGTGAGCTCTTCTCCAACAAATCCCAAATGATGTAGTGAGAGAGTAGCTAGTCCGAGAGACACGCAGTGAGAGAGATGCACGAGGTATACGTATTATTTAAGTATTATACGCTGGTCCGGAGGGGAATTAACTCATGTAGGGAATCACACAGAGAGAGATAGAGGCTTCAAATTGATGGGATGAAAAGGACAAAAGATTTCATTTGTCCATCGGTCGAATAGTGTCCATCTATCGCATGAGCAGAGGATTATGGATGTATATACTGCTATATTAGTTGGGACTTAGGTTATTTAGACCAGAATATGCTAGCTGGATGGACCTGTGAGAAAGAATGATTAATCAACTGTTTTCTGCGCTGCAATCTAATGTAAGCACCAGAAGGTGTGTGATGTAGGCCCACGTGTCGGTGACAAAATTATTGATCATTATTTCTAGGGAAAGAGAGGTTTCGTTGATTTAGCATTACAATCTTACAGGGACACTAGTACAACACTCGTTTCCCTTGCTACTCGTTTCCTCTTTTTTTTTCTTTCTTTTACGTCTGTGCTTTTGTTTTTGGCTGCGTGCATTTTGGTGCAGAAGCCGAATGCTTTTACTTAATTATTTACTGAATAAAATCTCCATTATCTGAAAAACAACACATTTACAGAGTATGGTGCTAGCTAGCTCATGGACCATCCTCTTCGATCTCATGAATGTATACTATGTTGCATTTCCGTTATATCCTGATCCATCACGTTAGGAACCCATCTGATCGCATGATGTAACACCCTAAATTTGAATACCTAAAAGTCGACAACTAAAATTCACGAACGTTGAAAATCTACATACAAAACCTGCATCATGCTGGATCTTCTGCTTACTTGTCATGCCAGTGCCGGGAAAATTTCCTAAATGAATTTTCGAGAAATCAAATTCAAATTCCTTTTTCCAAATTCAAACAGGTGTTTCCCAAAAATTTATCAAATTATTTTTTTAAAAGGGACTAAACTACTGGTGGGCCTAGCCCAGCCCAGCCTACCAAGTCGGCCAGCTCCCTCCCTCCTGGGCCGACCCTAGGACCAGGCCAACCAACCACGTGGGCCCAACCGTGGGACAAGCCAGCCCAAGCCGTAGGCAGCCCGCCCCGACTCCCCTCCTCTTGGCCTTGGGCCAATGGCCAGCAAAGGCCAGCCTAGCTAGTAGCCTGGCAAGTTGGCCCAGCCAGCCTACAAAGCCGATCAGCTGAGCCGGCCGGCGTCGACATCACGCTCGGCTACACCGAAGCCGCGTCGTCACTCTCATCCTCACCGCCGAATAGAGACGGAACCCAGGCAGTCCCCACCGCCGGCAAGCCCCATGCGACTGCTGCCAGCGCCCGCCGGGCTGGAGAGAAACCCTAGCTCGCCGAGCCGCTCCGCCCACAGCGTTGTGCACCACCCCTCACCTACCCCTCCTATGCACCGTGGCGCTCGCCTCGTGTCCGCGTAGCCTGTACACCGCTGCTACGCACCAGGAGAGGATGGTGCAGACCGCTTCGCGACAAAGGATGAACAATCGATGCCGCGCCGCTCTCCTCTCCCTTTTCCAGGCTGCACAGGGCGCCCACTTGCGCCATCGAGCCACCTACGCCAGCCGTACAGGGCTGCACTACTACGCGCTAGTGGTCGTGGCCCCGCTGTCACACCAGTCCGCTGCTGCCACGGGCCCCGCCCGGCTGTGAGGACGCCATCCCGCCCTTTTTTCCACTCCACGCCTTTGCTCCTCCCTCTATCCTGTGCTTGGCGTGACCATAGGACACCGACGCATGTCCCATACTCGCAGCTCGAAACCTAGGGACGAGGATGCCGCATTAATGGCACGGCGACCTGGGAGCCCCGCCCCTCTGGCCCTCCACGGCGAGAGCGGCCGCCAACCGCCTGTAAAAGCCAACGAACGACTACCCTCTCCCCTTTTCTCCCTTGCTCACCAGCCTCACACGTTTTTGCTCACGCCAGTCCATTGCCGACTCCTATTCGGCCACGTGGCCCTCCGCGAGGCAGAGCCAGGCTCAAGGTCTGGCCGAACTTGGAGTGGGAGGGAACTAGCGAGCCCAGGAACAGACTGCACGCTAGGGACGATCTACGCGCCAAGGATGAATCGCATGCGATCCTCCTCATTGCACCGCCACCGGAACGCAAGGACAAACCGTGGGCCCAACCTCCACCAACCGGTACCCCGACACCCGTTGTTTGTCCCCATCGCCGCCTCGGTGTGCCGCTCTCCGGCTACCGCATGGTGAGAACACGGCCGCCCTCCTGACTCCTCTTCCCCCACCGCTTGCCTGAGATGAGATAAAGCCACTGTGACCATGGCGCCACACTAGGCGTGCCGCCATGCCGTCACACACGCATGCGTGGGCCGTGCTCTGCTCGTCTCCACCACAACCGTGAATGGCGCCTCGCCGCCTTCGTCGGAACTCAGGTTCCACCCGCTCGCTAGGCGGTAGCCCTAGGTCCCCTCTAGTGAGCCCGGCCCCGGTGCCGTCGATTGCGCCTCGACGCTAGCACCATTACCGCGGCGGCGCACCGAAGGGAGGATGCCATAGCCTGAACCGCTAGAGACCCATTTCAACCTAGCCAAGCAGGGGTAAGCCTTCCCCTAGCCATGGCAAGTCTCCATGGAGGCAAGCTGCCGGTCGTCGCTCCACTATTGCGGTGAATTTCACTAGTGAATCGAGCTCTGCACCGCCGCACCTACGGTCGGTTAGGAGCCCCCACTCCCGCGACTGTTGCCGGTCACCGTCGGTCACTAGGCGACCCTTGGTGGTGCTCCTAGAGATCCTAGGACACCATCGCTGGCCTTTGCCTCCTCGCTCGGCCGCCGCTTCACTGGCGTGCCTGATCTCGAATCCCTGCATCGTTGCAACCAGCCGTCCACACCATCCCTCGCCTCCTCAGCCAGCGCGTTGCTGCCTAGACACAACGGAGGTCCCTATGGGCCTCCCCTCGCCGGCTGCCCTGGGTCCCAGCTCGACGGCACCCCGTGTGGGCTAGCCCCGCCGGCGCTCGCTCGGTGGTGAAGAAAGCAAAGAGCGAGTGAGGAAGAGACGAAGACGAAAAGAGGGGGTGAGGCTGACATGTGGGCCATGCCAATTAAGGAAATGAATTTAAAACCTGTTTTAAACTTTGTCTCGCTGACAGATGGGCCCCACAGACTTAAAACTGAGTTTTTTAGGGTTAATAGACTCCTGTGAGGCTGACATGTGGGCTCTCGCTTGGAGTTGGTCAGTTTGACCGGTCAATATTGACTAGGGCCCCACCTATTATTGACTTTGGGATTTACCCACTGGAAAATAATGTTTTTCTAATTAAAAAGGTACTGGACCCACTTGTCATTGAAATAGAACCTTTTTCTTAAGAAAAATAATTTGGAGGAAAGGAAAATAGGTGCACAGTGGGATTTTAGAATTAGTTTGATTTAATTCAAATTTGAATCTTTAAATGGCTCTAACTCACTCATTTTAAATCGGATTGGGATGAAACTTTCACCAAAATTCTTCTAAAGTCAAGACCTACCCAATGGCACTGGTTTGGTATTTTTTTACTAATTTCCTAGAATTTATGGCATATTTGTTAAATCGTCGGAATGTAGATTAATTAGGTATTTGCTTTAAACAGGGTATGTTTGTGAGGACGAGATTGTAGCAGTCGAAAAGGAATACTTGACTAAGCAAGGCAAGTCACTATGCCCTCCTCCATGATTATGTTGATCCTATGTTACGAAATGATTTGTTTGCAAATAAAATGCATGTTATATTTAGATTGCGTACCTTATTGCTTTAGCCATTTCTTGTTAGTATTCAGTCCTTAGTCGTTTATCGACATTGCTTAGTCATGCTTAATTAGGTGGTTGCATATTACATACTCATGATGTGCTTATGGATGGGAAGGGGATGATTTCTCAGGGTTGAGTGATTATCAATGAACAGGTGGAGACATGAGCGCCACTCTGTGTTTCACACATAAAACCATTTGTGAAAACCAAAAACTTATGGAAATAAAACTGATTTCGACTGGGGTGGTATGGCTTGAATTGCGTGGTTCTATGAAACGGGTAGCACCGACCCTGGTCAATTAAGGACTGAGTTAAAAAGCTATGCGAGAAACAAACTGAGTGCGACCACATTTTTGTGTGGGCATAGACCTGGTGGGTTAGGTAACACGAGTGGGGGGGCACCCCAGTCATGGCTGGTTCTGATCACGTGGGTGGGAACTGTTTAGCGGAGAAAGAGGATAAGGGATGGGATAAATGACATGTTAGCTAAAATGAACAATTGCTTCTCTTACCTTGAAACCTCTATGTCCAGAACTTCTCTCACCACTAGTAAGACGGTATGGGTGCTAGGGAGTGCATGAGGATACATAGTCCTTAGAGCGAGTGCCACAATGCGAGGGGAACTGAAATACCGGACTGTGACAGGCCTCACGTGTTGGGGCTAGGCTCATGTGTTGGGTATGTTATGGATTGCGGGTAGTGTGAGTAAAACTGATCTATTCAAATAGCAACGCTCGCGGTCAAAGGAGCACCGCGACTTGTACTACTCTTAACTAGCTTTAGAAGTTTTAATCTTGCTTAGACTAGGTTGGGGTTAATGGCATGGGCCATCTAGACAATCGGAGGGATGGAATAGGGAATAGAAACGATGATCAAATGGTATGCAAGGGCAGATTGAACTAGGGGGGGCTTGGGGAGGTGGATGCGCCTTTGCTGATTAAAACAACTTGAACCATACGAAGTTTTGAGTCAAAATGCTAGGTTATAGGTTTGTGAACCACTTTAAGAAAACCGGATTTACACAAAGGAGCCAAGCCATCCTGACCCTGTTAATGCACTAATGTATCTTATAGTGGTTGCTTGCGAGTACATTCGTACTTACTATTGCTCATTTTCCCTTTTTAGAGATAGGCAACAAGGACGACCCGTACAAGTGTGTTCCGTTGGAGGAGGATGAACCTAAGGAGGTGCCTTAGGGTTTGGATCCCTAGTCGTTATCTGTGGAGTTGTGTTGTACCACCAAAGCTTTGCTACCGTTTTCGCGCCTTAGTCTTTTGGGAGTTCTGTAATGTAATCGACCATACTCGGTCTATTTGGATCCTACTCGGACAACCCTGGTAACATTATGTATTATAAAAATTAATTGATGTAAACACTGTATACCAGCTATTTATTCATATATACTAAATTACTGATCCAGAGATTTGATATTATAAAGACAAGTGATTCTCGGTGTCCAAAACTAGGGCCTACGCATGAGCGCTATTGCTGAGATATTAGCTTCGGGAAAGTATCATGACGAATTCAATTATCCTGTCACATTCTGACTTGCCCAAGCTATCTTAATTAATAATTACACACCAGATCACTCTATAATCTATATACTTCTTCAATAGCTCCGATCCAGTACATCCGACACGCCAAGTGAAAGAATCCATTGGATTTCGACATTAATTAGGTGGTATGTGTGCGCACAGGCTTTCAGGCATGCAGATTAATGAGCCTCCAAAGCCAGACACATCAGGATTGAACAGACAAATATCTGAACTTCTGAAGTCCCATTCCCCTACTCATTTTGCATTGGCAGTAGCTTCTCCCAAGAACACCAGTGATCTTCAGTCTTCCTCCCCAGTCCCCAGGCCACACCAGTGCCATGTAATCTTCATAAATTGGTCACACAAGCTATACAGTACGCAAACATGCCAAATAATGTAGGAGTAATCCTGCAACATGATTGTGATCAAGCGATACAGTGAGCGGGGGCCATATCAAATGTTTGCTTTCTTTGCTGGCTCGGGCAGAGTCGAATCTTGAGAGATTTCCTCCCTTTTAGGGAGAAATCCAGATAACATATCCTTTGTTGTTGTATGCACAATTTCCTCAGTTCTTGTGGAGTTTGCAAATTAAGTTGGTATTTGTTAGACTTCATGCGCCTAAAAATTTATAAATTTTCGATCACCTAAAATTACAGTGAAATGCAATATAATATACTATTTTAGTTTATTTTAACTACAATTTTGTTGTTACATATGGTTTTATTTTATTTTTATCAAAATTTGTTACTTCTTTTGTCCTAAATATAGCAACTGTTAGCTATATATGAAGCCTTTTACTATATAAGAAAGAATGGTGTTTGTTTAAATAAATAATGGGGGATTGATGTGGACCATTGGATTGTTATCAATGGAATGAGAAAAGTGACTGAAACTTTTAAAAATTTCAGTAACATGAAATCTACACACTTCCAATTAAATAAACACAAAATTAGTGCAACTAGACAACAATCTATGCATCCACACGTGCTACATATATAAATAATTAATATCAACTCGATATCTATTAATTATATTTTAGAATTATTAAATCATGGAAATATTATAATTAAGATTCCATACTAAGCGTAACATGGTATTTTTTAATTTTTAATTCTGAAATTATTAACTGATTTTAATTCTTATTAATCTAGATTTTGGATTTATTAAATAAAGAACATACTATGTTTGAGATTCCAAACCGATCACAACTTGGTATTTATTAATTTAAAAATTTGAAATTATTTCATCATATAAATAATTATTTATGTCCCTCAAGTATGGAAGCATATTTGACTACGAAATTTTCTACCTATACTATTCTTGGTACGATGGACAGGCAACAAAAGGATGCAACTTACCGTGAGAATCATAACAGGTAGGGTGGCATTCATTTAGACCGATAAATTGAGTCTTTGTCTTCAGTATTTTGGAAATTTTGGTCATAAAAAACTCAAGACCGAAATGCAATACAACATAGTCAAGATCGAGCAATTTGGTCTTGGTCAGTTCGGTCTCGGTCTCGGCCATGATCGAAATATTGTTCTGTGGTGGACGACGTAGATATTGATCCCAAGATCTCAACCCCCAACCCAAAGAAAATCAAGCTCCCATCTTTAACTCCAAATCGCGAGCTCCAGTAACCTGACAATGGATTAACTGACCTTGGAAGAGGGAGAAAAGGGAAAGCCGTGGGTCGGGGAGCGGCGGCGGTAGACAGTGGGCGCCTGGACGGCATTAGTGGGTGGTGGGGATGCCAGAGGAGGAGGACAGAGGGGAGGTGTCGGTTGATGGACATTGAGAGTGGGGATCCGGACAGACCCCCTTGAGGTTTGGCCAGGGGGTGCAGTTCTTGAGCCTGCCTAGAAGGTGGGAAAAGATGGACACAGAGAGTTTAGACAGGCTCGGGCCGCACAGAGGCATAATACCCTACTCCTATGTGTCCTATGTTTTGCTCAGTCTCTTGCTTGTGAATGAATCAGAGTTTAGTCCCCTCTCCTCATAACCTTGGATCTACCCTTATAGATCATGGGTGGTACCATAGTGACAGAACCGGAGGGATCGGCGCCAAAACTTACGCCACAAAATTACAGCTAAGTCATAACTAGGTTACAAGTTAGGCACGCCCTATAGGGCATGCTGCACAGTACCGGTCGTCCCTCTCCAACGGGCCTTGTGCTCTTCCAAGCTGACCCCCACAAAGTAGTTCCAAGGGGAGACCGTGGGCGCCTGCCACGTGCCCTAGACGCTTGCCACACACCCTGGACACCACTCACTCTCACCTGAGGCCGCTCTGGTGGAGAAAATCTTGGTCATCATTGTTGTCCCACAATCCCATTTGTCGGCGCCTAAGTGGAGTAGGCAGAAAGTGGGGAAAGCTGACAGGCCGTCTGGGGTCCAACAGGCGATCTGAAAGCCCACACCCACTGTCAGCCTACATAGAACTTCGATTGATAGGTGACATGCAACATGGCCTGACCTATCTACCACGCCGCACGTCCTAGCGGGTAGATATCCATTGCGTTGCCCCTTCTTGGAGAAGCGCGCGAAAGACAAGGCATGGTAGCACGCCACGCTCCGGCGCATTAAATGCACCATAGCCGTTTGGCCCTCGAGCGCATCCTTGTAGCCCCACGTAGGTCGAGGGTACTTGGGAGGGCCGTTCTCAGGATCGGCCGTCCGGAGCGGGTCTAGACAAGTCTTGACTGGTGCTAGGAAACGGCTTGCTCGGGGGCCCCAAGCACTAGGGACCCCATGCCCCCGAGCTCCTAGCCTTAACTCCCACTTCTTCCCGAGTCCCGGGGGATGCCCTGAGCTCAGGGAACAGGCGACGTGGCGCCTGGCTGCGCCACAGGACACTGAGCACCCTGCCTCGCCTCTTCAGCAGCGTGAGCCCTATGTCAACCTCCTGCGCCGCCTGCTTGATCGACATGTAGAAGTACTACGACACCAGCTTGATCGTCAATGGCTTCTCCTTTGATCGATGGCCGCTCGGGTGTTGTTACGGCACAGTTTCCATGCTCTTCTCATTCACTAGCTTCTTCCCGAGCATAGCGGGAGGGGCATAGTTTCCTAGATGGATTCACACCATTCCCCGTGCTCGAGGAATAGGTGACATGACATCCGGCTATCCTGCGCCCACAGCGCGGGGAACCCTGGTTCCTATATCACTGACGAGAGGCCAGACTTCCACTGCCCACTACCATTGCCGCACAGGTGGAGGATGCCCTCGCCACTTGCCAATCACCGGTGGCGGAGTACAGGAGGCTGTGCAGCGCCGGTGATGGGCGGTGGGAGGTGGGAATGCTGGAGATGGCATGTGGGCTACTGCCGTGGTTGTGTCCTGTGAGCGGCAAGAGAGGATGCCAGATGGGGAGGCCGGAGGTGATGGACTGCTGGTGGCAGTCCACCTGCTGCCTGGTGCCGTGCGGGCGGCGTGAACGACAATGCCCAAGTAGGAGTGAGGTGAGAAGGAAGAAGGGTTTGAGGTTAGGGTTTTGGTAGTTCTTGGGCTAGTGTAGTTGGCTTCTATTGGCCTTTGTGTGTTAATTCGATTTTTTTGTTAACCTAGTGAGATGGCACAAACCAACAAGAATAGATTCGATTAATATGAACCAATGACCGAACTTGTGACCGGATATTTTGGTTTAGGTCTCGATTCGTTTGGTTCGGTTTTTCATTATTGGTAATTTTTGCCCACCTCTACTAATAGGACTTGATTCCCCACATGTCAAGACTCCGAAGACCTACTCGAACAAAACCAAGATATAGCTAGTTTATCTTCAAGAATCCTGTGAGGATATATAAGAAAGGATTATGGGTATAAATATAAATACCTCGAGGCTATGAGGGGACAAGTCTTAACAAGAGAATTGGAAGCAAGGAGCTAAGTCAATGACCGCTACACAACTCGCTACAAGTTCTTGATTAGAGGATCCTGAGGAGATACTTGGTTAGGTCTAGAATAGAGCTTCCCCTCCACATATTGTACACTGTACACATCTGCATATATACAAAGCCAAACATGATGTTGGGTTATTACCCTGAGGGGGCCGATCGACATAAAAATCTTTTGACTTGGTGTGTATTCAAGGGCCTACGAATGCTTGCATGCATGGAGATTGTTTGTGTTTACAAAATCTCGTGGATCGACATGGCTCGAGTTGCTACCGCCGTTGCATAAAAATACCAATTCAAGAACGTGGGCCACAAGGCCACGAATTGAGGGCCCAATCTGACCACTTCTGAATTGATCTATCGGCAAAACCCGACCAATCGAACCGGTCGACCATGAGGCAACGCATTGACCAAATTGTTGTTCTACAACCACAAAATAGGTCGACGACTTGGCATCAAGTCAACAAAAAGTATGTTACATGCTACAAAAGTCTACTACCGGAAGACTACCGGAAGATGTTCGCAAGCATGGATTTTCCACAAGCATGCGAACCAATGTATTTTTTTATGTAGAACAAACCAATGTATTAAGTACATTAGTTCTTTAAACTAATATACTAATTCATAGATACATTCGGCATGTATCTATCAAGGTACGTAATATTTTGCATAACAATATATCATATCTAGATTCTTCGTCCATAGAGTTATTTATTTTCCAGATCAATAAATTACTATGTTTACCTAGAGTGCATCTTTATACAATATTTGTTTGGAGCTCATATCAGGCCCACTCAGATCTAATTACCCCAGGGGGTTGCTCTAATGAACATTGTTGGAGACAGGCCGCAATCCCTTCGGACAGTCCCCTACTTCAGACGGCTCAAGACCAAAGACGCTCAATGAAGCCCCTTTGGCGGCCCTAGACTGAAGGCATGAAGGTGAAGGGCCCAGCTCAACGGCGAAAGGCTGAGTCCACTGGGCGAAGACCAAAGGCTTCAGGACGGAGTGATTAGGGCGCCATCGGAGCACCGGGGGGGAGGGGGATAAAGAGGCAACCCGGCAGGCAGGCCCTTGTAGCAGGCATCCCGACTAAGGGACGAGGTGGCTAAAAAGGCCAAAGGCCCATCAAGGGCCTGGCCCACGTAGAGGCCTCGCGGCCCACGTGACGACCCAGCAGCCCACTAGGGACCTGCAAACAGGAAAAGATAGGAATACCCCTATAACTGTCCCTATCAAAGGACTATGATATAATACCACCTGTAAATGAAACTCTAGAGCCTGTAATTGTACCCCTAGGCCTATAAATAGGTACCCAGGCCACTGTAATGGCAAGGTTTTTGAGATCAATACAAAAAATTTACTGCTACAGTCCACTCTTAATTTCCACTGTTATTCTTCAACAACAGTTGGCACCTGTTAACGTCAAAATTTGGTATGGCTCTGTATCAGATTCGGTTAAGAAGAAAATTACAGTTAACTAACGAAAGTTGATCCAGAAGGAATCGAATCCAGGAAGAAGCCGTGAAGACCACAGTATGGCAGTTAATTACTGTATCTATTAATTAGGCA
Organism: Oryza meyeriana var. granulata; assembly: GCA_003991445.1. Taxonomy (NCBI): domain Eukaryota; kingdom Viridiplantae; phylum Streptophyta; class Magnoliopsida; order Poales; family Poaceae; genus Oryza; species Oryza meyeriana. The sequence continues at coordinate 78,765 of RYFJ01001037.1, read as the reverse complement.
AGTGCTGGCGTCTGTCTTCAGGAAACCTGATCTCGTGTCTGATCGGGTCCTGTTAGTGTTTCCTTTTGTAATTAGGAAATCGTGTACCGTGTCCACTAAGGACTCAGATCAACTCGGGGTATAAATACGTATGCCCGGGTGCTTTGTAATCTATCTGCATATCACAGATCAATAAAATTTCGGCGCATCGCCACCCCTTCGACGGGTTCTTGCTTCTCGAGCCGGGCTGCATCGATTAAGTTCGACCTCCTGCGAGAGGGTAAGTCTCGTCACCCCGGCCACCGCATCGGCTAGGACTTCCTCGGTTAAGTCCGATATTCTAGTCGGTTTACGGTGGACGGCTTACCACGATATATCTATTTTATCTATGGCTGCATCAGTTTAGTTTGACCTCATAGATCGATTAGGTATATCACATCACGCGTGCGCAGATCGTATCGGCTTACTGGGAGCGATTTATCATCAGTTTGTGCTGCATCGGTTTGGTCTGACCTACTAAACTACCAGTGATAAATCGTTCCTGCTAGGTTGATATTTTGTGCGTAAGCGTCTTATCGGGATGTATAGCCGATAAGTTATCATGTTTTACATCACGATCGCATTAGATCTATCGGCTCATCGATGTCTTGTTATCATCATCAGTCTGTGCTGCAACGGTTGGGTCCGATCTACTAGACTGTTGGTAATAACTTTGCTCTTAATAAGCCGATGGGTTTCATGCGATGTTTTATCGGAGTGTTTAGCCGATAAGTTATCTTTATATCCAGCCGATTTGTCACAAACATTTAGAAAATCGCTGCTAACCTGGGCGCGAGCACAAGCGAGAACCCGGGCACGAACAGCAAGCAAGTACCCGGGTGCGAACAGCAGGTAAGGACCCGGGCACGGGCACGGACAGCAGGTAAGGACCCGGACGTGAGTACAGGCGAGGACCCGGGTACGGGCACGGACAGCAGGCGAAGATCCGGGCGCGGGCACGAGCAAGGGCTCGGGCACGGGTGCGGGAAGCACCTTTGAGGCGGCACTAGCAATTATAATTGCAATCGGCTGAAGTTTATTCAATCCATTTATTTACACCTTTTGTCCATTTATTTTATCAGTTTACAGCCGATTTCCGAGCATCCCTTCGATGATCGGCTAGTTTGATATTTGCTTATCATTATTAGCTATTATTCATGCCATCATCGGCTTCCAGTCAGTGTATAAGTGCTACAGTTCATATTGGCCATCGGCCGATGAGACGAGTCCAGATCGGCTTCCAGCCGATTGGCTCATTGATCTAATATTTTCTCTCCTTGTCAATTGCAGGGTCAAATTGACTGGCACGCCTACGAACCTCAAGATTTTAGGACTTGCACTGGAGTGAAGCAAATCTCCTAGGCCTTCGCGTGTCTCTAGGCGCCGAACGGCCCCCGGCGGTTTTCGGCGTCAACAGCACCGTCCGTGGGGAAACCTCCCCAGGTGAGAAGCCAAAGACAAGATGCCTCTGAAGAGGAAGTCGATGAGGAGACGAGTAGCCCCACGCTGATATGGAGATGCAGAAGTCGATCAACCCGGAGACCCTTAGGTTGAAGGGCAGGAGGAGCAGGTCGAAGGGGGAGCGCCTCCGACTCCCATGGCCGCACCAGGTGGAAACGAAGATGCTGTGGCAGTGCCGAGGGCAGAATACGAGGCCATGAAGGATAGTGTCCAGAGGCTCCAAGACATGCTTCGCCAGATACATGAGGAACAGCAGCAGCTGCAGGCGCAATCTCCAGCCTTTGGACTCCACCAAGCTCCAGCCTCGTCTACCCAAGCCTTCGGACCCCATCCAACCCCTCGTCTACCCAAGCCTTCGAACTCCACCAAGCTCCTCCGCCAGATTCGGTCCCTAACGCCTTCGTGATCCCCCCGCCGCCGGCCCCATGTGCCCCTTGTGATGGCACCACGGCCAACGGCTCAGGTGGCAGCTCTTCCACCGGCCCCAAGCTTGGTGCAGCCTCCGCCAACACAGCAGCCCCCTCAGCCTCATTTAGCAGCTGGGTTGACGCTGTTAATCCAAGCGTTGCTACAAGCTCTTCTTCAATAGCTGGGCGCTGGGGAGCAAGGCACAATTTCTTCGCCACCGCTCGTCGAAGCCACCCCTCCTGCAGGGGGTTGGGCGGCCCCCGCTGTCATGCATCATCACCTGGCCCAGCCGACGCAAGCTTCGCCAATCTTCGGGGTGCCATACCCCTGCATTGCTCCTTCGTCGGCGCCTTCGCTACATGCCTCTCCTTCGCCGACGCCTTCGCTACATGCCGTGCCGGTGAATGATAAGAAGTCACTGCTGAGCTGGGGGCTTCAAAGCCACCCAATCCCACCTCAATTCAAGAACGCTTTGATCGTCAAATACGCGGATGATTCGGACCCCAGCGAATTCTTGTTCGTCTACGAGTCCGCGATTGAAGCGGCCCATGGTGATGAGAACACCAAAGCAAAGGTCATACACCTCGCGTTGGATGGCTTTGCGCGGTCATGGTACTTCAACCTGCCACCAAGCAGCATATACTCCTGGGAGCAACTGCATGATGTTTTCATCACCAACTTTCGAGGCACCTATCAGGAGCCAAAGACCCAGCAGGAGCTCTTCAATATCAAGCAAAAGCCAGGAGAATCCATCCGTGAGTACATCCTAAGATTCTCCCAAGCAAGATGCAAGTGCAAGATATCACCGAAACGTTGGTCATCAACACCGCCTCGGCTGGTCCCCTCACAGGCCCCTTCAACGAAAAGATAACAAGAAAGCAGCCGAAAATGGTGGATGAGCCGTTTCGCATCATCGATGGCTACACAAGGGGCGAAGAGGACACCAAAAGAAGGAATGAGATCCAAGCTGAACTCAACCAGGATGGCGTACAAGGCGCAGCCCAGGCCAGACCAGCATCTTCGCAACGCCCACAGTCGGCCTGGAAGAAGTACTGGGATGAAAAGGGCAAAGAAGTGATGACTGTCAAAGAGTTAAACACCCTTCGACAAAACTGCAAGAACTCTCAAGGTGGATCGGCGAAAAAGAAGCCGAAGAGGGAGAAGGACAAGTTTTGCGCCTTCCATGGCAAAGCTTCACACACCATCGAGCAGTGCAGGAACATCCAACGTCTGGGGAGCACTGGTTGAGGGGACCAGGGCCATCCTCGACAGGAGATCACCCCAGGAGAAGCTGCAGACCAATCTGAAGAGAATAGGCCGCTTCAAATAGAAGCATCAATGTGATCACAGGGGGCTCCTCGCAGGGTTTGGACTCGAAAAGGCAGAAGAAGGCACACGTGAGGGCGATTAACCACATCACCACAACTCCCAGACCAAGCCACCTCCTTTCGCATCAACAACAATCACCATTGGCCCTAATGATGCCGAAGGCATTTTCTTTCCACATCAAGACCCCATCGTCATATCCGCCGACATCGCCGGGTGCGAGGTGCAACGTATCCTGGTCGACGGGGGGAGCTCGGTAGACATCATCTTCACCGATGCTTTTCGGCGAATGGGAATACCGGAGGCAGCACTTGCTCCAGCTACGATCCCGCTGCAAGGCTTCGGTGGAAGTTTGGTTCGTGCACTAGGACAGGTTCAGCTCCAGGTATCATTCGGCGAGGACGGCAACACCCGGACCGAACACATAATCTTCAACATCGTCGACATCCTGTACTAGTACAATGCCATTCTTGGCCGTTCCACACTCAACAAGTTTGAAGCCGTGGCGCATCACAACTACCTGCGGCTAAAGATGCCAGGGCCGAACGGTGTAATCACGGTTCATGGCAACCAGCTGTCGGCAAGGGCCACTGGGCAAGTAGCGAAGAGTGTGCACGAGATACATAACGTCCAAGACGAGCGGCAGGGGACGGTGAGGGGCCATGGCTTGCACAAGCCTTCACCCCAGGGCGATGTCAAAAAGATCCCAGTCAACCCTGCTGACCCGTCGAAAGTCGTTTCCATCGACGGAGATGTCGACGAAATCCTAACAGCCAAGATACTGGAAGTCATCAAGCTGAATCTGAACGTCTTCGCCTGGGGCCCGGATGATCTATCATGCATAAATCGTGGTCTCATAGGACATCACCTTGCTGTCAAACCCACCATCAAGCCGAGAAAGCAAAAACTACGTAAGATGTCGATCGAGCGCCAGGAGGCAGCGAAGGCGGAAGTCAGCAAGCTGATCCGGGCCAACGTCATCCGCGAGGTGGAGCACCTGAAGTGGCTGGCGAACCCGGTGTTGGTCAAAAAGTTGAACAGCAAGTGGAGGACGTGTGTCAACTTCACAGATCTGAGCAAAGCATGCCCAAAGGATGACTTTCCACTCCCGCAAATCGACCAGCTGGTAGATTCTATTGCCGGCTGCGAGCTGATGAGCTTCTTGGATGCCTATTCGGGATACCGCCAAGTTTTCATGGCTAAAGAGGACTAGGAGAAGACCTCTTTCATCACCCCCTTCGGCACATACTGCTACATTCGTATGCTGTTTGGCTTGAAGAATGCCGGAGCCACCTTCGCCCGCTTGGTGTACAAGGTGTTGGAGGCGCAAATCGGCAGGAACATCGAGGCGTATGTCGATGACATAGTGGTCAAAAGCAGAAAAGCAGTTGACCACGTCTCCGAGCTGCAAGAAACCTTCGACAACCTGCGCAAGGCGAAGGTCAAGCTGAACCGGAGAAGTGCGTCTGCGGTGTTCGCGCTGGCAAGTTGCTAGGGTTTCTAGTGTCCGAAAGGGGCATCAAAGTGAGCCGTGAAAAAATTGAAGCCATCCAACAGATGCAACCACCCAAAAGCGCACGCGAAGTGCAGAGGCTGACGGGCCGCATTGCGGCCCTCAGTCGCTTTATGGCAAGGTCGGCGGAGAAGGAGTTGCCATTTTTCAAGACTCTTCGAAGAGCCAACAAGTTTGAATGGACGGCCGAATGCCAAGCCACGTTCGAGTTCCTCAACACCTACCTCCAGGAGGTGCCAAGGCTCACCAACCCGAGGGCGGGGGCCGAGTTGCTGCTGTATCTAGCAGCCTCGCCGGTGGCGGTGAGCGCGGCCCTGGTACACGGGAGCGAAGGTGGGCAAACACTTGTATACTTCATTTCCGAAGCATTACAAGGGGCGAAGCTCAGATATTCGGAGATCGAAAAGTTATCCTACGCCCTCGTCATGGCCTCCCGAAAACTCTGGCACTACTTCCAAGCACACAAGATCACTGTGCCGTCGCAGTATCCCATCGGAGAGGTGCTTCGAAACAAAGAGGCCACAGGTCACCTGGGCAAGTGGGCGGCGGAGCTGGCCTCATTCGACCTCCATCATGTGGCCCGAACAGCGATCAAGTCGCAAGTTCTTGCCGACTTCGTTGCTGAATGGACTTCGCCAGCAGACAAGGCAGCCCCGCCAGTGAACGAGGATTGTTGGTCAATGTTCTTCGACAGCTCTTGGTCGCACACTGGAGCGGGCGCCGCCGCAATCCTCATTTTGCCCGCAGGAAGAGTCATCCGCTATGCAGTAAGGCTACATTTCCCCACCACCAACAACACCACGGAGTATGAAGCCGCCCTCCTTGGCCTGCGTAAGGTGAAGGCATTGGGGGCCTGGCGATTGGTAGTCAAGATAGACTCCAAACTGGTCACGGGCCACATCAACAAGACCTTCGAGGCCAAGGATGAAGGAATGGCAAAGTACTTGGATGCCATAAGGGCCATGGAGAAGGCCTTCGCCGGCATAACGGTCCAGCATCTCCCTAGAGGGGAGAACGAAGAAGCAGACACACTGGCGAAGGCCGCAGGCATCGGGGGTCCTTTCCAGCCTAGAGTTTTCTTCGAAGTGATCTACACGCCAAGTGCGAAGCATGAAGAGGACTCGCTGCAAGTGATGGACATCAACCAGGACACACAGGACTGGCAAACACCTTTTGTACGATTCCTTTCCAAAGGAGCACTCCCTGATGATGACACTGAATCAAAACGGCTGCAGGCAAGAGCACAAAAGTATAAGATCGTCGATGGGCAGCTGTACAAAAGCGGGATCCTGGAGCCGCTCCTTCGCTGCGTCCGGAGATGAGGTGGGGTGAAAGGCGGCCTTAGAGCTGCTCGAAGGGGTGCGAGTCGAAGCATTGCAGAACATGGAGAAATACTCCGCTTCGACCACCACACTATACAACTGAAAAGTGCCGCCGAAGAAGATCTTGCCAGGGCACATGGTGCTCAAGAAGAAAAATAACCCCCTAGCAGTGGGTAAGCTCGAGTCGAAGTGGGAAGTACCATATCTGGTGGCTCGCAAGTCGTGCGAAGGGGCTTACAAACTGGCGACCATGGAGGGTGAAGAGCTCGATCACACATGGAACGCCGCTTCGCTGAAGCGTTACTATATGTAATAAGCATGCAAAAAAAACTGGAGTAGGGTTATTATCCACAACGGAGGCCCGAACAAGTATAAAATTTCCTGTCTTCGCGTTTCTCGCAAGTGACCCGAAAGGACAACGTCTGATCAACGCTCTGTCGAATGGGGGAAGCAGAAAGATCGAAGCATCGCTCGATTAAACGCTGAAATTGTGTAGCGTCGTCCAAACGCACAGTGCAAAATATAACCTACTAGACAAGCACCAAGTGATAACTCGGCGCCATCTGTCGAAGGTAGGGGACAGCGAATGGCCGAAGCATCGTTCGGCCACAGAAGAATGCTACCGGTGCATAGTGCGAAGAGCTAACCCACTAGACGAGCGCTAAGTGATAACTTGGCACTATCCGTCGAAGGTAGGGGACGGCGAGCGGTCGAAGCATCGCTTGGCCACAAAAGTGCATGACGAACGCAAAACCTAAAAATGAAACGAATCGTGAAGTCCAACCTAACAACAAGCGCTTAGTAATAGCTAAGCGCTGTCCATTAAGGGTAGGGGACGGCGAGCGACTGACGCATCTTTCGGCCACTAAACCGCGATACAGACGAGCGTTGAACTTGCGAGATATCGAACAACCGTTGATTCCACAACGATTGAAGCCATACTATGTTGAAAGCGACAGAAGTAAAAGAGCTAATTAAATAGATTTTATTCAAAAAAGAATGTTTAAGTACAAAGAATACACATCAAATTATAGTACAATGTTACAAATTTATTCCAAAGAGAACGACGCCTCGCTATCGGACGAGCTGTAATCTACAGGGCTAACTAAACTCCCAGTAGGACTGGGAGTAGAAAATCTTGGCCGGAAAGCGTAGTCGCCCGAAACACCTCCATCTTCCAAAGTAGTGTCATCGCTTGTAAGGTTGATGACCGGGGAGTCGCGAGTAGCCACTCCTTGCTCCACCGAGTCGTCGCTGTCTAGCATGACGACCGGAACCTCGTGGACGAGAGAGCTGACAGGGAAGAAGGCATACCGACGGTTTCGAATCCCTTGTTGACGAGCCGACATCTGAAAATTTTGCCAGAACTCCACCATATCGCCACGACGAAGTTAGTAGTCCTGGTCGAAGTCGGACACATCGTGCCTAGGGTCCTTCCACAGCCACTTCGTCACAGAACGAAGGGCATAGCTTCGACCGTTTATCACTACGGCCGGCACACTGTCCTTGAGGCCTGGATACCTCATCCTCCCTAGCGGCCGAGACGCGACAGACTTGAAGTTCACCGCTGGCCATAGATAGTCAAAGCGAGGAAGGCATAGATTTCGGTTAAGAGACACCTGATGTGTGAAAGATTTTTCCATTTATAAGAAAAGCTGGGGTCGAAGGCCTTACAAAAGCAAATTTACAAGAGGTTGGTTTTGGCAGAAATAGCTATCCTAAGCTATCAAAAAATAAGCCGGGCGAAGGGGGCTATCCCACCTGCGGCGGCATCTCGGCTTCTGGCACGTCTCCGCCGGTTTCCGGCATCGTTTCGACAGCCTCACATTCCCTCCGCTTCTCTAGCTGGTCGCGGTGGTGCTCGGTGGCTATCTCCTTGCCCTCCGGTACCCACCAACCTTTCTGGAAGGATCGGTAGTGGGACCGGACCTCATCCCCACCCTCCCAAATGTTGTTGTCTTGGATATCGCGAGCGTAGATCGCGGGGAGGTCTTTGAGGTGGTTGCAGCCGCCGGCGTGGAGTGCCAAAAGGATGCCATAGCCTACCGTACAGGCACAACAGTCATCGAAGACGCTCGAAGCGTCACCCACCGCCCCCTCCCCGGCCACACGCACCAGTCGGTGAATGCCTCGGTGGGGGCGTCGTCCTCAGGCAACGGCGGGGGCAAGGCGCCCATCCTTGTGAGCGCCATGCGCAACGTGCGGCTGGCATCGACGGCCGAAGCCCGAGTGCCGGCTTCGACCTCTTTCACCTCAGCGAGCTCGGCGCGAAGGCGTTCTAGATCGGCTTCACGGTCGATGAGACAGGCTCGGAGCTAATCAGCCTCGGTCCTTAAGGCGGAGTTCGAAGCCCTGCCGTCCTTGAGCGCCTTCTTCAGAACGCTCTGCTCCTATGCCAGCCGCTCCGCCTTCGACGCCTCCTCCCGCTGGTGGCTATTGAGACCGTCCAGGTGAGCGTGCATCATGCGCTCGTAACACCCAGCGAAGGAGAACGCCTAGAAAAAGGGGGGCGCAAAGGTACAAGCTAAGCAAACCAAAGTCAAGGACCCAAAGAACGGGCCGACGAAAGATACTTAGGAGGAACTAACCTTGGTCAGTAGACCACGAAGAGTCAAGCCCACCTCATCAAGATTGAACCAGTCGTCGACGACCGGCTGGATAGCCGAGGGCGACGCCAGAGAACTAAGGCCCCCGACAAAAGGGCAGAGTCATCGCGGCAGGCGAAGTCCTCGGCGACGAAGCTCGGCGCTGGAAGGACGCTATCGTACGCAGAAAGCGTCACCGTCACACGCCTGCTGGCCTCCATGGCGCCTCGCCCACCGCTGCTAGCGGGCTCCGACGCACCTTCGGTTAGCATGTCCTCTGTCACGTCGTCACTGTCGTCGTCTACGACGACATCTTCCTTGATGGGCGGGGGGGGGGGAGTTTGTCCTCGTCCTTTTTGCCACCAGGCTTTGGTGCACCGACGAAGTCGACTCGGAGTCGCTAAACGCCGAGCCCAGCACCACCGGCACGAACTGGAAGTGGACCGCCCTTCCAGCGCTCCTGGGGCGGGCGGGGGCGGCTGAAGATGCGTGTCCCGCTGAAGACCCACGCCCAGGGGAAGGCTCGGTTCCTGCTCGGCCGCTAACGGGCATCGCGACGTCAGGGCTGGGGGTTCAGCCTATGGCTCCGAGGTCTATGTCCCCTGCATCACCGTCCTCGTCCTCATCGGCCGCTGGCGGCGGCGAAAGATGGATGGCCCGAAGGGGTTGACCATCCTCGGGGCCATCCGGCTAGTCCCTGCTGCGTCACCAACAGTCTTCTACCGTTTCTTTCCCGCTGCGTCCCCGCCATCATCGCCCTGAGGCTGGACGGGGTTCTCGCATGGGGGGACCTCCTGGTAAAGCCGCAGGCACATGCGGTTCACCCTTCCCCCTTTAAGGAACTTCATTATCTCCCCGTACTCCTTCGGAGTCATATCCCCGACGAGGTGCTTCGCAAGCCTCTCCGCTTCGCCCAAGGAAATAACTACAAACCGTGCAAAGTCGCCTGAATTAGAGCAGATCGGAGCGAACCTCAGTAGGCGAATGGGAGATTGAGCTAGATCAAAAGGAACATACCGAGGCAATTTTCGGGGACGGTGATGGCGGGGAGATCGCAGATCTGATTGTCGCGGTCGATGGTGATGTTCCACGACCGCGCTAATGGAGTGATGCCCATCGTAATATACTCCTCGATTAGGTCTCGAATGTTGAGGCCGCCCGCAATCGCTCGGAGAAGTTGGTGGCGGGCCTCCAGCGCACATGTCAAGGAAACCTTCGGGTGGGCGTCGAAGTGGGGGACGCTCCGCGACGTCCATAGGGCCTTGAACTCGCGGGAGCCGGTAGCGTAGGAGATCATGTGGTAAAACCTCCGCCTCATCCACGACTTCTCACACTTTCACATTGATGAGGGAACAGGACACAGATCGGCCTGGTCCGGCCGCGTGATGAAGTTCACACAGCTGAACGCGCTCTTCTTTGGCCTAGCTGGCATCGCCACCGTCTTGCTGTAGAGGGCGGCCTGGTGAATGATGGCGAAGAGGTCAGCCGTCGGCTCGAACTCCTGAGTCCAGGCCATCCACTCGAAGATGGCAACGCAGACAAAGGTGCTAGGGTTGAGCTGCGGCAGCTCTAGGTTGAAGAGGGCCAGCACCTCAAGGAGCAGGTCGCAGCAGGGGAACCGGAGACCGGCGTCGAAGTATGCGGTGAAGACAATCGTCTCGTCATCACTAGGCACGGGGACGACGTCTTCACCGGGCACCCGAGCAAAACCTTCCGAAAGGGTCCCCCTCTAGCAAAGATCATCGATATTGGACTAGCGGATGAGCAAAGGGCCGAGGTAGATGGTGTTATCATCATCGATTGATCCTGGGTCTACGCCGTCAGCCCTCACCGAAGTAGGCTTCCGAGGAGCCATGGGCGCCAGGTTGGGCAAAGAAGGATGAGGTCGAAAAGGTGAAAGAAAACCGAAGGTCGAAGCGCGGAGGACGGCAAGTGTGAATGAACAGTGGAGAGTTATCTTCAAGGCAAGGAGACAGAATGGCGTCACGGGGGGCCGGCCGAGTCTATATATAGACGTGGCCACCCAGCGCTAACCAATCACAACGCGCCACGTGGTGTCTCGGGGAGTGAATCGCCGCGATCGCAACAGGCGGCCAATGGCAAGTCGACACGTGGCGCGAGTTGAGAAGGCCATGTGGCACCTCGTAAGGCAAACCGTCCCTACGCGGCATCGACCGACATGTGGCGCCTTGGGAGCTGAACCACCCCATCGATGCCTCGACTGACGTGTGGCGTCGCAAACACCGAGCTGCCAAGGAGCAAAAGGTCTTGAGCTATACTCGACCGAAGTAGGGACGGCGAGCAGCCTGCAGGGTGAAATGCGTTATCCACGAGCTCAGCTGAGTCCTAGCTCACCCTTGCACGTGAGGGGCTTGTTGGTGACAGGCTGCAATCCCTTCGGACAATCCCCCACTTCAGACGGCTCAAGACCGAAGACGCTCAACAAAGCCCCTTTGGCGGCCCTAGACCGAAGGCATGAAGGCAAAGGGCCCAACTCGAAGGCAAAAGGCTGAGTCTGCTAGGCGAAGACCAAAGGCTTCGGGGCGGAGCGATGAGGGCGCCATCGGAGCACCCGAGGGGGGGGGGGGGCAAAGAGGCAGCTCGGTAGGCAGGCCCTCGTAGCAGGCATCCCGACTAAGGAACGAGGTGGCTAAAAAGGCCGAAGGCCCATCAAGGGCCCAGCCCACGTAGAGGCCTCACGGCCCGCATGACGGCCCAGCAGCTGCTAGGACCTGCAAACAAGAAAGATAGAAATACCCCTATAACTGTCCCTATCAAGGGACTATGATGTAATACTACCTATAAATGAAACCCTAGAGTCTGTAATTGTACTCCTAGGCCTATAAATAGGTACCCAGACCACTGTAATGGCAAGGTTTTTGAGATCAATACAAAAGATTTACTGCTACGGTCCACTCTTAATTTTCACTGTTGTTCTTCAACAACAAACATTATATATAAAATATGCTTGATTATTGTATATATGATATAAGAACATATACACCAACTCTGCTCATTATATCCTGAAAAACTGGAGGATTCAAGCAACCACTTGATTTTTTATATTCAAGCAACCACTCATCATATTTTAGGAAACTTAGTTGAGCATTTGCTTAACACCGAGCACCCCAGTAGGCAAGGTCAAAGATGCCAACTCACTGCTCTCAACCAGCCAAAGCCCCGTATGACCAAAACTACAATCGACAAAATCCCTAATCACTGGTATCGTCTAGAACATTCGGCTAGAACACTATCGACACCATCCATCTCGACCGGTTGACACATGGATAAAGGAGGCACTCCGCTTATAAACGGAGAGCCCGAGGCGCTTCCCATACCATCTACCATAATGACACTAGTAGAGACCTCGAATGGCGATGAAACCGAGTGTGTTGTTGCCAGATTTGAGATAAAGCCAACCTGGATGAAACAGATCTAAGCACACTGACGGAACACATCCAAGCATATCTACTGCTTGATAATGATGCCACAGCTAAGAAAATATTTTCTCAGGAGGAGGGAGAATTTTTCTCTCTGATATCCATGGAAGCATACGTAGAATACAAGTAATCTCGTTGGAAAGACATTTTCGATAAAAGATTTGAATAAACCAAAGCCTCTTAGGATGCATTTGAGCTGGTCAAACAATGTGAACTATCTTTGCTAAATGGGATGTACATAAAGCCACCATTCCGCCAAAACATTGGTCAAGACCCAACTATGTTGTTGTTCTACGTGGGACTAATATAGTGTAGTGGTCGTACCACTAAATGTGTGGAGACCCGATTACACCACTAGTTTATGTAGAACCAGTAGAGCATAGCCGTCCTACTAAACAACAATGGTCGAGACCCGAGTATGCCATTGGTCAACGTGGTACCAGTAGAGTAACAGTCCTATCCACCAAAATTGTGGTCGAGATCCAACTGCACGGCTTATCTGCACAGGACTAGTAGAGTGTAGCGCTCCTACACCGGAAGAATGGCCAAGACCCAACAGCATCGCTGGTCTGCATGAAACCAGTAGAGTGTACCGGTGATGCCACCACAATAGATGTCAAGACCTAACTATTCCACTGGTCTGCATGAGACTAGTCGAGCGTAGTGCTCGAACCACCCAAACATATCAGTCTAGGCCAAATGCCTAACCGCTCAAATTGACTTATTCTTTGCCGAAAAATTTAACTCAGGTCGAGTTGCTGCTAATACTACTGAGAATGTGGTCAAAGACATCAAAGATATTGAATAATCAAAACATATAGATCTCTTTTTTACTCAAATTACCTACTCATTAACTACATTTATAAGAAGATAGTCGGGGAATAGGGAAAGTATATAAATTTTACCTATAAACCATAAAAATTTCCGAAGTTTTAGTTTATATTTCTCTCAGTGTCACTTGGGACCTATTATCTAACAATGTTTTTTGAGCAATTGAGTTCAGGACAATCAAATAACAGAAGAATCAGCCTGGTGACCATATTTGTCATGATTGGGTGAAACAGAGGCTATTTGGAAGCTCTCTTTTGGTCGATATTTTTTTTATCCCGATCAGCTGAAGCTTAAGCTGATAACTTCACATCTTGATCACAAGACGTATTCTGGTCTTAAGGTGCCCACTAGTCAAAAATCTATCCTAACTTGCCGAGTGCTGGATCAGCAACTCCAAACCTCAATATATTAACAAAAGGATCGAGAAAAACAGAGTCAAGCCGAAAATTGTCTATTGGTCGAAATACTATACCCACTAGATGATGCTCAAGGACAACTCTGAAACTCGGTCACATTGCTTGTATAAATGAGGCAGTCCACTGTTCGTAGTATTTGGGCTAGTCCAGACTCAAACCAACAGCTCCAAAAATCAATTAGGTTGACTGACAAATATGGGCTTCAACACTATTAGATTCCAAGCACTTCTGTAGATGTACAGCTCGAGCAAAACAGGTTCTAGTTGAAAGCTTCCCATCAGTCGAAATCTTATCCTGACTAGCTAGGGCTAAACCTACAACCTGAGATTTTGACTGCAAGACTTCAATAGGCACTGACGGGTCCAAGTGTTTACATTGGTCTCATCTGATAAATCACCTAGAAGTGAAGTAGTCTACACAGAGTTCGCCCTAAACAAAGCCTGAAAAAGACGGAAGTCGCTAGTGATGGAATTGGAGAAGGAGGAGAAGGCAAGAACTCTAGAGACAAGAAGGTGAAGGGTGTGCGCAAATGAAATCACGCTGATGGTTCAGATCATCAACTCTATTCAAATTTGAAATGGCACGCGCAAAATAGCTGCTCGACTAGGGGACCATTAGTTAAAGAGCATAGACTAGTCAGCCGTGACCCGACCAGATACAAGTGCCTGACCAGATGAGTCTCAACGTAGCCAGACTACAGTCAAGTCATCATTATTTGATAGAGTTCAGGGGTTACTATCGGTGTACTAAAATAATACCCCTCAAGTATGGAAATATATTTGAGTACAAAATTTCCTACATATTCCTTAACTGGCATGTTGGGCGGGTATGGACATGATTACCCCACATGACAATACTAAGACCTACTCAGACAAGACTAAGATATACACCGAATTTATCTCCAAGAATCTTGTGAGGATACGAGGGGAATATGGGTATAAATATGGAGATCTTGAGGCCAGGAGGGAACAAGTCCAAACAAGACAATTGGAACCGAGGAGACGAGTCGATGATCACGACACAACTCACTACAAGTTTTTGACTAGAGGATCCCGACGAGATAATGGTTATGTCTAGACATGAGCTTTGTCTCCACATATTGTACCCTGTACACATCTATATATATACAGGGCCAAACAGGATGTAGAGTTATTAACCCAACAAGGTCCAAACCCATATAATTTTGTTTTTTGCCTCGGTGTGCATATGAAAGTCTATAAATCCTAGACTTTACATAAATGACCCTAAATATATTCAAAACCGTAGTCATGACATCGACCACAGACATCACTATAATAAAGACTCCAGATTAAGTATAGCTTGATACCTATTAATTCTAAATTCTGGAATTATTAAATTATAGAAAAGACTATAATTTATATTGCACACTAAGTACAACTCAATATTTGTTAATCCAAAATTTGAAATTATTAAATCATGAAAATAGTATAAGTGAGAGTTCAAAAACCGAGTACAAATTGTTATTTTTAATTCTAAATTTGATATATTCTATAGTGAAAGATCTCAACCGTAGATTCGATAGTTATACACAATGTGATTTATCTTTTTAAGATTAATGTAAAAAATTGCTATGTTTTCTAGTTAATTATTGTATTTCGAGTCTTTTTACCTTCTAGTGTTAATTAATGCGGAGCTTCTAGAAGAGCCTTTTTCAATTGAGAGTAAAACTAGCGGTCATGTAGGGGTAAGTAGAGCAATATATAATTATGGAAAAAATAAATCGAATGTTCCCCCAAAATAAACGTAAACAATTAATCAAAGTAAGATATATCGAGAGGACGAATCAATCCAATTAGGATAGTATTTTCTTTGCTGGGAAATAGGATAGTAATTTTATTCAATGTCTCCTCCCCATCACTCGGAACTGTTAGCACTGAACAGCTAGCTATACCCAAGGACAGCGCTTAATTAGTTAGGTGGTAGTGGTATAGGCAAATAAGTTTTGTTAATCAAAGCATGACGACTAAACTGTCTAGACAGCCATATCTGGTAAAGAGAGTAGGTGCCAAAAGTAGTAATCCAAGAGACACCGACAGCACGTACAGGACCAGTATTTATAGTACTCTGTTTCGATTTTCCAATCGATTTATCATAGAGATAGTTAGAGTGAGAAAGTAGTTAAGGATAAAATAAAAAGATATTTAAATAGAAAGTAATTGATAAAATAAATGATACTATAAATAATACTAAAAAATATTAAAACAAATTTAAATTATAGAAATACTTATATTTTATTAGTAATATTCGTCTTTTGCCATATATGCATTTCATCTTCAACCAGTAGCACAAAACACAGACCAGCCAAACTTTCTATTTTTTCTTTTTCTTCTGGCTGGTCAACAAGTCAAAACCAATATTAGCCCACAGATGGATCCTCAAAAAATTCCTGTACCGCGCGAGCCACCTAGCACGCCTAAGGAAGCCACCGTCGTATGCATAGCTGCCTTTGCCCTGTAGCTCCGTCGCAGCCATGCGGGAGTCTCCGCCGCGCGCGGCCTACACTGAGGCGCCACCGTCCACTGCTGCGCGGTCTCCTGATTACAGTTTCGTTTTTTCATTCAGGGTTTCATCTAATCTACCAAATTAAGTCATTAATTCATTAGTTTATCTTAACCTTAAGGGTTTCATCTTTTTTAGCAGGCAAACAATCTAGCGGACGACCATGACGTAATTTAGGACAATTACACACCATCATCCATTCATTGGCTAGTGGCTACCATTGTTTAACACCCAAGCCGGTTATCCTAGATTTCTGTCCAGGTTTTGGTTAGCTTTGCAATCTATTATGGCAACCAATCTTTCACATGGCTATGAAACTTACATTACAAGAAAAACCTTTCGTAGAGATATTTTTATAGGCGATTTTTAAATTATCTATAGAATCAAGAGTTCCATAGTCTAAAGACATTTTCTAGAGGCATTTTAAAAACTGGTTAGAATAATTCTATCCTAGAGATATTTTAGAGACATTCTTAACACTTTTAAGAGAAATTTGCTATATTTTTATCTTGTAGAGGTATTTTATAGGATTCTATAATTTGCCGACTATGTAAAGGTATTATTTATAGACATTTAAGTCTCTCTAGAGACACCTTTTGTGAGGCTAATATGTACGAAGCAACTAGATATAGAGTAACACAAACAACATACAAACAAATCATGAGTTGAGTTTGAGATGTGCACTAATAGAGTAAATATGTTTTTTTCTCTTTTTTCATAATGGTTTGCTATGGTACTGACACAATTTAGTGCCACTATAAAATGCCTCTAATTTCTTAGAGACTTATAAAATACCTCTACACAAATGCCACAAAGCATAAAGACATTTTATAAAATGCCTCTGTGTTTATACATGCAATTCAACATAAGACACTTATCAAACATTTTTCTATAATGCCTCTACAATATTGTATAGAGGCATTAGAGAAATGTCTCTACAGTATTAAAAAATGCCTCTACTAGGTGTTTTTTCTTGTAGTGTTAAACCTAGGTCTGTACGGTGTCAGATCTAGACCTGTGCTATTAGAGCAAGTTTAATAGTATGGCCAACAGCTAGCTATGAAAATTGCCATATCATCTATAGTCAGTGCTAATAGTTACGCCGTATAGTAGACAAGCTATAATACACAATTCTCTATATGAGTATGGTAAAATGCTATTAGCTAGAAGGTAGTTAGTGCCACTTTTCTGCCTTAGGATTAGTGTACAGCCTAGCTATAAATTAGTAGCCAGCTTTTCTCTTTCTTAATATTCTCTTTCGTCCATCTCGTTATAAGTTCAACATGACAGTCGTTATAGTCTTCTGATATAGATTTATTATACTTGCTCTTATATGTCACTTTGGCCATGGATCTAAATGTGTCACCGGTTCATGTGGGCCCCTATATATTTACCCCAATATCTATTTGGATCTTCTACGCTATAAGTATTCGAGGTGCAAGATGTAAATAACACATGCATGGCACTTCTAATTAATCTACAAGATTGTATACAGCTTTATCAGACTATCAAATTTGATCTTACATATTTGTACACTAATTGACACCATAAAATATGTTTTATGATTTTTTTAATTACTTGAATCGTATAGAAGAACAAGAGATCTTCCCTCGTAGTGGTTTAAAATACTCAGCATGCACGTTGTTTAGTCTTTTACCACGTCAATTGTATTTATCGGCTCGTCCAACTCCTGGCTCCTTCACTGGATAATATTGGACGCTTGCTCCTCGCTCCAGATAGATATATAGCATCGTATCAGGGTTCAGGACAAACGCTACATGCCTGCATACAAAGATTAATTTATTAGCAGTAGAAGTGGGCATATCATCATATCGCAGGCCTTAGCTTGATGGATTCGTCGTTCGTTGTTTGTTGCCATGCATGTACGTACTATGTACAGTAGATGCATATGACTGCATCGATCCGACATATGAGCAATAATAGGCTTGCCGGTTCGGTGAATCCTCCGGTACCTTTAAACACAGAAAATTAACGCCATCAATGGCTTCATTGCATATAGATGTTCCCCTTTTCTGCAGAACGCAAGAGATGCAGCGTCAGGACATACATATGTTCATATATAATATATACTTGCAGCTAGCTAGCGCATGCATGCTGCACTTTGGGACGCAAGCAAACTGGTTAAACAGGGAATGCAAACACATGCATCAGCAATACAATTGACGATCGATCGATGAAAAAAGAAATGATCCAGTTCAGAGCGAGGCGACTGTGCCTGCAGGCTGCTGTAGTGCACTAGTGCTAGCTGCCTCCCTTGATAAATTTAATTAGCAGAGCTTCAGTGGGGACGAACAGTGCTCTTCAGATATATCAGTCCATAGTATATATCAGGGCCTAATAAACAGGCTATGAATTGTACCTCTTTGTCGTCAAACCTAAACTAACGATGGACACACACATGGCTTCAATAGGTACAGGACAGACGGTACGTGGTACTGCAGTGTTCGCCAGCGTGACAGAAATAGTAAACTCACCATGGTCGTAAAATGGTTAAAAGACAAGGAGATTCTTCTCGCAGGGCGGGCATCTTTACATGGCAATCTCGCACGAATAATTGAGAGCCGCATGCGATTGGGGCCAGAAACTGATTAAAAAACATACAAATAAATGTAAATAGTATCCAGATGTTTGGCAACCACATCAACCTCTTTTTGGTTAAACTCATGCCTCAGCTAGGACCCAAATGAAACCAATCATCACACAACAAATCACACAGGTGTGTGATATATGTAACTTACCACCATCTGGTTTGGACTCTTGTAGCAGTCACCATTACTTCAACTTTTTGCATACAGTGAAATCACTATATATATAGATTGATTCTCGGTAGAGCTAGCTAGCCCACATATGTCGGAATCACGGAATTATGTCGAGCAGTTATAGTCTTAGTCGTCAAACAGTACATTTTGTTAGCTGACCCATATACATGTGTAATATTTATATTATATGTCGAGATAATCATGATATGATGGTGAACGCTTCTCTAGTCTTAGTCGTTAAAGAGTATCGTGCATTGGGTTATATAGGAGTATCTATATGATGGAGAGGTCACAACTCTCATAAACAGAATATGGCTATCTACATATCAATTCGCAAAAGTACTCCTGTTTCTATATTTTAAAATAAGTGGTTGCCAATTAATCACTTTCGGTTCTATATTTTAAAATAAGTGGTTGCCAATTAATCACTTTCTGGTACGATACCTCAGGTAGGACCCAAAGAACAAACCGCAATATATGTGGAGTATATTAAAACAAGCATAGTGATATATAACCACCATATGGTTAGGATTCTTGTAGCAGCATACCCTACTACGAAACTACTAAATCATACCGCCTTATCGGTATCGGTTGAGAAAAACCTGATACTAATAGGGGGTTTTCTACCCACACACCCGTCCTGTGCTCTCTATGGACAAGAACCGACACTGATGACACCACATCAGTACTGGTTCTAGTGCCCAACTAGTACTGATTATGGGAGGCCAATTAATGTCGGTTTGTATAACTAGCCGATACTAATAACCTATTCATCATTGCCAGTTCTAGCTATAAACCGGCATTAATAAGGATCTTTGGTGGTAAAATTTTCAAATTTAGGTCAGGGTTATCAGTGCTGGTTCGTGCCTCATCGATGGTAAAATTTTCAAGTTTGTAGCTATGAACTGGCACAGAATTCCCTAACCATACTTAGTGCCAGTTTTGGATTTGAATACAACTTTCTTATACGAACTCGGACTGTGACAAATTTTATGTGAAAATTGTAGCTCTCGTCGAGATCTACAATTTTATAGTTGACAACCTTTTTATTTGAAGTCTTTTAGATGCTTAAATCCATGATTCAAATCTTGGTTAGGAAGGCTCAAAGAGAAAATATCCATTTGCTAGCAAAATTGATGTGTAGATGAGTTGTAAAGGTGAGTGCACACGAGGGAGATGTCTTAGATTCGAATCTCCGCCATAACAAGGTATGTATATTTGACTTAAAAAAATAGGTACTAGTAGTTGAAGCCTGTATATATAACGGGTAAGGATGGTAGTAGTATTCAAATTATTTTTTAAGTTTTTTTCGCAGCCCAAACTTTGAATTTGGATCCCTATTAATAGTGTTGGTTTTGAAACCAGCACTAATGACACTCTCCTCGTTAGTGTCCAAAGTTTAGTGTTGGTTGAGGACTAATATTGATAAGGCTTTCTAACCGGTACTAAAGATGTTTTCTATAGTAGTGATATATATCCCAGTGCTTCAACTTTCTGTATTCAGTGCAATCTGCAGATTGATTCTCGGTAGAGCTATAGCCCATATATGTCAATATCATGGTATTATGTTGAGCAGTTCTAGTCTTAGTCGGTAAACAGTACATTCTCTTCGCTTGCCCATACATATATACCGTATATACAATTGTCAATTGTGAATACTTTCTTCATTCCAAAAATACTTTATTTTTAGCTCATGTCACACGTATCAATACAAAGCTAATAGACTATACTATTCCCTTATTTAGCAAACTCCAATGTATTTGTCCCTACATTAATAAATTCTATGTATTTATTCTTCACTTTAACAAACTCCAATGTATTATTTGTCCCTCACTTTTATAAACTCCAATACATTGATTGTTCTAAAGATGAAATCTTTGTGAAACAAATTAGATGGACAAGCGATAAAATTATTTTAGGACAGAGAGAGTAGCTCTCTAGTCTTAGTCATCAAACAGTACAATGTATTATGTATAGGAGTACATATGATTCAAAAGTCATCTGATCACACGGCTAGCTATGGTCAAACAGTACATTGTGTTAGCTAGCCCATACATATGATGGGGAAAAGTTCTCTCGTCTTATTTGTTAAACAATACTCCCTCCATATAAAAATATAGAACATGTATGTTATTGATACGGTCTCAAATAATATACTTTGACCCTTAGTTGTTTTTATAATATATTATCAACAACTATGAAATTAACATCATATGAAAGTATTTTTAAATACCAACCTAACAATACCATATACGTGACAACAAATATATATATATATATATATATATATATTATATTATTAGTTTAATAATTAGTCATACTATGAATATTGACTTTACGAAAAACAAGAACGCCTTATATTTTTATATGGAGGGAGTACATTGTATTTTGTAGTAGTAGTAGTAGTATATATATATATATATATATATATATATATATATATATATATATATATATATATATATGATTTGAAAGTCGTCTGAGCATGCGGCTAGCTATGTTCCACATAATATTTTTCAAAGTATGTGGTTCGGTACAATCTACAAAGAGCACCATATATAGCCTATCATTGTGCCGCACAGTGAAATTAAACACATGTGACTATGACTTTACATGGACATCGTAACCCCCCTCCCCCCAACCCAATTATTTGGACCACCTGCAAAAAAAAAGGAATGCATATATACTGCCGTAGTCCTGTTATAGTGCTCTCTATTGGTAGTAGAAATCAATTTAAACCATAGATTTAATTTTATCTGAGAGTTCAGATCTATTTATACTACCATCTTACTTGACAGTAGTAGAAATATGGAGGGGCATAATTGTCCAAAAAAATATGTTTGCTGGTCGCACTCAAAGTAGCAGCCGAAAGTTTCCCTCCGCCTGATCGTCTCGTGCCCAATTTTCCCTCCGAGAGCTCGCTATGTCAGAGGATCTGGTTCCCTAATGAACGGATAAAAACCTAAATGTCTAAATTACCCTAATCACTGAGTTAATAAAGTACTAGTATGCCGTTATGAACTAACGATTCGGATCGATTCTACTGGTAGTATAATACTACCAATAGAGAGCACCATAGCGTTTCTCATACCGTCGAGGGCTTAAATATCTACTTCTCACTCGTCTATCCTAATGTCTTCCAACAAGCTTTAGAAAGAAAATTGGTCTACAAGATAAATATGCATTGGGAATTATATGAACTGATAAGCAACACGAGTAGCAGGAGGAAAGCTAGTGTTTGAAGCAATATACTCCCTGTGTCCTAAAATATAAAATTTTTTGGAGTTGTGCGAAGGTATTAAGAAAGTGGATGAAATTAAATAGAGAAAGGTTATGGTCGATTTAGAAGAGAAAGTAGATGAAAAAATTAAATAAAAGATAGTTATAATTGGTTAAGATAAAGTAATAAGCGAATAATTATTTATATTCTGGGACAAATAATTTTGAGTGCTAGAAGTTGTTATATTTGAGATGGAGAGAGTAATTGTTCCGCCATCTCCACAAACACCTACATGATTGTGTTTCTCGATCCTTTCTTTTTTTTCTAAATGTGTGCTTCTTTTTCTAGATAACGTGTGTTTTTCTTACACTCATCAAGCACGAAAGGCAGCCGGGTTTCTTCAGCTAGCTCCCTTAGCTATATGGCTTTATCCATTCGTCAGAGGCAGTCATATGCATGCATATATGTTTCCTCGAGTGGCTCCAATGAACATCGCTTTGCTCCAGAATGAAATAAATAAATGACCAGCGTTTAGGACAAACACTAGAAGATGTCCGGCCGGGAAATGTACATGCATGATTAGGGTGCAGTAAAAGAAAAAAACACACATATTGCCGTCTGTGTACTTATTGTTGCATCTGGCATAGGTCTGATTAAGCTTCTCGTTTCTTTGAAAAAAGAGTCTACTTACCAGAAGGCTGGCTGCTGGCATCACATGCAGCTTTCTTCTCTCTTTTTTTTCTCCTTTTTTCTCCGTTGCACAGATCAGCAGAGATGAAGACCAGTATCAGCCGGCGGCAGTCTGGCGCCTGTTGGGGTGCCCATAGTGTGGCTTACTGTGCTAGACATGTTCATCTCATGAATCGACGATCTTCGTCTTTGCTAGTAGTTGTTTCTACACCTCCGGTCATCTGTAATTATCAATTCCTCCACACATACATATGCATGGTCCTTGGTGGTACTAGTATATATGTACTACCAGTATATATACGTACATTAGTTGACAAGGCTTATGATACGTGGAAGAAAATGTATACTCGTTGGGAAATCTTGTCTAAACTAATCTCTGCACCATATTTAATGTCTGAAAGCTAGATCCGCTGAAAACATATGCAATACTACTCCTAGCTAGTTCTGATCAACCGCTGCAAAGCCTGAAATAAGAACCGGACGCCGGCGATGTGTGTGTGCTGAAGCCTGGAGAGGAGTGCACTGATGATCTGGTTCTCTGATTGATGGTGCGCATGCAATAAACCTGCATCAAGAGGCTAGCTTACGTCTCAATGCGACATACGTCTTACAAGGTGCAGCTAGCACCCGTACGTTATCCGACACGATCAGGCCGCGCGCAGGATAGGATATGCATCGATATCTATACATCTGCGGCGAAGAATTATCAACTAGGTTTTGGGGACAGAGCCAATCAAGAGTGATAGTGTTGTAAAACCAGCACCGATAGCGATATCATGTCGGGTAGCTGAATATGGAAGAGCGATGTAGAAGATCCAATTTTAATTACAATACTAGGACACGATATTTATTAATGAGATTTAACCGGAGCCTATATCCCGAAGCACTGGTTATGGACACTCCTCCCCGATCGAACTGGTATAATTACAACGTATCAGGGTACCAAACGACCCTCAGCTGACTAGGCCAACCAGTCGTTTACTCGCCTATGCTACGGTCATCATGTGATTATATTAGATGATGCCTCAAAGAATCTAGGACAAAGAGTTTAACTCTAATTCCATCATAAACGCCTATTATAACTCTAGGTTTTATTTTGTAACTAATTTTATACATCGAACGAAACAAACTCTAAGACATATAGAGATGCCAGGGGAAGATGAATGCATGAAGAGCATTTTTTTTTCAAGATATTGATTAATGCATAGAAAGCAAGCAGTTGATAAGGTTAGGTCTAGCGCTGCAATGGTTTTGCCTTTTACCCTTTGGTACGGTGTCGAGGAGCACTTTGTTGCTGAGACAGGCTAGCTAGTGACAGGAGCGGTGTGACTGACAAACCAATCATGCATCGAATCCGATAGATCTCCCGCTGCGAGGATGATAGATCCGTCTAATCGGACAGGATTAGGACAAGAGCAAGCGAGAGAAGATAGGAGTAGTAGATATGCCCAGCCGGGGAAGATAGAGCAGCTGTGGTAAAGTTAGGTCAAGCCCTGCAACCAGTTTGCCTTTTACCTTGCTGGTGACAGGAGCACTGAGACTGATAGTCGCCTTTTTGTTTAAAAAATTAAAAATTCTTTCCATTCTTATGAGAAAATTACCAAATATATTTGATGGACATATACTCCCGCTGGCAATCAAGTTTATTGTCTATTTAAAAATGCCACATATATACTCGGCCCAGTCTATATTTGTGCAGACAATTCCATTGAAAATAGGGTTAATTCGATCCATGCCATTATATATTCGCCCGTTTTGAAAAATGCCATTACAATTCATGTATTTAGAAACACACCATTATAATCTTACAGATATTGAAAATATGCCACTACTTATCTCTTGGATGCATTTATAATTTTTTTTGGACTAAATCACCCTTGTCTTCATCCTTCCCCCTCTCCTCTTTCCCTATCCTACCTTCCACTGGCTACAGAGCTCACCAGTCAAGCCCGCTGCCACCAGATAAGTCGAGCCTAGGCCTCGCTGGCCGCGCCCACCGAGGCAGGAAGGAGAGAGCTCGCTGGTGCTCTATGGCGGTGGTGGCGGAGGGGAGAGCAGGCCAGTGCTCCGGGGCAAGACGACGGGCCAAGGGAGAAGTCGCTGGCACAGGAGGATGGGGCCGGTGGCGGCGGAGGGGAGAGCTCACCGGCGCCCAACCACCGGCTCCCCATGTCATGCCACGCCACCGGAGACCCTCGTCTTCATCGGCAGGTCTTTGTCGAGATGCCCCAGCTCCATCCGGATCTGCGCCGCACCGTAGCACAAGCCTCTTCTCCGCCTCTGGCATGCCATTCGCTCAAAGCATGGACTTTAATTTTTTTTTTTTGCTCGTGGAAACCCTATTTGTGCCGGTCTACAGCTGGAACTATCTGTGCTGATTACATAGTGCCGGTTGGAAAACTGGCACCAATAGTGATTTCTAACCGGCATTGATAACCCTTTCATAGAAGTGGTATATCCTTGCTATTGCTAGAATTGTATTCATCCGTACTCGCTTCTTCCAGTCATAATTATTTAATGTTTAGGACAAGATTTTGTAAAATTTTTAAAAGTTTTCTAGACAAATCTATACATATATATTATCGATGGTCAAAGTACGAAAAACTTGACTAATTCTTATCCTAAACATCTAGTATATATTTACCGGAGGGAATAATTATCAATTCACTACACAGAAAACCTATTACTGTCAGCCTTCGCTGCCATTTCACATTGATTTCCATCTAAACCGAAATAACCGACAATCATACCCACTATCACTGTCGGTTCATGCCTTGAACACGATATAACCTCTCGGTTCAAGCATGAACAACAGTGATACAAATATTTTTTCTTTTTTCCTCTAAAAACTTAAAGCGTAGGAATTCATTTCCGAATGCTGACAATGCATTTTCACAGACAGCGGCTTCCCGGCCGACAGAAATGCAACATTTTTACGTGCCACCTTTAGAAACCCATTTTGGTCACCTGTAAAAATAAGTTTTGTAGTAGTGTTGTTTGCACGGCTGAGATCATAGAAATTTAATTTCCAAAAACAATAGGCCCACAGTTAAATCAACTTCAGCAGAAATAGTCAATATAAATTTTTATCCGTTGACCCGGTGCCCACCGCTTAATCTCCTCGATCTCCTCTCCCTCTCACTCCATGCAGCCAGGGCTTCCCATGCCTTCGCCCTCTCTCAATCACGTGCTCCGCACGTTGTTGCCGCACTGCTCTCTACAAAGGCATCGATATGCCAGTGGGGAGGCTAGGGTGCCGGATCCGGCGGCCCCTATCTCTTCGCCAAATTCGGCTGGCCTACGAGGCGAGGGACGAGACATCGTTGGATTTTGTGCTTCTCTTTCTCCACCGTGATGCTCTCAACCTCCACTACAATGTGGCTTTTCTACCCTCCTGAGCTCCTCCTTTCCCCCTCCTCTGGGAATCCGACCACCCAACGTCAGGGCACAGATCTAGCCGAGGACAGTGGCGAGGAGATGGAGGGAGGTGGCGGGAGGCAAAGGTAGGTAGGGGAGAGGCAGTCAGATCTAGTCAGCTCTTCCTCCTCGTCTCTCCCTCTAAACATTCTTCTCCCTACTCTTGTAGATCTATGCATGGAGGGAGGACGGCTAGGGGCGGCTGGACTCGGTCAGCAGCGGTCTCAAGGAGTCCGAGAGGGGCCAAGCGTGAGCGCGAGCAATGGTGACGGTGATAGCGAGCGGGATCCAGATGGTGGCGAACTTGGGAGGCCGATGCAGACAAATGTTTGAGTGTGTGTGTGTGCGTGCACGCGTGTGTTCTTTTGATTTCAGTGTTCCTTTTGATCGTTCCTATTTGTTACTGCTATTGAATTGTTGTTGAATTGATATTGAATTTGTATGAACTGTAATTTAGATGCAAGGGTGTGAATGTTGAATACAAGTCTGTGTATTGAATTGTTGTTGAATTTGTTGAATGGGATTTGAATGAAGGGTGTGCAAGTTGAATACAAGTTTGTATGTGTGAACTTGTGGCCTCTGTTTCCTTGCATATGAGTATTATCATGTGTAAATTAGCAATAGATATTATCATGTAATTCAAATTGTATTCTTTTGCTGCCAACGAGTATCACTGCCGATTGACGTCTTGAACCGACGGTAATACTTAACGATACTATTGGTTCGTGACCAGCAGTCGCTGGTCTATTGCAGATAAACCGGCAATGGTACGTCTTTTAACCACAGTCACGTTGTTTTCTGCAGTAGTGATATTCCTTCACATACGTAATCATGTTCCTTGGTAGAAGTGTGTGTGCACGAGTGTTATGTTGACAAAGCCATGCACCTGATACTCCTACGTATGTGGAAGAAAACGTGCGTCCGTGGACCATAGTAATGCTGACAGATTTTGGTGAAAACATATCGTACTAGTCTGATCAACCTCTGAAAGCCTGAAAAGAAAATTGGAGGCCGGCATGTGTGCTACAGCCTGGAGGAGAGTACACTGATCTAGTTGATCGTGCGCATGCAATGAACAGCAAGCGCAACGACAGTCGTACGCGCGCGGTGCAGTGCGGCCATCCGTACGTTATCCAACATGAGGCCGGATGCAGGATAGGATAGGGTTTTCTTTTATTACGGGGAAAATCCCTGATTTTGTTTAATTGAAAGATAGAGCCAAATTATTACCTACTTAGCAGCATATCCATCTTCATCACATAACAATAAAAAGTGCTTCAGATAACAAAACATTATTAGAACAAATTATATTGATAAATTTCATCTGTGATTGACAAGAGTTGCATAACCATCATCTCTTGATGATGATAGCATGAATACTACATCAATTGTTTGTTCTTTTTAAGCCTTTATATTAGGGCTGTCGGCATCCGTGTACCAACAAGCGATAGAGATCACGGATCTAAGTTGTCAGAGAGGCTAGAGCGGCACGACGTGTCTAGGTGTGCTCAGAGCTATAGAGACACAAATAAGTATACAGATCCGGGTCTCCTGCAGGATAACTCTACTCCTGTGGCTAGTTTCTATCAAAGGTTTTCTTATAGATTATTGAGCGCTCACAGGCTAACCTAAAAGGCCTAGGGTTCTTTCAGGTATGGAGAGTCTAACCCTACTAGGGGTCTAAGATGGATTTTTATACCCTATGGCTTTCATCGCTCGAGGGGAGACAAGAATATTGTACACCATCATAAGCTTGAGCTAACTCTTTGAACCCAATGCTAAAAATACTATAGTAGTAAACGTCTTGCGGAACTCCACGTCGGGCCCACCTCCAGTCCTAATACTCTCTCATGGATGCTGATATACGCACTAGAGAGATTGTCTAGGATACTCATATCTCTCAGCATTAATGTTGAGAGAAACATGCTGGAATCTTGATAAATGTGATGGCGGCTCTGCAGCTTGCATATCCCCCGAGAGCAACTGGTATCGGTTGGACATCTATCCACCTATCTCCAACGTGCGTGGTCACCACCTGACCACCCTAAGGTAGCCGAGTTGCTCGATATCGGACATCTGGAGTGTAGGATTCTCCCTCCCCTTCCAGTACTGCCACTTGGCGGCTCTCGAGGAGTAACCTACCTACTCCACTTGACCTGGCTAGTCATGGTACATATAGTGGTGTCCGGACAGTCCGCAGCGGTGGACCAAGTTTAGAGATGTGCCTCAACTTCATTCCAAACGTCCAGCTAGCGCTATCTTTTTCAGCACAAGATGCATGGAGGATCCGAGCAGCTCAGTGAGAATAGATTTAAACCGGGTCCACAGGCCCCTCCGAGTCCCAGACTGTCACAGCTCGATTTTTTGAGAATTAAATCAATTAATTAATAATTGCTTTTCTAGAATTTATATTAAATTGTAAAACAAATCAGTTAAGTCAAGTAAAAATGAGAAATAAAAATTTTCTTTAATAAATCATTGTTGGAATCATTTTTAATAAATTATTTGTGTGTAATTACACTCTCTGAAATTTTCTCAGATTTTTTAGAGCTACAGAATTAACTTTAATATTGGAAAGATCATTTTTAGTAATTATTTAAATAATTCCCAATTCCTTTTCTCGGGTCGTTCTGGTCGGTCTCTTCGTGCCTTCTGTTCTACCAGACTCGGCAGTTGTTCCCGAATCCAATCCTCGAAAGTCCGTCTCAGGGAATTCCCTTAAATTCTAGAATTGAGATCCTAAATTATCTCCCAATTCCCAATTCTCAAAATATCCCCTTTTCCCTATTGAGTTAAATCCGCCCTTGGTTCCTCGAAATCCGAATCCCGTTGAAAATAATTCAAGCCCCAAATATTCCGAGCTTTTCCCATTCTCTGAATCTCGCAAGATATTTTACGTTTTCGGATTTCCGGAAAATGCCCCAATATTTCAGTAATCCGAAGTATTTCAATATTCCAAAACTCCCTAAATTTCGATATTCAAAATAATCTTGACTCCTAAATATTCTAAAATTCTAAATTCCTCAATTTAGGATTTTTTTCGGAAAAACCCCTGGTCTTTCCCTTTTTCTCCTTTCTTTCTCTTTTCCTCTTTTTTTTTTTCCTTTTTCCTTCTTTCTGTTCCTCTTCTTCCCGTTCGTCCTCCTCTCTGCAGGCAGGAGCCCGGCCCCGCGCCTAGCTGCCCTGCGGCACCAGCCGGCCTACCGCTGCCCGTCCTCGGCCCACCTCCGTCCGGCTGCTCTAGTCGCGCCGTGTGCTCGTGCCGCCCCAAGACACCGAGCCACGCCGCGCTGCCTCGATCAACCGCCTCCCGCGTTCGGTGCTGCAAAAACCGTCGTGCCGCTCTGGGACTTTGGAGTCCGGCGCCACCACATGTGGCGCCTCCCGACTAGGTGGAAGGCCACCATGTGCATAAGGCACCCGATCCCAGGATCAGTAGTCGGGTACGCACAACAATGATACAACACAGAGTTACAATAATACATAACAGAGTACTTACATATACGTACAAGGAGATCCATCCAGGACAGACCCGGGATGGGCAAAATAATCAACTGGTAAACTAGCGAAACAGCAGAACAGGGCGGAAGCTGGACAAAAACTACTCACAGGCTCGGTTGGGAACTAGGCTCGAAACCTTCAGAGGTCTTCGTAGTCGGCCTGGTCTTGGAGGAACTCGGCAGCAGTCGGATCTTCGTCTTCCACTCCAAAACCTACTATACATATATATGAACAAGGTGAGTACTTTCGTACTCAGCAAGCCGGGAATGATGTCATGTTGGTTAGACAAGAAGAGCTAAGGGTTTCATTTGCGAAAGACTGCCTTATTAAACTCTTTTTTTTGCAAACACTAGTGAGTTCCAAATTTTAGTTGGCGGACAGAGGCTCACGCCTCCATCCATTCCGCAAGTTGCTTTTCAACAACTCACCACTTAAAGAATCAAGCATAATCATACATGTTCTTATTATCTTTTACTTTGCATTTGTTGGTCCTTTATCTCCCGAGTAGCTACAACCACTCGTTGACCCTGAGACTCGGCTACAACCAATCTCAGCTGTGGCACTTGATGCCCGCTACACTGGCTACAACCAGCTAGCTAGTCGGCCGCCCTGGCTACAACCCGGGGCTCATCATCGCTGCCCTGGCTACAACCCGGGAGCATGATCATGGCACTAAATGCCCGCTAGGCTGGCTACAACCAGCTAGCTAGAACACTGCTGCCCTGGCTACAACGGGAGCGTGCTCATCACCGTCTTCTAGCTACAACCCGAAGACTGAATTGCCGCCTGGCTACAACGGGGCTTAAACTTTGCTGCCCTGGCTACAACCCGGGAGCATGATCTTCATCCTGTTTACTTTTCATACACTTGTTTATGGTGCTTAACACCCCGGACCACACAGATCCGTTTCTGGCCACACAGGCCTTCCGTTTGCTTACTCGGCAAACTCAGGTCACGGTTCCCTTTCCATCAAACACTTTTCACAAATCACTGACAAACAAATCTACGCCATGGGAATCGATCCTTAATGATAATACATAGCCAAGCACACAGGCACTGTCTCTGTACATCAAGATTTTCACAAATCTTTCCTTTATTTCACAAAACGCGCCGATACACAAGGTATCGGGTTTTCCAAACTGTTTAGTAAAACCCATCATTTTTCCCAACGACAAACACGTTGCAGAGCTAAGCCATTTTACTCGGCATCGTATCCTCAGATAGGATGCTAGCGTGCCATTTGTGGGGCTCTTCAAGGGGAAATATAACAACATCCTACCAAATAAGTGCTACTACTGGGCGGTCCATCGGTTGCGCTTGCATAACCGAGGCCAACAGTTTAAAAAGGTGTAACTAAGCATGCATATATTTCCAAACAACATAGTTTTGCATATATGGGTAAACAATATGATCAAAGAGGCTTGCCTTGTTCCAAGGAGGGGTCTTCTTCGGCGAAGGTGGCTTCGGGATCGTCCACCGGTTCAGGTTCTGAACAAGCAGAAAGAAACACTGATA
This sequence comes from Oryza meyeriana var. granulata, assembly GCA_003991445.1. Lineage (NCBI taxonomy): Eukaryota > Viridiplantae > Streptophyta > Magnoliopsida > Poales > Poaceae > Oryza > Oryza meyeriana. Next base: position 47,802 of record RYFJ01001037.1, on the reverse strand, counting down.
AGCAGGAGAAGTAAAACACCAAGAAAAATGATCAAGAAGTAGTCGGCTGCAGAAAAGGGGGCAGTCGGCTGAACCAGGCTTGCGAACCAGGCGACAGAGCTCCAAAGCTTGAGAGGATGAAAACTTAGCAGAGCTGGAGCTGGCCGGTTTGCAAAACAAAGGAAGAAGGGGGCACGGTTGGCCATATATATATATAGCCGACGTGCAAGGTTGAGGCACGGTGGAGCTGGGCAACGGGTGGAGCAAGGAAGTCAAGATGAACTGACAGGGATATGACAGGAAGTGACTTTGGAGTCCAACTGGTCAGAGGAGTTGGCAGGCACTGTAGCTGCGATGAGACATTAAGGTCAAGGCTAGGACAGGTTGGAGAAATCTCACTGACCGGGCTTCGGACTGACCACTGGTCCAAGCGATACTGCGGTTAGGTGAAGATTGATTCTTCACTACTTCGGTAGTCGGCGTCCAACGGGTGCGTGCAACTCGGGGGACAAAGAAGCAACAGGTCTCAACAAGGTAGTCGGCCACATCACCGTGCTCACTCGGCAGCAAAGAGGTCCGAGTAAGACAAGGATAAGGGCAGGATACAAGGACTGAGTAGCAACTCTACTCGGCACAAGAGAGAAGGTAGTCGGCTGGCCGGGGAGAGGGAAAACGGAGGCACAGCTGACAGGATAGGAAAAGATTAAGATCCAGAAAACCAGTTACAACAGGGAAAAGGAAAGCGGGTCGTTACACCACACCCGCCTACCTTATCTCCTTCCTCCCCTATAAGAAGCACGGCCATCGCCTCTGCTCCCGTGCGTCGCCGCCTCCTCTCACCTTTCCAGCCGTGCTGCCGTTGCACGCCGTCGTCGCCTCATCTAGCACAGCAGCCCACCAATCGCCGCCTCTGCTGCACTGCGCCGAAGCCTGCCACCTCGTCACTGCTTCACTTCGGCCACCGTCGCCAGGAGCCCGAGTCACCATTCGGCCGTCGACGTCGTCGCCTCCACCTCTGCCGCTGTGGTGAGCCGCGCTGCCTCGCTCCTCTTCTACGGTTGGCGCCTCTGTCCTCCCCTCCGTTCCTCGGTGCCCTGACTCCCCGCTCCACACCCTCTAGTGCATCGCCGTCAGTTCTGCCGCCGGATGCCATCGACTGTCGCTGCGCCATCGTCGGCCCTCGCCTCCCTTCCCTGTCCCATGTGCTGGCGATGCGCCATGGGAGCTTGGCCTCTTCTCGCCGGCCGGGAGTCTGACAGGCCGGCCCCCACTGGCCCTTCCTCTGTGTGCCACTGCCGAGAGGGCCCCATCGGCAGTACCTCCTCCCCGTGACACAAACATGCGGGCCCCTCTACTACTCTCCCCGGTGTATGACAGTGGGGCCGGTGAACAGTTCTCAAAACACTCCCAAGCATTGGATCCAATCCGATCAGATCAGAACCGTTAGATCTACATCAAAACTTCGGAGTAAGCCCTAACCGTCCGATCACCTCAGATGCGTCTCGGCCGTCGGATTTCATAACTCTCAACCAGTGCCATGTCAGCCCGAGCCCAGTCCACCTCGGTCGCCATCTCAGTCTCTCCGGTCTATGTGGCAGACACATCACCTCAATCCACCACTCCAGCTACTCCTCGGATCTATAAACCTAGTCCATGATAGGCCTAGCCTCTGATCAGTGGACCCTACTCCTTTACAATCCAAAGTATTAATTTTTATTCCAGTGAATATTCTCGAGAATATTCTTTTTCTTTTTCTTTTTGGATTTTCTCTCAATTAATCTTCCGAAGGCCATATTTTTTCGTCCAAACTCCGTTTCGACTCGTTCTTCTTCCTAAATTCATCTAAAATCATAATCTATCTGTTTATGTACTTTTTATGTACTATTTATTTGGAGTTTCTTAGGGATTTTTCTCGTTTTGCATGTAGTCTGTCGTTTTCACCATTTCTGAAGATTGCAGAGTCTGCGGAAGAGTTTGAAAGATTTGCGGAAGATATTTTTATTGCAAGACAAGTCACACGAAAATCCCCTTGAGCATGTTGATCCTATTCTTAAAAATTATTTTATTTCAACGTTATGCATGAAATGTTTTGGAATGACATTATACGGGTATTTATTTATTATCCAATAATCCTTGATTTTTATGGCCATGTTGATATTGATTCCTTTACCTTGATACCCTGGGTAATTATATTGACTAGCTGGATGACTATTTAATGATCTAGCTCGATTATTTAGGTTTTGCTTAGCTAAGTCTAGAAACTTTAGCGTCATTTTATGTGGAAAAACTATTGGTTCACTCCTGATTAATTAATGATTAATGGCTATATTTTCATGACAGTCGGTCGTGGCTGGTTATTTAAATATAACAGCTAAAACTTGACTAAATGGTGGGTTGTGAGCACATGGAATGATGATGTTGTTAGTGGTGATCATGATAGTTAAGGACCCGTTCGCGGACTACTTGTTACGAAGCAATATTCGTATTAGCCACAAGCCAGAATTGGCAATGGCTAAACTTGTAGTGTAGCATGTTCCAGTAGGAGGCACCACGGTGTGTTTAGTTGATAGGTGATAGTGTCAATAAATCCACAGTGGCAGTGCTAATAAGACCATATGTTTGGGAGCCAAGAGTTTCTCTAGTTTGGAGGTAGGGCCACCTCTACTGGGGACTTGGCCGGTGACCATTCTGTTGGACATGTTATACGAAAGGTCTTGTAACGGTTTCCCCCTTTGCAGTACTATGGTGGTATTTCGGGGCATGGTGACATGTGTGGAATCGTGTCTTGTGGGTAAAGTTGTACGTCTCTGGCCAGAGTAAAGCTATTCGAATAGCTATGCCCATGGTCAATGGGTAGGGCTAGCAATATTTTCTGTGATTAGTCCTATACTACTCTTTAATGATAATAAATGATGGAACTTGATAGTCCCAGTTTGGAGGCTTATGGTTGTAGGCCTAAACTGCGTTGGAGCGTTGTTCAGAGATTGGTTATGTTGATAATAATTAAACTATACTGTCTTTCAATGCTTTTAAATGCAAATGTTTTAAATGCTGCTTTATGCAAATAAGCCATACTATGCCTTTCCTTTGGAACCATGTTGTATTATTTTGCATTTCCATGTGTGGCTTGTTGAGTACGGTGGGTGGTACTCAGCCTTTCATTACTGCATTCATCAGAGTGAAGTTTTACGATGAGGAGAAGTTTATTGTTTGGTTTATACCCCAGTTGAGCTGCCTGTGGCTTGGAGCTGAAGCTACGCTAGTTGCCGTTCCCCTGCAGTTTTTTTCTGTGTGAGGACTAAGTGCTTCTTTTGTAAGTATTTATCGTTATTTCGTTTTGGTTATGTTTATCAAATTGTCGATTTGTGTACCTTGGCTGATTCTTGAACGAGGATTTATTGCACAAATTAGCTTTGAAAATTCTGGTGAATTTCTGGGCGTGACACAGACGTCCAAGCCTCAAGTGTATCTCTTGATGGATGATGAACACGTGCACCTCCCCGCAACACATTGGATCTGTCCTAAGCTAGGGAGACGCTCTCCCACGATCCGCGCAATATTAATAATTAATTTGCCTTCTGTGATAAGCAAGCAAACCGAACGGGTACCCCCTTCGGCTGGGCGCTGACAAGGGCACCTAACCGAAGCCCATGCGTTACCTTATATAACACCTGCATATAAGATTTAACAGGAGAGTTATCGAAATCCATTTTATTACGACTTAACCATATAGCTCAACACATTGCAGATGTCTCAACTAACAATTGTCTTTTAAGCTTTACTCCCGCACCAGGTAACCAGCTCCCTAACATGCATGTGCCTAATATTATTTGGTGGGTTTATTTAAATCAAAAGCAAAATAAATGCATCTCCAAAGAAATTTAGCATAGTGACATTCAAAGAATAGATGACAAATAGTTCATTTTGGTTAAAAAAAACAGCGTTGTTTACAACCATTTCAATTCCACCTAGCTAAATTATCTTTGGTGAAGACCACTCCTTTGTATAGGTACCACATAAAAATTTAATTATAGGTGGTATCTTCATTCGCAAAATATTTTCATTCTACACATAACCATTGTTGATTAAAGCGTTCTATACATTGTGAACCAAAAATTTTCCATTCTGATTAAGGTTCCACCTAAAACAATCCTCCATATCATTTTGTTGGACATGCATAATTTTTAGAACCAAGTTATACCACAAAGCCAAGTTTTGGATAATTAAAGTCCTCCAAAAAGAAACATTTAATCAAACAAATCTAAGAACAGTTGCAATTGAAGCATGTTTTCTCCGGACAATGTTGCGTATAGATGAATATTTATCCTTTAAAGTAAAGTTCCCTAGTCACCGATTTTCCAAAAAGGAATATCTGGCGTCCATATTTGAGATTTTAAATGAAAAGTTCCCAAACTTAAAAATTTGTCTTCAATTGCAAAACATGTGAAGCGGGATAGGATATATATGCATCAATATCTATACATCTGCGGCGAAGATAGTTAACTAGGTTTTGGAGACAAGCTAGGGCATTCAAGAGTGGATAGACAATGTCAGGGTTAGATGAATGGATGAATAGCTCTTTCCTTTAGATAATTGTTAATTTTAATGCATGCACGGTGGTTTGGTACAGCCGAGGTATGGTTTTGCATTTTACCTTTTGGTAGTACGGTCTCGAGAAACACTTTGTTGCTGAGCCTGACTAGCTAGCTGCTGAAATTAAGGAGCAGTCGCCAGTCCAAGGCACCATTAAAACAAAGAATTTACGAATAAATTTTATAGAATTTTTATCCTACATAAATTTTTTTATTTGGTCCTAGAAATAAAGGATTGGAACTTTTCAAATACTATAATATTCATTACAAATGGCTCATTACATGCATATTTTAGAGAAAATTTAACAAGAGCTCTAATCTCTTCAAAAATTTCTTTTGTGTCTATCTCTTATTAATTTTTTATTTTTTTTCTATTGTCTACTCAAATGGTTATTTATGTGTTTTTCTGTGTTTTGTAATCCGTTGTATAAAATCTTGTGTTTTTTCTATTCCTGTGTTTTGCTACCTCTATTAAAAAGAGTTTATCTTTAGAGTATCTCATCCATACCATATAAAGCTAAAAGAATAAAATATTATCTACTTTAGTAAACTCAAATACACTTGTCTCATATTTTAATAAATTTCAATGCGCTTATCTCTTATTTTTTAAACTCCAATATATTTGTCTCTCACTTTTACAAACTCTAATATATTGATTGTTTTAAAGATAGATTTTCTATGAAATAAATAAAATAGATTAAAGATAAAATTATTTTAGAATAGAGAAGGTACCGTTCTTACGTTTTTAAATAGGGCCTTAAAAAAATTAAGGAGCAGTGCGGCTGACAAACCAATTATGCATCAAGTCGATCGATTTTCGATGAGGATGCTGGATAAGATCCGTCTCTTCGAACAGGAACAGGATTACGATAAGCCAGAGCGACAAAAGAGATAAATGCACGCCGGGTAAAGATCTACATAGACATGGTAACGAGGAATTCTAGGTCGGGTAATGCATTCTTGTCCCTGTTCCTACGAGTTAAAAAAATTTTCAACCCCATCCTGTCAAGTACAATAGAAACAATATTGTTTTTATCTCCGTCCTTATACAGAGAATTTATTTCAACAAAATTCCCGCCCCCACTTAAATAATATATATATCTTAAATTGTATATGTAATGCAATACATATTATCCATACTTTATACTAATATATCAACATATATCTACTAATTCATATGATAAAATAATAAGATTGTTATTTATCAAAGAACACAAGAAATACATTCACATAAGGTAGAACAAAAAAGCTTGAACTTAGGTCTCTATGTTAATCAATCGGATAGATCCACAGAAAACGGAAACAGAGCACGGAAGACCATCCCCACCCCTGCAAGATCCGACAAGAACATATTTTACTTTATTTAATTATCTATAGGAAATAAATTCTAACCATTCTTACTCTCTAATAGAAATATTCCCTGTGGGTAAATAGGGAACGGGGCCATTAATATCTCTAGATCTACTACTACCAGGTATGAGAAGAGCAGCTGTGGTAAAATTATGTAGAGCTAGCTATGCAACGGTTTTGCCTATTATTTTTACCCCTTGGCATTTAGAACTTGTGTGTTCATGATGAGGCTGAGCGGTGACAGCGAGCAGTGCGACTGACAGACTCCCGGCACTTTTCTTCAGAAAATTAGAGTAAAAGTTACCGGCATAAAATTGCTCTTTTCACCTTTTCCAAAAAAATTTAAGATGTTCGATTCAGTTTCTAGTTTCTTTCTTATTTTCTGTTAGCACGTTTTTTAAAACATACAACGATATATTTTTTAAAAATATTTTTTATATAAAAGCATCTTAAAAAATCAAATAGATCTTTTTTAAGTTTATAATAATTAATACTTAATTAATCACACGTTAATAATATTTCTCGTTTTACGTGCGGTTTATAAGATGGAAAAAATTTAAACATATTATGTATAAATTTTAAATCTTAGAAATTCTTATATTTCGAAAAAAAATTCAATTTTACTCTATTGAACTATTTTGTTATAACACTTAACCTTCAAAATAAAAATATTTATAGATTATTTAGTATAGATTAAGGTTAAGAAAAATAGATTTTAATACCTTGAATATAGGAGTGTACTTGGGGATAACCGCTTCCCGGACTTTAGTACTCCTACCTCAAACTATTTGGACGGACAGAGTAAGTTGGAATGTTTTTACCTGAGGTGACCGCTTACTGGTCGTGAGCCCAGCCCAGCTCTCGAAACAGCCCATAAATGATGCCCCAGGATATCTCCGCTCAAAAACCGGCCCAATTCCGTGGTGCCACGTCAACACGCATAAGTCCACCTCAAATTTGGCCCATGGAACGGCTCACAAAGCCACGGCACAGGCCCAGCCAATGCGCGAGAGGCCATGACATCACGGCCCAGCCAAAGCCAGCCTGTGAGGCGCACCGCTTGTCGGGCTCAACACCGCACGCGTGAGGAATTTTTTTGATTTTTATATTTATTTATTAAAAGATTTGCAAAAATAGATTTTTGTTTGAAAAAATTGCAAAAATAGACTCCCGCCGCCCTCTGGGAAGGCGAGTTTTTAAAAAAACAATTTTTTCAAACAAAAATCTATTTTTGCAAATCTTTTAATAAATAAATATAAAAATAAAAAAAATTCCACGCGTGAGTGCGTACGGCTGGTTCGTTTTTTTTTTAATTAAACTAGGTTTTCTCCGTCTAAAACTTCCATATGGCCCGACTTGTGCCCCTAGACCCCTAGGATGCAAAGGATCTCAAGCTCAGACGGTCAACTCCAATCAACCTGATAATCGAAACCTAGATTAAGTGGGTGATAATAGATACTTAGTATGTGTCGAATCAGTTGACCAAGCTGCACCTGGAACCAACATGACATACTCCTACCCCTTCCTATGATCTACTAGCAACACATAGCTACACAGATCCATAACCTATAAGAAATAATCCAAAGACTAACCGAGATACGGCAGACCCTAACTCAGCTAGAACAAACTCAACTAGTCCAAAAAAACCACAGTTTTAAGTTAAAAAGCCTCTTGATGCCCCCATCCACCAGAAATAACGTAGAGTCAAACTCACTGGCCCCCACTAAGAACCAACCCACACTAATGAACTTCCAACAAACAATGGCTACCCAAAACCAAATCTTGGCTCAGATAAACCCGTAAGCAACCCTATGACCACAACCCCAGTCAACTACTCTCCAACTAAACAATGTCCAAAGAAATGACCAAGAAGGCATATCCAAGTACTGCTTCCACTCGAAGACCTGACGACCTAACAAGAAAGGATCATGAGCCGGTAAGGAATAGAAGTTGGAATATGAATCTCATCCGTAACCCTTGATCTTCTCACATTCTAAGAACTGCTCCACCAAAGCTGATTACAAGCTGAAGAACGGAAAAACGCCCAAGTCTCCCAGAAGCACAAATCTACACAGTCTGGCTTTCAGCCCTATGAAGAGTTGTCGGAATGGAAAGAAAATAAAGAGAACCCTACTGAGGTATCTAGAGAAAGATGTTTCCGATATTCCAACAGTGGACAACAGTGTCCGCAACATCAACGTAGCTAAACCTCGTCACAAACCAAAGAGAAGACAAACGATGGCAACCACAGGCAAAGTAACCCTGCTCAAAAGGTACTGTTAAGAATCCAGGAGTGATATGCCACCGTTGCAACGATATTGGACATTATGCACAGGACTGTTCTCGAAAAAGACGTCCTCACAGTAGTAGTCCAAATAACCAGTAATGTACCTAAACAAGAAAGTACAAGATTGCAGCATCTTGGGTTCGTGTCTTCACCAACAGTAGCCGCTAGATGAGGGCCGCCTCATCCTCAAGCCGAAGATAAACCAGAGGCCTGGCAGCTGTTCCAGAAGTAACGAAGAATTAGGCTCCACATGAATAGATAGATGAATAAGGCTCCAGAAGAAACGGGACGGTCCTGGATGCCGTGTAAACCTAACATATTTTTTCGAGAAAACAACACAAACACAGGCGCTCATATAAATAAGCGCATACTCACTCCTATAACATCTTATCTCTATAAAATCCTCTGAAAAATTAGACCGACATATGTTGAAATTGACAAAGTTACCACAAACACCACGTTATCGACGAATATGTCGTCTGCCATTGAAAGAAAAATTAGCCATAACTACGAGCATCGGTGTTAGTCTACAACTTAAATCCTAGCAAGCAAGTTCTATCACAGCTCCGCTCACTTTACAGTGAGCAAGGGCGGATCTAGGCCTGGTGCTGGGGGGCTGCAGCACCGGTCCAGCCGAAAAAAGTCCTAGTACTCAAGGCCTAAGAAAACTGACGCACTCAAGACCTAGCACCAGCCTAGTACTGCACTGCACGATGGACGAGCGTGATTTACTACCGGATAAGCGATTTCTCTCTCCAGAAATTATTTCCATCTATTCCCAGTACAGCAGTTCCTTGACCGCTCTGTCTCGTCGTCTCCCACCCTAGAGCACCGCTGCTCTGGCCTTCGCTCCCTGCCAAGCGTCCGTGCTCGAGCCGCTGCGTTTCCAGGCCATTGCAAATCGCAAGATTAAATTACTTCTTAAGAAATGAGTGGTATCACTGGTATGTATGCTACAGCTAAAATTTATCTACATGCAATACTTTTTCATGTGCTGCTTATTATTTTTGCCTATAATATCATTTGACTTATAGCTAGTAAAATTTTAATCTTTCATAATTTAGCATCCCTCTTGGTCCATACCTGGATCCGCAACTGACAGTGAGCCCGTGTATACCTAACATGACATGCTCACAAGTCACGCTTAATCAAGCAATAAAAACACAAACTAGCCCCAGTATTTTCATAAGTGCTGTGCATGTGTGACCTGAGCTTTATGAAAAAAATATTACACCGCACTTATGAATTGTGCATGTCCTTGTTTATGAAAAAATGCGCGTTCAACTTGGCAATGAACAGGCGACATGATAAGTGTTTAGTTAGATTTTATACCACTAAAAATATCTCAATCGAGCAATTTCTAGGGCGAGCGACTAAATTGCACCCTTATCACAAGTTACGGTTTGAACTATCTATTTCTTTTTATTATTAAAATAGATACATACCGCTACATACGTATACCATACCATACCCTTATGGTACAAGTACATCAACTATGTATGCATAATACTCATGGACGGTAGCAGTTTTAATTTAGTGGGCAAAATTATACACCATGAATAATTTATGGTGCTTCCTATTTCGAGTCAAATTTTTAAACATTAGTATTTTTGAATATTTACATAAGATACATATAAATTAGTACATACTACCACATAGATTTGTCTAAGAATAATTTATGATATTACACTTTTATCAAGCGTTATAAAAAATGCATACTCCCTTGTCCAAATGTATAGACAAAAATAGCTAAATTACGGAGGGAGTAGAATACAGTGATAAAAAATTGTGTCGAATAATAAGTCCATAACAAATGTCAAAAATGTCTCATCCACGTGACCAAAGGAGGACTCCACCATCCTAAATAAATTGATTTCTAAAGTTTAAAGTTTGTCAAGAATAATTTGATTTCTAGGCTTTTATCTATCCTAGTTCATAAATCAAGATGTTTTATTCTTTCAATATCATTTATCTTTCCTGTGTTTCAAAAGTAAGGATTTCTAAAATTTTGCATAGAGATAGAATTAGGTGGAATTAAATGTGGAGAGATTGTAATTGGTTGAGAAAAGTAAGTGGATGGAAAAATTGAATAGGAGATGGTTTTTTGGTTGAGATAAAAGGATAGGTGGAGAAATAGCTAGTACTTCTATATTTTAGGATAATTTGAATATTAGAAATGACTATATTTTAGAAATATTTTTCTATTAATAAGAAATATTTTGATATTTTATTATTAACACTAAGTTTTTTTAATTTGTGAGGAGTTTTTATTATAGACAGACGGAGTAGACCCAGCAGCGAACATACACAGTGGGTTGAGACTTGAGACATGAGAGAAAAATACTCCGCGCTACTACCAATGGAGAGGGACCTGCTACAGCGGAGTTGCTGCAGGTGACCGAATTTATGGCCAGTGTACATGTTTTGTTGAGTTGGGACGACGTACTTGATCGATGCACGGTTGGGATGCAGGTTAGCTTTCGCCTGCTATACGTAACGCCCATTATGTGAGGCTTCATCAATCAATCATCTCTCACAGCAAACGGCGGTGGCAGCCGAGCGATCCATCGCTTGGCCGTGACACCATATCCTTGCCTGGGTCAACGAGGTAGCAGAATAGTTATTAGGACCGGATCGGTAATTGAACCGGTGAGGGCTTCGGTTCACTGGTTCAACCGTTATGAACCGGTTGAACCGTCGGTTCAATTGTTTTGAACCAGTCAAATTGAACCGGTGACAAAGTTAACATCATATACTGATAAACACGTCAAATTCCAAAATCCAAGCCTTAGAAAGCAATTATCAAGCACATCACATTAATCTTAAATTCTTAATGAACACAACCAAGTAACCAACAACCTTAATTTTCTAAAAACAAAGCATCCATAGTTTGAAACTTCGGATTATAGTACACAACTAGACACATTTCATACATCAAGCAAACACCAAGTTTCAGATTCACAGGTTCAAGCAAACATAGCTTCAGATTGACAAGTTTAGCTTGACAGCAAGCAAACACAAGTACACAACACTCAATAATTATAAAAAATATTCCAGTCTTCTTCAGGTGGTGGCCCTTCAGGATGTTCAGAACTTGTACCTTCATCATGTTCAATGGACATAAAGAGATCTTCATATGCATCATCATTGTTGGCCATATCTTCATTTTCTTCAGTGATATCAGCCTCAACATCATTCAAATTTAACTCTAGATCTATAAAAAAGGAGTGCAAAGTTATATGCTAAGTTGCTAACATATGCAAAAGATGCAATCCCAATTGACTTTGATTTCACAAGAGATAATACATTACCTTCACTGCATTGTATGGTCAATGCTGCCAATTCATTTCGAAAGGTGTTTAGCTCTTCTGAATTAAGACGAGATGGATTGTCTTCTACAATCCATTCTTCATTACCCTTTCCAATTTCCTCCAAACTGATTGGGTCATAATTTCTAGTAGTGATTCTAGACCTAATGCAAAGGAATTGAACATATCAACATGCATTATTTGGAGAAACAAAGTAAACCAGCAAGTATGTCAACATGCTAAAAAGGAGTACCTTCGGCTTCGATGCAACCTTAGGTTGCAGTGAACATACACAAGATCATTTAGCCTTTGATGCTCAAGTCTATTCCTCTTTTTGGAGTGCACGTGCTCAAACAAGCTCCAGTTCCTCTCACATCCAGATGCACTACAAGTTTGGCTTAAGATGCGCAAGGCTAGCTTTTGTAAATTTGGGGCACTGCAGCCATAAGTTTGCCACCACTCATCTGTGTGCAAAAACATAAGTAAATATTGCTGAAAGCTAATGAATAAGTAGATAACAACCTAACAAAAGTAGAGTTACCAGCAATCATAAGTTGTCGATCATTTCTAGCAGTTGAACGACCAAAATCGCCTTCTGCCTTTCTGAAAATTCTCATCTCCCTTGTCAAAGAACTCCTCAAAGCTAAATCTTTCCCAGCGTATTTCTCAATTACATCAAGAACTCCAGAGGTAGTGAAATTATACTTCTCTCTTAGTTCATCATTATATTGGTTGTTAGGATTAAACCAAAAGCCAGCTGCATGAAGATTCTTATCGAAGTGTCTATCCCATCGTGCATCAATGTAATCCAAAAAGGGCTTGACTAACTGCTTCTTTCTCTGAAACCTCTTAACAATTTCATTTCTAGATGCATGAAAGGCTGCAAATAGATATCCCATGGCAGGTCTCTCATCACTATCCACAATTCTTAACACACGAACTATTGGTTCCGATAATTGACAAACAATAGCACAATCTTTTCAAAACTTTTGGTCTAGGACAGCTTTAGTAAACTTTTTTGCTTTAGCTTCCTTATAATATGCACAACTTGTCCATTCATTAGAGACAACCATCGCATGGAGATCAGCCTTATGCTTGTATATACTTTGCAATGCAACAAAATTAGTAGCAAAACGAGTTTGTGCTGGACGAAGAAGCTCATGGCCTTTAGTGAACTTTCTCATTAGATATAATGGATAACAGTGGTTGTACAGGTACTTTGTAATAGATGATGCATGAGCTACAGTGGTCTTCACTAAATCCTCTTTGCCAAAGTCAGATAATATTAAATTCAAACAATGGGCAGCACAAGGAGACCAATAAATGGAAGGAAACTCATCTTCTAATTTTTTTCCAGCAGCAACCATGTTAGAGGCATTATCAGTTACGAAATGAACAACATTTTTAGGTCCAACAAAGTTCACCACATCTCTAAATATTCTAAATAGAAAATCAGCAGTTTTTGAACTATCAGTTGCATCAACAGACTTTAGGAAGACTGTACCTTTGGGACAATACACCAAGAAGTTGATGAGTGTCCTTCTCTTCCTGTCAGTCCAACCATCAGCCATAACTGTGCAACCAGTTTCCCTCCAAGTTTTGCGGAATTCATCAACAAACTTCTTAGTTTCTTCAACACATTTTGCAAGCAAAGGACCACGCAACTGATTAAAATTTGGCCCCTTGTATCCAGAACCAAATGCACAAATTGCATCAATCATTGGCTGATAAAAGATTGAATTACAAGCATTAAATGGAAGACATGCATCGATAAACCATTTGACCACACACAAATCAACCTTTTCTTTCACTGCTTCTCCTTGAAGCACACTCTTTATTGTAGGTTGATCCCCTGGTCCAGTCCTAGATTTAAAGAATTTGCCAATAGTAGGAGTGCTAGTACCTCTTTTTCTTCCTCTCTTTGATGCACGCGCAACACACCGAGCTGCAGGACCAATGTTTACCTCAAATGCTTCTTCTTCTTCTTCAGGCTCTAGCCCATATGGATTGTTTTCCTCATAATCCTCTTCTGCCTTCCTTTTATTTGCAGCCCAGTCCTCCAAATTCTGTTTCATTGTATGTTCAACCTCAGGATCAACCTTAGCACAAGCAGCCACATTTCCTGGGAATTTGGCTAAATGCTCCTTGAAACGATGAATTCCTCCCCCAGAGAAAATCATGTTACAGTACATGCATTTGATCTTCTTTCTTCCTCCCTCACTAAATTGTGTACAATATGCCCAAGCTAGATCACTCTTCCTTCTTGTCTTTGTTTCTGATGCTGATTCTTGAACAACAGGTGTTGTGCCAGTGTCACTGTCAACCGGAGTAGGTGTATTTGAAGAACCCATTGCTGTGTGAAAAAAAATCAACGAATCATTAATCCCATGCATTGCAAAACTCTAAAATCTGCATTTGGAATTATGGATAGAACAACTACAACATTTTCGTATAAAACTATAAACCACAAACCAAAGTAGCAAGTAAAAACTACGTACCATCTGCCATGGAGTTGGAAGTTGGAACTTGGAAGATTAGGTTGTCGTCGCCGCCCCGTGCCGCGGCCTTTACCGCCGTGCGCCTGCACCGCCGCCGTCGCCTCGCGCCTGCTGCGCCTTGCCGCCGCCCTGTGCCGCGGCCTCTGCCGCTATGCGCCTGCGCCGCCGCCGCCGCCTCGCACCTGCTGCGCGGCTGCGCCTTGCCGCCGCCCCGTGCCGTGGCCTCTGCCGCTGTGCGCCTCCGCCGCCGCCTCGCGCTCGCTGTGCCGCCGCCGCCGCCGTGCGCTTGTTGTTTGATGGGGATCGATTCGATAGGCAAAGCAGGAGGATAAGCACAGCAACAGCAACCCTAAAAACTAAACATTTACGATTTTGCCCATACCGCTTAGCTGTGTGATCCAAAAAAAAGAGGGGTAACAAGGTCCATAAGCAAAAACCGGCCAGTTCCAGTAAAACCGCCCGGTTCAGCGGTTCCGAAAAAAACCGGCCGGTTCAACTGGTTTTTAGCGGTTCGATTGCTTGGGCGGTCTTTTAAGTGAACCGAGCCGCTGTAGTGTCCGGTTCCGGTTTTTTCCGGTTCGACCGCCGGTCCGGTCCGGTCCTAATAACAAGGGGTAGCAGTAAATCAGACGGAGAAAAAAAAAAGATTGCGGACTCCCCTCATTTTCAGCTGCCGCGCCAAAATGACGGCCATCATGCACCTGTACAGTGTTGTATCTCTACTGTTATAAAAATAAATAATATTTTTTTAATTCGTTGCTGATGTTATGATTACGTCATGCTGATGTCATCCAACATTTTCATCTGTTGTGACGTTATCGACGCTGCAAATCGCACCCGCTCGTCGCTCCGCGTCCAAATCGCGCACACGCGTCATCTGATTCCCACGTGTCATTTTGCGTCCAATCTTTTCTACAATTGAAAAGGTAAACCAAAAATGCAACCAGGTTCCAAAAAAACAGAACAGAGAAAAAGGGAAAAAAATCAAGAGATAAGGACGTAAACCTTCTCGACAAGAGATAAGGACGTAAACCTTCTCGCCATACTTATAGAGTGTTCCACTGGTATAACGCCCAAAAATTCGTAATCAAAATTCTGAATATTTCTGTATATTAAATCCCTATCCATGAAAGCCAGAGTATACCATACCAAGTTGCCATACAGAATGCGTCTTACAAACAGAATAAAATTGTCTTACATAAATATAGCGGTAAAGATAAATAAAGCATATATACAGCTAGCCAAGCGAAGACTTCCATTCCACAGGCATCTTGACGTCGGAGCCAGCCTAGTCCTCCAGGTGATCCTCGTCGGACATATACTCCGCCACTGAGAGAGGAAAGGGAGCAAGACTGAGTACCACCTATAGTACTCAACAAATCACACCCATAAACATGCACAATGCATGGGAGACAAAGATAGGCTAGAGATTTATTTGTGTAAAAGCAGTTGCAAACTGTAGTCGTTCGCAAACGGTAAAAAGGTTGATTAATTGAAAAATATTAATCCTCCACAGATCAACATTACACTACGTTAACCAGCCCCAACCATCCACCTAAACTATACCAGTTTCATTAAGTCAAGTTAATTAAGTAAGGGTAGCACTAATCACGGTGAGTCATAACCAATCGCCCATAACCACGGACACGGCTATTCAAATAGATTTACTCTGATAAGAGGTATACCATTGTACCCACGAGACACAGCCCCACACACGTTCCCGTGTGCCGGTGTATCACCATGACACCCCGCGAGAGGCTGTGACAGGACCGTTCATACAACCTCTCCCTAACTATCCACACCACGCTGAGGTTGCACCTGCCGATAGGACACCCACATCGGCCAGGACACCCCCTTGCGCCACAATAGATCCGGAATCCGATCAACCTGACCCCGAGCCAACTCAACTCCATCACGCCCATTCTCATCAATGGTGCCTAGGAGAGGGAGAAGAAACGCTACAAGCCTAGCCGTTGCCCACGCTGGCTTGTTGAATGTACGAGTATTTGCCCAAGGGGGTCCCGCGAACCAGTCCTTAACTGCCATGGATGTGACCAACAAAATCATGCACCCATAGCTCACCATTTAGGTCAAAATTTAGTAATTTAATATTAACACATCCAAAGTTCCATTTCCCGACATTGAGTCAAACTATAACTGTAAATTAAAGTATTTAAATCCCCATGTGAGCTAAAGGTTTCAAAGCATGACTAAGCATCCTAACAATAGTCTCTAGTCATATTATTACCCAGCTACAACGGTGTATAGGTGGAATAAAGTCAGAGCAATTAAAATTACATTTATATAAGTCACCCTTTCCACATGAAATGATGAAATAGTGCATGTTTATTAATTTAAAACAAATAGTTTGCAATAAATGGGTATAAAATGATCAAGAAAACGATGCAACTTGCCTTGCTCCGGCTCGACGAATTCGGCAACGACTTTGTAGTAAACTGGAGGGTCGACGGCGTCGGTTTCTATAGCAAACAACGCACAAACAATTAAAACCAGAACATGTGGACACTGAACAGGGGGCGGCGGCAGCGGCGGCTAGTGGGTGCGATTCATCCACGGTCGTGGGCGAGAGGGGCGGAGAAGGTGGGGGAAATGGGCGGGGACTCGGTCCACGTGGTTTGAACTCGGAGCCAAGGCGCGGGGAAGCGGGAACGGGCGAAAACCGACGGACGGGGCGGCTTGATCCCCTCCGGCCGATTCAGTCGGTGGTTGGGGACGAAGCTGACATGTGGGGCCCCAAGCCCACTTGTCAGCAGGAGGGGTGAGGGGAGAGGCGCAGGGACGCTGGCGAGCGGGGCCCGGCTGTTAGCGGCTGGGAAAAAAAAAGGTGGCGCAGGTGAGCGGTGGCCAGGCGGGGCCCACGGGGAGGCGTGCACGCGCGCGGGCCATGGCAGGCCTAGGAACAGCGCTAGGCCACGGCCCAGTGTGAAGAAAGAAAAAGAAAAGGAGAAAAGGAAGGAAAGAAAAAGGAAAAAGAGAATTTCCAGAAGGATTTTAATTCCGATAATTTGGTTTGATTTATTAAAAATACTTCCAGTGCTATAAAAATTCTCATAAAAATCCTGTTAGTGTATTTTGGCAAGGAGAATATAGGAAAAATATTCCCAACCCTAATAATTTATTATTTTGCATTTTACTTATTTAATTATTTCCCTTGGCCTTTTAAAATAATTTCTTTGAGGCTTCTACTTTAATATATTTTGTGTGGCTTTATTTAAGGGGAAACTCAGGGTATGACAAACCTACCCCCTTAAATGGAATCTCATTCTCGACATTCGGATGTGCTGGCGAAGAGGTGTGGATGGGCGGACTTTAATTCATCCTCTCGTTCCCATGTGGCTTCTTCCTTTGAATGATGGCTCCACTATACCTTGCAGAACCTAATCACCCGGCTTCGGGTGTTCCTTTCAGTGATCTCCAAGATCCAAATTGCCTTTTTCACATAGGTGAGGTCTTCCTGGATCTCGATCTGCTCCGGATCGGCCTATTCTGCAGGTATCCTCAGACATTTCTTTAGTTGTGACACGTGGAACACGTCGTGTATATCTGCCATTGAAGCTGGAAGGTCCAACTGGTATGCAACTTCGCCTTTACGAGCTAACACTTGGTAGAGTCCCACAAAACGCGGGGCTAACTTCCCTTTGGTTTGAAACCTGTGTACCCCGCGGAGTGGTGTGATGCGAAGGTACACATAGTCTCCTTCCTCGAAACTCAGATTTGTACAACGGTTGTCGGCGTAACTCTTCTGTCTTGACTGAGCTGTTTTTAATCATTGCCGGATAATGGCCACTTTCTTTTCTGCCTCTTTGAGTGCATCGGTTCCGAATACCTGGTGTTCACCTGTCTGATCCCAAAAGAGGGGTGTACGGCACTTCCTGCCATACAGAGCTTCAAATAGGGCCATCTGCAGACTGGCTTGGTAGCTGTTGTTATACGAGAACTCCGCGTAGGGCAAGCTCTTTTCCCAAGTCCCACCAAAATCCAATGCACAAGCCCTTAGCATGTCCTCCAATATCTGGTTGACTCTTTCAGTCTGTCCATCTGTTTGGGGATGGTAGGCTGTGCTAAAATTCAGTCGGGTTCCTAGTTCTGCTTGCAGCTTCTGCCAGATTTTGGAAGTGAACTGGCTACCGCGGTCAGATACAATCCTCTTGGGTACTCCGTGTAAACACATTATGCGGGCCATGTAGAGTTCTGTCAGCCTCTTGCCCGAGTATGTTGTATGCACCGGAATGAAATGGGCAACCTTGGTGACCCGATCCACGATCACCCAGATTGAGTCATATCCCGAAGATATCCGGGGCAACCCGGTGACGAAGTCCATTTCGATCTCTTCCCACTTCCACTCTGGGACTCTAAGCGGTTGTAAGAGTCCTGGAAGCCTTTGGTGTTCTGCTTTAACTCGCTGACACACATCACAAAGTGCCACAAATTCTATAATCTCTTCTCATGCTGGGCCACCAAAACTTTGTCTTGAGGTCTTGGTACATTTTAGTGCTTCCGGGATGAATGAAGTACTGCGTCTCATGAGCTTCCTGGAGGATTAAATCTTTGAGTTCCTTGTTTTCTAGGACGCACAATCGTTTTCCCATCTAGATTGTCCCGTTTTCGTCTTCCGTGAATCCTTGGGCTTTTCCAACCCTCATGTTCTTCTTGAGTTCTTTGATCTCCGGATCATTTGCTTGTGCTTCGCGAACTTGATCGAAGAGTGTGGGCTAGGCCTCTAGGGCTGCCACGAATCTAGGGTCAACGATGCTCAGATTCAGACGTTCGAACTCCTACTGCATTTCCTTGCACAATGTTTCTGCTCGAGCGGTGTTGCAGTAACTTTTCCTGCTCAAAGCGTCTGCCACGACTTTGGCTTTACCCGGGTGGTAGTGTATTCCCACACCATAATCTTTAATCAACTCCAGCCACCTTCTTTGATGGAGGTTTAGGTCAGGCTGGGTAAAGATATACTTCAGACTCTTGTGGTCCGTATAGATCTCGCTGCGGTTACCGATGAGGTAATGCCGCCAAATCTTCAAAGCATGGACCACTGTAGCCAATTCCAGGTCGTGTGTTGGGTAGTTGCCCTCATGGGGGTGCAACTGTCGTGACGCATAGGCTACCACTCTGCCTTCTTACATTAGTACGCATCCTAGCCCTTGGCGAGATGAATCACAATACACCTGGAAGTCTTTCTTGGGATCTGGCAAGATCAAGACTAGTACCGAGACTAACTTCCTTTTTAGTTTCTCAAAGCTGTGATTGCACTCAGTTGTCCAGATAAACTTTATGTCTTTCTTCAACAATTGAGTCATGGGTCTTGGAATCTTCGAAAAGTTCTCGACGAACCGGCGGTAATAATCCGCAAGACTGAGGAAACTCCGCACTTGGGTCACTGTCTTGGGCGGTTTCCAATTGGTAATGGACTCCACATTTGTTGGATCCACAGCAACCCCCTGGGCGGTGATAACATGCCCAAGGAACTGTACTTCTTTCAACCAGAAGTCACACTTGCTAAACTTGGCATACAACTGATGCTCTCTTAGCTTCTCGAGAACCAACCGGAGATGTTGCTCATGTTCTTCTGTTGATTTCGAGTAAATAAGGATGTCGTCGATGAAAACCACCATGAACTTGTCCAGAAACTCCATGAACACCTTGTTCATCAGATTCATGAAGAAGGCCGGTGCATTTGTCAGTCCAAAGGACATAACGGTGCACTCGTACAGCCCATACCGAGTGGTGAAAACTGTCTTCGGAATATCTTCTTCTCGGATCCTCAGCTGATGATAGCCTAATCGCAGGTCTATCTTGGAGAAGATGGTGGCACCCTCCAATTGATCAAAGAGATCATCAATTCTTGGCAAGGGGTACTTGTTCTTGATTGTGACGTCGTTTAATACGCGATAATCCACGCACATCCACTTTGTTTTATCTTTCTTCTCCACGAAGATGACCGGTTCACCCCAAGGTGACGTGCTTGGTCAGATGTAACCCTTCTGTAGCAGGTCGTCGACTTGCTTCTTGACTTATGCCATCTCGTTTGGTGCCATTCTGTATGGCCTCTTGTAAATAGGCGTTGTCCCTGGTGCCAAATCAATTCTAAACTCGATTTCCCTTTTTGGTGGCATCCTCGGTAGATCTTACGGGAACACATCTGGGTACTCCCTCACTATCGGGATTTCCTCTATTTTTTGATCTGGCTTCTTCCCACTTTTCGACTGTTGCTCTGTTGCAACCTGATTTAGGCTTGCTTCCTGCCTCTGTGGCACTGGCAACTTGAAGGTAACTGTCTTTCCTTCCGGACTGGTTACTGTAACGGTGCGGTCAGCGTAGTTGATCACTCCTTTATGTCGGGTCAACCAATCCATCCCTAGGATGACATCTAGCTCTTTGGATTCTAGGAGGATGAGATTGGCTAGAAAGGGTGATCCTTGGATTTCTAGGCTCACTGAAGGGCTATAGTGAGCTGTGGTCATGCGGTTCCCTAGGGTGTGAACCTGCATGGGGATCTTAAGTTCCACTACTTTTATCCCATGTGTTCCCATAAATTTCTTGGATATGAATGAATGCGTTGCTCCGAAATCAAAAGGTACTGTTGCAGGTATTGAGTTTATGAGAAACATACCCAGTACCACTTCTGGTGCAGCCTGTGCCTCTTCTGCGGAGACGTGGTTAACACGCCCCTTTATTACCTGCTGGTTGGCATTGGGGTTCTGGGGAGCTATGGGCCTAAGTCCCATTCGCTTCGGTTTCGGGCACTTGTCAACGAAGTGACCCGGCAAGTTGCAGTTGAAGCAGATGAGAGTCTTGCCTCCGCTGTCCTTCCGTGGCTAGCCTTGCTGTGCTGGTGCCATTGGTGGGTGCGGAGCGGGGTGACGGTTGTGCTGCCTGCTGTTGTTGCTGCTGCCTCCAACATGCCCTGGTTGGAACGGGCGCTGCTGGTGGACGATCATGGTGGAAGATCCACCCTGATGCCCCAGCATCACCCTTAGCCTCTGGTGCTGCCCCTGGTGGGCTCGGAATTGGGCCACCTTCCGCTTGCGGTCCATCTTGTTGTGCTGATTTTCCTAGCAGATCGCCTTGTCCACCAACTGCTCGAAGTCAGGATAGTCACTGGAGAGAAGCTGGTTGGTCAGCTCGTCGTCGAGTCTCTCCAGAAACTTCTCCTGCCTCTTCGCATCCGTGCGAACGTCCTCCGATGCGTAGCGCGCCAAGCGATTGAAGTCATGGAGATACTCCGTGACTGTCTTGTTTCCCTGCACCAAATCTTGAAATTCCCTCTTCTTTTGTGCCACAATACCGGCTGGAATCTGAGACTTCCGAAAGTTATGGCAGAATTCAGCCCAAGTGACCTCCGTTGTGGTGGTGCGGGTCACGAGGAAGTTGTCCCACCAAGTTGAGGCAAGACCCTAGAGCTGGTGCGTGGCAAAGGCGACCTTTTCCTGGTCGTTGCATTGGAGGAGGTTGAGCTTCTTCTCGATTGCCAACAACTAGCTATTGGCGTCTGTGGGGTTGGTGGTGCTGGAGAAAGTAGGTGGCCTGACCCTCAACAACTCAAGCAGCTTAGACTGAGGGGCGAAGGCTGGGATGTGAGGTTGCTGGTGTTGTTGCTGCAAGTTGTTCTACTGCATCTGCTGCATCATGATCGTCATCATCTGGTTCTGGTTGGCCTGAACCTAAGCGAGTGTGGGGTTCTCAAGTAGAGGAGGTGGCATGTGTTGGGGAACCCTGTTGTACTGTGGCGCTCCATCTTGTTGATTCGTCGTGCTGGCATTGCTGGCAGCACGGTTACCATTCCTGGTGTTCACCATCTGAAGGGGGAGATGGAAATGAGAGGAAAGGAGGAAAACAGGTGGCTCAGAAACATGAGTGATAATTAAGTGACTGGATTAAATTAACTGAAGTGCATAGTTTGGAAACATAACAAAAGCAATTCAACTCCTAACTGAGGCAGCCATACCACAACAGATGGTATGAACCCCAACTACCCCAAAGCAAACATCCTGACATTACAACTAAACATGAAATCAAACTAAAAAAAGATAAAGCTAAGGACGACATGCCTAGTGCTCTGAACGGCTCCCGCGGTCGTCCGAGTTGTACTCTGGTTCCTGCTCGTCGCCCACCTCATCGTTGGTGCGGCTCCTGGATCCGCTCACGTAGTCCTCACTATCGTGAGCCGACGAACTGGCCTCACTGCTGGTGCGGGATCTGCTGAGGGAGCTGCTGTCGTCGGTGGAGGTGAAGCCCTCGTGGATGCTGGTACCTCCCTGAGAGCTGTCGTCGCTCGACAACGCGCTGATCATGTCGCCGGTTGGTGTTGGTGCGGGTGCTGGCACTGGTGTACGTGTGGCCCGTTCCTGGGGGCACACTGAATGCGCACCGGAGGAAGGGTCCTCTTCCTCAGGGTCAGACGGATCCTAGCCCCACCGGGTAGCGGCTGTCCCTTCAACTCCGCGACCTCCTTCTTCAAGCGGTCGACCTTGTTCTGGAGACCAACAATGGTCATCCGGTTGGCATCCTCCCTATCGTGGGCCGCATGCACCCAGTTGGCGTGCATGTAGTCCATGGCCCATATCGCCCTCCTCATGTGGACGATGGTGGTGTCGTTCTCGTTGTCAGCTGGCTGGAAGGTGCTGTAGACCTGGTAGTGAGCCCGGCTGGGGAGGTAGCGGTAGGCAGTGGTGCGGAGGGTAGAGTGGAGTCTCCGGCGTAGCTCTCTAATCAGATGGAAGGCTGCCTCCTGGCAGGTGTGATCGTAGGTACGCCCGCCGATCTCAACCTCCATGGCTGGTAGGAGGTATAACTCGCCTGGCAACTCCAAGTGAACATGGTGAGGGAGCTCACCCTCCATGGGCTCCATGGCGGTGTACTCCAGGGCGTGGCTGTACCCCAAAGTGAAGCTCATCATGTGAAGCTCTTCAACGAATCCACCCATGTCTGCACCGTGTTGGTTGGGAAGGCTATCCATCTATAGAAGGCAAGGAGGGGGAATCAAGGTATGCTCAGATCCGAATAGAGTGAACAGTAAATAATTTGGAAATCAACAACAATTTTATGCATGAAATAATTTTACATATAAACTTTATTGAGAACCCGACGAAATAGTATAACAGAACCATACAGTAACGAATTAATTTTTGTATAATAATGGCAAAGCAGGTAAGAATATTTTATGTATGCTTAAAATCGTACATAACCCCAATAACCAATGTTTTCCCCAAAATTTACACACCTATGCCATAACCCTCGAATAAAATTTCTACTCTAGCTTTGACCTAACATGAAAATTTCAGTCGAATAAAGTCCAAGATTTTATCCCAATCCAAGAACAAATTCCCAATTTTCCCCGAAATAACTCCAAGTGAAAAAGCATATGCAAATGAAAATTTTAGAGGGCTCTTAGGGTTTCCATTTGGCTAGTCCTACGGTCAAATTCGGCTCTGCCACCAACTTTGTAACGCCCAGAAATTCGTAACCAGAATTCTGAACATTTCTACGTATTAAATCTCTGTCCAGGAAAGCCAGGGTACACCATACCAAGTTGCTATATAGAGTGCGTCTTACAAACAGAATAAAATTGTCTTACATAAATACAACGGTAAAGATAAATAAAGCCTCTATACAGCTAGCCAAGCAGAGGCTTCCATTCCACAGGCGTCTTGACGGCGGAGCCAGCCTAGTCCTCCAGGTGATCCTCGTCGGACATATACTCCGCCACTGAGAGGGGAAAGGGAGCAAGACTGAGTACCACCCACAGTACTCAATAAATCATACCCACAAACATGCACAATGCATAGGAGACAAAGATAGGCTAGAGGTTTATTTGCGTAAAAACAGTTGCAAACTGTAGTAGTTCACAAACGGTGAAAAGGTTGATTAATTGAACAATATTAATCCTCCACGGATCAACGTTACACCACGTTAACCAGGCCCAACCATCCACCTGAACTATACCAGTTCCATTAAGTCAAGTTAATTAAGTAAGGGTGAGACTAATCACGGTGTGTCATGACCAATCGCCCATAACCACGGGCACGGCTATTCAAATAGATTTACTCTGATCAAAGATGTACAACTGTACCCACAAGACATAGCCCCACACATGTTCCCGTATGCCGGCGTATCACCATGACACCCCGCGAGAGGCTGTGACAGGACCGTTCACGCAACCTCTCCCCAACCATCCACACTACGCTGAGGTTGCACCTGCCGATAGGGCACCCCACATCGGCCAGGCTACCCCCCTTGTGCCACAATGGATCCGGAAGCCGATCAACCTGACCCCGAGCCAACCCAACTCCATCACGCCCATTCTCACCAATGGTTCCTAGGAGAGGGAGAAAAAACGCTACAAGCCTAGCCGTTGCCCACGCTGGCTTGTGGAATGTATGAGTATTTGCCCAAGGGGGTCCCGCGAACCGGTTCTTACCTGCCATGGGTGCGACCAACAAAACCATGCACCCACAGCCCACCATTTAGGTGAAATTTTAGTAATTTAATATCAACACATCCAAAGTTTCATTTCCTGACATTGAGTCGAACCATAAATGTAAATTAAAATAATTAAATCCCCATGTGAGCTAAAGGTTTCAAAGCAGGATTAAGCATCCTAACAATAGCCTCTAGTCATATTATTACCTAGCTATAAAGATATACAGGTGGAATAAAGTCAGAGCAATTAAAATTGCATTTATAGGTGTCACCCTTCCCACATGAAATGATGAAATAGTGCATGTTTAATAATTTAAAACAAATAGTTTGCAATAAATGGGTACAAAATGATCGAGGAAACGATGCGACTTGCCTTGCTCCAGCTCGACGAATTCGGCAACGACTTTGTAGTAAACTGGAGGGTCGACGGCTTCGGTTTCTATAGCAAATAACGTACAAACAATTAAAAACAGAGCATGTGGACACTGAACCATCCAGCGCGGCGGAGGGTAGCGGCGAGCAGCGGAGGAGGCGAGGAAGATGGTGGGGTGCTCACTGAGGTGCGGTGACAGACGGAGAGCGGCGAAAGGTGGCGAGCAGAGAGGATTGGGGGCAATGAGGTTCGGGATGTCGACGGCGATGGCGTTCCAGCGGCTCAAAGCGATGACGGAGGCGCGACGAGGTGTGGGAGGACCTGGCGAAGGTGTAGAACGTGTTAGGAGGGAAAAAGACCGAGTGGGTCGACGAAATTCCACGCCGACGGCCGGCAGAGAGGCTTACCGAAAGGGGATGACAGAGAGGATGGAGTTTCGGCGGGAATCCGAGTCAGCCGACAGCAGAACAAGATGCAGCGGGGCGCGGCGAAGCTAGCGAGCACGAGCGCGGTAGTCGGCGACGGCTGTAGCGATGGCGACGTGCAACTGGAATCGACGGAGCCTGGCGGTGGTTTGGGAAGTCGGCGCGGAGAGGGTTAGGGTACTCGGCAGATGTGGGCAACTGAGGGGAAAGTGAGGACAGAGCACGGGGAAGTTTTATATGTATTCGGCTGCGGGAGTTCGTGGCCGAATTGGCCGAATTTCACAGGGACGTGGGGCGGCAGCCGCGGAGGCTAGTGGGCGTGATTCATTCACGGTCGTGGGCGAGAGGGGTGGAGAAGGTGGGGGAAATGGGTGGGGACTCGGTCCGTATGGTTTGAACTCAGAGCCGAAGCGCGGGGAAGCGGGAACGGGCGAAAACCGACGGATGGGGTGGCTCGATTCCCTCCGGCCGATTCAGCCGGAGGTTGGGGACTAAGCTGACATGTGGGCCCGGGAGGGGTGAGGAGAGAGGCATAGGGATGCTAGCGAGCAGGGCCCGATTGTCAGCTGCGGGGAAAAAAAAAGGAGGCGTGGGTGAGCGGCTGCCAGGCGGGGCCCACGAGGAGGCATGCGCGCGCACGTCGGCCGTGGCAGGCCGTGGAACAGTGCTAGGCCATGGCCCAGCGGGAAGAAAGAAAAAGAAAAAGAGAAAAGGAAGGAAAAAAGGAAAAAGAGAATTTCCAGAAGGATTTTAATTCCGATAATTTGGTTTGATTTATTAAAAATACTTCCAGTGCTCTAAAAATTCTCATAAAAATCCTGTTAGTGCATTTTGGCAAGGAGAATATAGGAAAAATATTTTCAGCCCTAATAATTTATTATTTTGCATTTTACTTATTTAATTATTTTCCTTGGTCTTTTAAAATAATTTCTTTAAGGCTTCTTCTTTAATATATTTTGTGTAGCTTTATTTAAGGGGAAACTCAGGGTGTGACAACCGATGCCTCCTCTTCCGATCCGCCGCTTCTCACTCCCATCCCCACCACCAACAAGAGGCCGGAGGCTACGGAGCTGCCGAATCTAGCCGGTGGCTAGGGTTCAACCTAGCTTGAGCTTGAGGAAGCTCAAAGCGCCGATTCCCGTAGGCGGCGGCTGTAGAGAAGCTATCGAAGTGGAACCATCGGGCCGAGACATACAAGTTCAGCGACACCGACGAGGCGGCCGGGGAGTGGAAGCGTTGGCCTCACGGCGACTCAGCAAGAAAAAATGGATCAAGTACAGAGGCCAAGCCGCTCCTCAGTCTTTGACCGAGTGGTCTTTGTGTCACATTGGTGTCTCAAATAGGCCTAATGGGCTGGCTTGGCCGATCAGGCCTAATGGTTCTTTGGACTAGATGGCCCATCAAATAAATTTAAAAAATAAAAAAGAAAAAATGTTATTCTGCATATACAATATAAAACTTTGAAACAATGTAGTTTTACTCAAATGTACTCCGACCCAGAATATTATTACTTTATAATGCAAACAAACAAGATGCATATTCATCATTTACATTGCATTTTTGTTGTATCCGAAAAACCATATCCATATCATAACAACTCTCTACTATTATAAAAATTAAAGTTGTTTCCATCGTATTCTTGGTACGTCGTCCGACTCCCATACAACCTCTGTGTGCCTCTGCATCGTCCCTCACGCATGGGGCTGCCTCCCATCAATTTATGTCGTTCGTGTTCGCACGCGCAACCCCGATTCCATCCTCCCAAGTACAATAGGATATCATTTTTGTCTGACCGAGATTGTAGGCTATTTTCAAGGGCAATGCTTTGTTGATCGAGCCCACAAGGCAATAACACATGTGTATATGGAAATGACTAGACCCACAAGACAAGGTATCTCATCTCATTAACACATATACATGGAAACCAATTTGGGAGTTGTGGGCCGTTTCCATGGTTGCACATGCTGCTCTGTATGAAATTGTAAATTGTAAAGTAGATGTACTTTCTAAGGCGAAGACTCTTAGTACTGAAAAGGGCCAACCCAACCTAATTCAAGCCCAAGAGCGGAGCTGCAGAGGTAACCCTGGCCACAGACACCGTTAGCTTGAACATGTAGCAACGATTACGGTGCTCCATCAAACCAATTGGCCACTTTATTCTGAGACGATTTCTACTCTAAAAGCTTGTGAGATATTATATGCTTTGCTGTTTCAACAGGTTCCCCGTGTGGAAGCCTGCCTTTTTGCCTCTAGAGGAAGAAGAGGCACAGAACGAAGCTCTGGACAATCTCCCCTGATGGTCCTTGAGTACCACTGTTTATGTATTACTCATTAGCATAGTTAGTTTATCAAAAGATTTCAGATGAAATTCAGAATATCTGGAATAATTAAGCATTGCATAAAAAAGGAATCTTTATTTAAGGAAAATCAACTTTTGTAATCAGTAGCATAAGTTTCTGAGAGAAACCGTTAACGAACTAACT
Organism: Oryza meyeriana var. granulata; assembly: GCA_003991445.1. Classification (NCBI taxonomy): domain Eukaryota; kingdom Viridiplantae; phylum Streptophyta; class Magnoliopsida; order Poales; family Poaceae; genus Oryza; species Oryza meyeriana. Next base: position 20,064 of record RYFJ01001037.1, on the reverse strand, counting down.
TGCCTTGCACATCGTTCCTAGCTCTATGACGGCATCCTCTGGGCCCATAACCTTCTCTCGCCGGGGACAGAAGCCTTGTCTGACGACATGGCTCGCCTTCTACCTATCCGAGATGCATGCTCTTGATGACGTGACAACCGAGATATGTGACGATGATGACATCCACCTATCTTGACCTCCTTCCATGCTACCGGACATGTCCTCATGACATGAGTTTGAGTGATGCCGACAACGAGAACGGCAATGACGATGATGATGCGAGGGATGATGTCAACGACGGACGGCAAAAACACTATTTGTTTTTATAATAGTAAAGATTTTCATGATTCATTGTAATATATTTATCATATAATTTTAGTTTTTCCCGTTGCAACGTACGAGCATCTTGCTAGTATACTAATATAAAAAGTACCAGTCGATTCTTTTCTATATCCACCCACAAAAGTGCATCTAGATATTTTTCAACCGTTGGATCCCTCGATCAAACGTCTCAGATCACGAGTTAAATTAGTGCTGCAATTGGCAATACCCAATATGTCATGACCTTCCCCACCTCCCCGGAGTCAGTTTCCTCGCGACCTTCCCGAAGCGCACCGCCGTCCCCGACGCACACCACCTCCTCCTCTTCCTGCCTCCCCTAGGCCACCGCCACAGCCTCCTCCTCATGCACGACTGCCGCCGTCGCATCCTCCTCCGCGGCCATCGCCAGTCCTCCTACGCCGGCTAGCCGGTGGCTCCTCCTCCGCCTGCGCGACCGTCGCTAGCTCGGCGCCGCTTCCTCGTCCTCCTACTCTTGCACGACCTAGACCGGTGGCGTTTCCTGGGACCGTCGCCCTTTCGCAGCCCTAGGCCGTAGCCGCGGGAGCCAGCAATGCCGCCGCCGGTGGCTGCACTACCTCCATTCAGATCACCTCGTCCACTGCGATTCCACAGCATGAACGTTGCAAATTGAATTGTACTACATTTTGATTGCCAACACAGATTTTGTTAAGCTTCTTCTTGAGAATCATGACTCATATATAGTGTTGTACCACACAATTGCATTGTCTAGCCATACATTTGAACAATTTGCTTCTTACACTAAACTAGTGAATGGTTTTGTGTCCTATGGACGGAAATTGAAAGACCATCTAAAAATATTTGCTGATTCCTCTAGCCAGCGACCATATTCTTCGTTTATCGCCACTGCTACATTGTCCAGCATACCATTTGCTAAATCATTTCCATCAATATACTAAACCATTTTCCTCCTTCTATTTTTCTTTTTTCAAAAAAGATTTTCAAGAATCTGTTATTAAAGGAGGACTGAAACATTAAAAAATTATAGCATGGTCAAAAGGAAAAATTTGTCAAATTTCAGGAATTCTGTAGGTCAGGAATCCATTATAGCATGGTACCACGCTTCATGTAACTTTGCAAACTATTTGACAAATTGGTCAGTTTTAGGTATAAATTTGCATGCTTATGTATGATACTTTTAAGGTGATGCTTGATAATTGCTGGATTACCAAGTTTGAAGTTAAATTTACGTCAAATATCGATCATTTGTAGACTCAGGTTGTCCGAAACAATATAAGGAACTTAGAATAACAGTAGTTTGTCCCCCTGAATTCAGCCAATAACTTGCGATTTTAGTACTTTATATTTATATATTCAGTCACCTACAGAATGAAAAAAAAATTGGCTTTTACTTCATCAGTGATACATGCAGATTCAATGTCAGAAGCTATCTCACAGCGAGATATTCTGCCTTTTTTCTTTTCTTTTCTTCTGAAGAGATCAGTACCAAGGTTGTGTGAACGGTAACTCAATAGTTGTTAGCACTACTTATGATCTGTTTGATTGGCCAGCGAATACAATATTACATTTACAGCTACTAACTAATGCACTTTTATGTGGTTTACAAATTATTTTTGTAATTATCAAATAAAGATCATTTCACCAGTATTGATATGTTAGCCTGAATGTTTCATAGATCTACATTTTGTAAGTACTCAGATTGCTGAGTACACCTTACTTTTGGTTCTTATCTCTTCATATAGCTACGCTCTTTACTAGAAAAATATGTTGAGTAAAAGTGTAAGATGATCCTTTTTGTGATCTACAGTACCACTTTTTCTTCACTGTTTACATCAACTCAGAGAACTTTTTTGGCAAGTAATATTCTAAGAAAGTCATATCTTGCTCATGTCCAAAATATCTGAATTTGGTGGCGGCAAACCGGGTTAGGTAGCTTGTATATTGCTGATTATTCTTAAACAATTGATCTGTGCCAAACATGTGTGTTGAAATTATGCGAATTATGGCTTTCGTTGTCTCCCTGTTGACACTCCAAAGCCCCAAGCAGTGGTTATGTTCATGAATTTTCTTGATATTTGCTTCTGTAGGTTACATGTTCGCTTTTGTTTGGTAGATTTCTGAAGACTAGGGTATGGGTTATGTAAGTTGGAAGAAACAAGAGAAAGAACTTGGGAGAGATCTATAGGTTTTGGGAGACAAGAGATGTGGCCACCGCTATGGATGCTCGACTTGAGTTCTAGGGTTTGGGAATAATTAATACTAGTGAAAACGAGGAGGGGTGATCGAAGGAGAGCACAAATGTCTCGAATTTAGCTTTGATGATTTGTGAAAGGGCTGTTGATCAGCATGAATAGCTAGCTAGCAAGGTGGTACAGTAAAATAAACTAGGGTTGGGTGCAATGGAATGGTGGGTTTTAGATTACATTGCAACACATCGGCGCTCGGCACACTATAGTGCAGCTAAACTTGCAGATACCCTCTGAAATAACACGGGAAAGATTGAATTCTGACGATCTAATTAAATATCATGTGAATACTTTTCTTGCTTTAATAAATTTAATAAATATCAATGCAAAATTGGAAACTATAACAACATAATCTAGAAATGATGTAATCAAGGTATCTGAATCATTTTGTTCTTTCAACCTCCCATTAACGGTTTTAGGTTGATGTCATTCTGTTCTTTTACTGGTTGTAAGGTCAATGATGTCATAGCAAAGAAAATGTCCCTTCTTTCTTGGTTTTCTTAGGACTATAGAGAGAAGAGGTTGCTGCCTATTATTGAGTCATATTGAAGAACGAAGAAACCGGATTGGATATTATATTTTAGTGATGCTGAATCTGTTCCTAGAAGTTGAAAACGATACTTTCTTAATTGGTCTATTTCTGAAGTGTATTAGTTGAACACTCGAACTCTAATCTGATTGCCATGTTCTTTATTCTTTTGTATAGTTGAGTCTATCCATTGATGATGGTTTGATATGGATGCTCGATGGCGCGGCAGAGCAGTAACTTTTTATCCCCCTGAGATCACCTGAGATCAATTCTGCTTGAGAATGGAGTCGTCATCTTTCTTCTAACTGTACCTAGGTAATTTCTTCTAAAATTAGTTGGCTTCACCAAATAGTATTGGTCTCTATTTACTGTCAGTGGCACTGACCATGGTTGTTACTCTTTCAAAAATCTTGATCACCATTTATGTCTTGAATCTCTACTTTTCAAAACAATAGAGCTCTGTGGCCTAATAGGATTGATGGCTCGGTCTTTAAGTTTCTTAATTATTTTGCTTAAACAAATTGATCGATTATTGATGTTTGCTCATAGTCTCCCAGTTAATAAACAGGGAATTCCTTCAAATTAGTCTGGCCAAATGGTGGCTGCTCATTCAATTAAGTTCAAGTAGCAGTGATCTTGATGTCTTGTGCAAATACTTAAAGAGTATTATAGTGCACATCCATATAGAGTTAATATTGTCGACAATGGATTTGATGGACCTGTGCATTCAATGCTTTCTGCAGCCTCCCCATTATCAACAAGAGGATACTCCTATAGACATAGTCAAAGGCCACATGTCACCAGCGAATGTGAATGGTGTTTTGATGCCAAACTGCCACAACTTGCCTGCTGAGACACAAATTCAGGTCAGTATTTTATTAATCCAAGCTTCCACAGGCCGTCGCTCTCCTTGAGCCCTCGAAAACCCTGTGCAACAGTATGACTTGGTCTCTTGCACCCTGCCTGGTGCACAAGCTGGCTGCTTGATGAAATGCATCAATATTATACTGTGAACTTATGATGGTATTGGCTGCTGTTTTTCCAAAGTTGATTTTATGTTGCCTAAACAAAAGATCGAACCTGAAAAATCCACTCGTAGGCTAGCTAGAATTGCGCTGGTAGTCTTAAAAGTATTATGAATGATAGCTTTACATGGTTTTGGCTTCCAAAGGTGAAAGTGCACTTAGTTTGAACTCTTTCCTCCTTTTTTAGTTGTATTCCTATTTGTTAAAACAAATTCAGAGTTTTGTTTGTTTACAAAGAAAGCTATATGCGCTATTTAGGTGAAAGTGGAACACTCAAAACCTTCAGTATATACAATTAGGATAGCATCTTTCCATGAGGTGTCTTTGAAAATTACAAATAGTTTTTTGAACTTTTATTTTCCCTTTTTTAAGGAACAAGGATCCTATACAGCTATAGGACTCTCGAGTCCCTATGAGCGAATGGTTTTTCTTCTTTTTTGTATATTAGTTATATGAGACCGTGCTGCTAGATGTTTATAAACCTGCAAAATCATAACCTGATAGCAATATATTAGTACTTCTAGAATTAGTTGGTTCCATCTGACCATCCTTTTGTGTTGATGTGAGTATTACAGAAAATGGTTGCTGTTTTGGATTGAATATGCATCGAATATGGTGTTCAATTGTACACGTCATTGCAGGGTTTTATTCTCTTAGACATAAATAGTAGTGTCATATGAGTTGTAAGTTTTGCAGTGGTGGCATATATTTCTTCGAATTGTATGGTTGTCCTTATGGCAATGTAATCAATAAATCTGAAACTCACATATATGTTAACACATATTTGGTTGACTATTATGGGTTATGTGTATTTTTAGAAATTCTAAAGGGCATGTTCTAGACATAGATGATATTTTACTACGATGAATGCAGTTTCAAAAAAATAATCTGATTTTGTAATTGCATTTATTTCATATAGGTGACAACATGTCTTGCACGTGCACGATTACTAGTTGGTTTAAATCTAATAGTAGGTACTTCCTTCATCCTAAAACTACTCTAGTATTCAAAATTTGTCTCATGATAATTCACTTTAGAATACTACTTATCACATCAATCAGCTCCAATTCAAATTTCTCTTCATCTTACCTCTAACCACCCTCCTAATCCCAAATATTCCTCATCTTACCTCTAACCACCCTCCTAATCACAAATATTCCTCATTTAATGAAGGGTGGCTAGGTCATTTTTCTTCACTACTAATTTTACCCACTTTCTCTTAATGACAATTGTTTTGGGACGGATGGAGTAGGTAGGAGCGGCCTGCACGATCGATCGGTAGAAATCGATGGGCCCAGCCAGGTAAGTACATCTGTAACGCTACTACTGTACCCTTTCATTTTTCTCGAGGATAACAGGAGATCTTGATTAGGAGTGAAAACGATATGGAAATTACTAACCGTACTGATACTGTTTTCATAAAAATAATATAAAAATGATATCGTTTTCGATCGTTTTTTTTCTAGTAAGATATAATTTTTTTCTAATTTCTACCCGATGTCGTATTGCAATCGTCACTGAATAGTTAAATTTATAATTCCGGACTGTACCCATCGTTTTCATAAAAAATATAAAAATAATATCGTTTTTGACCTTTTTGATCCCTAGGCGAAGTGCCCTAGCTCCAATCTTTTTATTGGATAGACAGACAATAGTACCAACTACCAAAGCACTATGCCCCCACACATTCCCAGTATTCAGAGGCTGTACACCATTGCACTGCATCACTAGTGCACTACCCATTCTACTACGGATAAAATCTAATTTACCCTAATTAACTATTGTCTTAGTTCGATTTATCCCCTCAATTATGATATCAGGCATTCTACCCTCCTAAACTTTACAAACCAGACAAATTATATCTTCGAACATAATCAGTAGTTGTTTCGGTACTACATGTTAGAGTAATCCCGTTGTCAAATTAGTATTCTTGTGTGTATGGAGTTGAATAATTAAATGTGTCTTAAGTTTAGGGAGTTCTGACTTGTTCTGGAGTCCAGATGCAGATTGAGTCGTTTGTTTCCGCGTTGTTAGCTGAGGACTCAGTACGTGATCGATCGTGGGATGGTGCGGTCAATTCGGATCGTAGTTGCTGAGTTTTAGTTTTCAGTTGTAACAAACTCCAGTGATTGGGGTATAAATAAAGAGAAGAAACAGAAAGCTGCAGATGCTTGCGCAGCACAATTTGCCTGAGTCTGTGTGTTGTCGATTCCACTGTAGAGCATCTGGAAATACAAAATCAGAGCGAGCACAACGATGAGAAGCTGAGTGATAAAGCTATTCTTAGTGGTGGTTTCATAAGAGTTTCATGTACATTAAATAGAGCGCCACATCAACAAATATGATGACATGGCATGCTATTTAAGAGAAGAGAAGTGATCCTAGTTTCATCACCATAAAACTAGTATAACCCGCTTCCAATGTCTTGAAAATCGGATGAAACTTCTATTGAAGCATCTTTGTTTCATTATGGCTGCGGTGAAACCTCTAAAGTACTTTCAGTGGCAGTTTTATGGGAGTTTCATGTAGTAATTAAATGGTGTGGTTGTTCTTGGAAACAATGAAATAAAACTCTCCACTGAGAGAGGTTATTTCATTTATAGTTTTACGGTCTTGGAAACAGTGAAGTGAAACTATCCACTGAGAATAGCCTAACCGAGCTAAGTTTCTTTCTGTTATTTCCTTCACTGCATAGCGTACACATGGCAATGAGTCAACAAGGTTAATAAATATTTTTTTAAAAAAATATGGCTAGTCCCATGTGTCAATCCCTCTTCTTCCTCCTGCTCCCACCTCTCCAACTCTCTCTCTCTAACCCCCAAGTAGTTCTAGGATCTGGAGCAAGTGACACCATGATGCTGCACTCCTCGCGCCGTCGTTGCAGGATGGATGGGCTGCAAGAACGTGTGGCCGTGTGGGTGCTGCGGTACATAGAGATGTGGTTACGCGGCAAGCAGATCCAGTACAAGATGCACGCTGGGAAGCCAGATGAAGAGCTGATTCGTCAAGCGATAACACAGCCATCGCTGCTGCGTGCATCATGAAGCTTGAGGAATTGAAGAAACGGCGGCTCTCGGCATGCATCCAAGCCTCCAAAACTGCAAGATGCAGGTGCGGCTGATAGCAAGCCTAGCGTGCAGTTCAATTTGCAAGCACACTCCATCATCAAATATTTGCCTTGCATAGATGGCGGGATCTGATTTGGGAGGAAAATAAACAGGACATCAACGGCATTTGTGCTCTGCCGCGAACGCGAATAAGAAGAGAAGAAATAGGAGGAGAAGGTGCATATGCGGGCAGCGACAAATGAGCTTGCGAGGAGCTTTGAGGATGTACGGGAGGTATGGCGTCAGCGCTTGCAGCGTGCTCCATGCCTGAGGAAGAAGATGATCAAATAGGTGCTAACATGTGGGGCCCGTTTAATTTTTCTAAAAACTTAGTATTTGATTATATTGATGACTGGACTACCACATGGCAAAATTACTGCCACCCGTACTCCACGTAGGAGCAAAACCATTCAGAATAGGGCTAGGGGCTAATTTGACCGGTTTAAGAAGTTGAGGGGATGTTTTTCTTCGGTATTAAAGTTGAGTGTAAATCACAAACACGATAGTTCGAGGAGGTAAATCAGACTATTGTTTTTTTTATGAGGAGCTTTCCTTTTAGAGGGCATTCGCAATAGTTTAATATATATTCACCAATAACGGATAATTTTCAATATTGTCTAATTCAATATATGACTTGGACTCCTCTTTGATGCCATAATCTTACTCCTCTTCTTGTTCTTCTACTTTTTCTTCTTCTAATTTTGGGAGCTCTATATTTCATTAATACATAAAAAAAAACCTTGACCGGTGGGGAATGACTGCCCTCATGGCTTTTCATTAAGAAGAAATCTCAACCAAACCAACCAAGAAAGACCACGAACCCTATTCTCTCACACATGGACTCGTTTCCTATAGATCGGTCCTTAATCCGTGCTTTAAGGGCCTTGCCCTGTACACAAAAGCCCCCTCCATAAATCAATTCTTAACGCATATTTTTAAGGGACCAACGAGTGACTTTTTTAACCAAACCTAAAATTTGCTCTCATGGGAAGTCGAATACAGGACCTGGAGGTGCTGCGTGAGTAGGTCCTTTCACATTTCGTTAATAAGTAAAGTCTAAGTGACATATGACACAAAAAGGAAATCCAATTTCAGTAAGACTTGATCTGAATCATAGTTCAGATCCAAGTCAATTCAGTGAGGGCAACCGCGAAAGTCACTGAATAGGTTCGGTTCATCTTTTCGATCTTTGTTTGTCCCCCCAAAAAAAGCCCCCCATCCCCCCTAAGAAACGTACCCCCCTAGAAACGTACAGGAGGTTTTCTCCTCATACGGCTCGAGAAAATGATTTGAATTTCTATCTATAATACAAGTAGATAGAAATTCGACTATGACTTGCATTAATTTCCGTACAGAAAAAATAGTTGATTGACAGTCTTGAAAGAAAAAAAAATCCTTTGAAATTTTTTGAGTCGTCTCTAAACTCTTTTCTTTGTCTCATCTCGAACAAATTCACTTTTATTCCTTATTCTGATCCAATTCTATTGTTAAGATAATTGAAAATCGTGTTTACTTGTTCCAGAATCCTTTATCTTTGATATGCCATCACTTTCCTGTCCAGTTTTTAGTTTAAGTAAACACGAAACAGACGTACCCAAGAAATTTATTTGTAGTCCACTGTACACATATATTGCTCTCATAATGAAAATAAGATAGGACAATGTATTATTATTAGGAGTATACCACAACATACAAACATCAAACATGGTTTAATGACTCGTGTGAACTCTGAAAGCTTGGTTGGTAAGAAATGTGCGCCTCCTCGACTTTGTTGTTCCTGTCACATGGGCCACTGTTTTGCATTTTCTTTCTTTGTATCTGCAATCCCTCGAGATAAGCCAAGCATTAACTAACTAATCAAAGGGATGGGTTAGTGAAGATATTTTTGTGCATCCAAGCTCCAGCCGGCAAACTCCAGCACAGGCAGGTTAAGCTGCAATTTTTCCAAGAAAAAAATCTATAAATTAACTATTTTCTGCCCTTGGTTAAAAAAACAAAAACAGTACTCTTTTGGATATTAAAAAAACTATTGGCCAGTGTATATATAATATATTAGCATCAACTATGGAATCAATATTACTATTTTTTTTAATCTTAAATTGCTTGGACGCTTTATATACGTCAGCTGAATACAACATAGTAAATTCCTATGCCCTCGACATATGAAATAATTATGGCAATTTTCTTTATAGTACAATCTTTACAATAGGATAGTTCGGATGGTCGTGGACCGAATAAAACACAAATATTTGAAGAAACGAATAACATAGCTAAAAAGAGAGTCATCCTGTTCTGTCCTGAACATAAGCTGAAGTAAGAATGACAAATCCGGAAGACAATAATAAAAGCTATTAATAATTGCAATGGTCGGTGGCGTGGATAACGTGTACTGCAATAAAACATACTCCATACTCCCTTCGTACCAAAATAAAAACATCCCTTCACATCCCGAAGCAATTTTAGTAGAAAAAAAATAATTAAAATTCTCTCTCATTAATAAAATAGTGTTGATAGATGGATAGGTCTATCATATATCATACATATAGCAGTATATTAAAAAGAACATGCCAACAGGTTAAACCTTTCCATGGATCATGATAACTGGTTATAGCTTTGTATCAACAAGAAGCTTTATTTCTAGATGAATTACAACCATACAGGCCTGCTAGGAAAGCATTTTTCACGGCTACGGTTTATAAGTTGAAGACACGTGACAAAAGCAAAAAAATAATTTGAGTAAAACTTTTATAAGCAACAAAAATGACGAAGAACACTTAAATTAATTCTAAATGAAGCTCTAAAATTCAAACATTGGTTGCAGCTATAAGTCACAGCTCACTATTGACAGCTGAGACAAACGAGCACATCTTCCAGGCCGAGAGAAATCCAGAATTCCAGACACTGGAGCACATAAGACTATTAGAGGAACATTGGCAATGGTAAAATTAGTCTTTCCTAGGCACAGGCATTCTTACAGGCCTGGTAAGTAAGAATTAAACTGCCAACTGTGTTACTAGGCTGCAGCCAAATCCCAACTTAAGTCCCAGAATAATCAAGAGCTTATTTCGGGTTTGTTTTTATTCAATAAGCACCCATCCACGCAATAATACAATGAGCAAAAAAAAAATCTGTTTGAAGAAATAGCACAATTCCTGACAAGCACATCAACCACCGTAAGGAAATGTCCAAAAGCTGAGCCTCTAAACTATTTTACAACATTATAGGAACATTGGCTGAAGTTCTGGGAAAAAAGTACCGATAGCTGAAACTGAAGTTAACCTCACTAAATGATGCCACTCAATTATCTGCATGCTTCTGCCTTGAGGATTTCTGGCTCAGACCAAGATGCATAACCACCGAGCATGCATCACCCACCAAATTGTCAATGGTGTCCTCCCATTTCTCATACGCTTTGAAGCCTAGGAAAACCATAGGAATACCTATTTTTCCCATGGGAAAATTATATATATCATCGGTCATGTGCTCATGCTACTTGTCTCGTAGGATTTAAAGAGGAGAGGCATGGTATTTTAAATTACCTATTTTAAATGCAGACTGTGAAGACATGGAACTAAGGATGCTCACGACCAGAAGGGTGAATACCACCTGGAAACAAGCAGTTAGGCACTGAATACAAAAATGTTCAGCATGAGTCAATAAGAATATATAACTGTGAAGGGTGTAATATAAATGCTAATTTAGTCATGTAGACCATATCACATAGTGCCATGCCTTGAAAAACAGTGGCCAATCATTTCCTCTGCATAAAGATTTTAGCACACCGACTAAAGAGTTCCAAGTTGAGCTGACTGAATGAGCAATGTAATGCGCCTCCACCTGTGAAATGTGAAAATTTGAAGGCTCGAGCTTCTCAACCTTGTGCCCAAACCTGCATAAGAATTATTCAACAATCACTATCTGGTAACTGAAGATGGATAAAAGGCCTAGATGGTGTTTAGCCATCTGATAGCAGGTATATTCAGTAAAAGGAAAAATGACAAGAGGACCATACATATTTGCAGGCAGCATCCCATGAATGAATAAAAACAGCGCGGTTAATGAGAAAAGCTTTGACATTGCTGTAATGAAGGTGTAACCACAGGTAAATAAGTGGTAGTAGATTACAGCCAATAGTAGTAGCACAGTCATTGTTTGCTTCTTGTCTTCCCAGAGAACTGTTTTTGCAACTGCAGCCAAGATCAACAGACATTCATTAGCAACTCAAGAAGACAGCATGTGTGTGCACACATGTATGTGAGAGAGATTCATACAATTTCCATTCCCTAGGAAAATTGAAGCCTTTGATATGCTCCTTTGATTTTGAGCCTGTAGATGGGGATACGACTCTATTGTTCTCTTAAGTCCATCCTGAATTTTAGAATAGGTGATCAATTGCTTGTGTGAAAACCTTCAGGAAAGGAAGTAGGTATGAACTATCTTGAGCTATCAAGTAGGCATAAACCACCAAACACACAGACATATCAAGAGCTATCACTAGTCACATTATGGATCATATATAAATACCTTGAGTGACACAATGGGTTCATAACCAAGCTGTTCTTTTGCTCTTGAGCAGCTGAATGTTCTGTTGCAAGAGAGGAGCCGGATCCTTGAAGGGGTCAGCTGAGGAACTCTCATTCCATAGCGAGAGAATGTCTTATAAGTCCATTCTACAACATGAGCCACTGGCATCATAACAGAGACTGGTATTTTTATTGAAGGCCTGCCACAAAGCTGTAATGCATTAGTACAATGGTGACTGATATGTACATATAAGATGTGTCCCTTACTGCCAATTCTCCGATTGATTCTATAGGGACATAGATACCATGGCAGAATACAATAAATCTAGTCCAGCAGATACTACTGAGAGCGGTAATACCCAGTTTGACATCAGTAGCACATGTACTATGTAGTCAGGAGATCCAGCTAAAACTAAATTATCAAGTAAATTAACTGTAATGATTGCGCTTTCCATCTCTTAACAGATTAATATTTTGATACAGAGGAAAAAAATTCTACAGGAAACTAATGACGAAAGCAGCAGAAATAATCTCAAATGTCCCAAAGCAGGTCATCAAGCTCTTTATTGAATAATTATTTTTAAAAAATGCAATTATTTTTGTCAAAAAAAATCAGCTTGCTGCAACTTTGAGGAAGGGTTTCAGAAGAGTACTATGTTAGTGCATGATTTTATCAGAACACTGCAACTCCATTAGCAATGGGGCCATTCAATTAGACAGTCCCATCCGTTATATACACGGGACCAAGTAGGATTGTCATATGCATGTTGTATGAAAGGGGGGGCACAGTCTGCTGAATGGCCTGAGTACTAATGAAGTTGTCATGGTCTATTGTCATACCCCGAAGAAGTTGAAGCAAACTGATAGTTTTGACGAAATACAAAGAGCAATTCAGTGAATGTCCACAATGCATCATTTTATTAGTGGAGCAACATTTGAAATTTGAGGTAGAAATGAATGTCATCTATCAAAAGTTTTGCAGGTAACACCTAAAAATTACTCCAAGTGATGTCAACATGAAATGACTATACTAATTATGGTACAGTCTACTAAGATAAAACTATCAGCAATGCTCCACATAAAATAAATTAAGTAGAATATCATTCATATTTTAGAAAATCAATACCTTTCATATCCGAGTCCTTCTAAAATCAACGACATGAACTCCCAGAATTTTATAGGCTCCATATTTGTTATGAAATAGGTCTGGAGACGAATAAAAATATGATGTCATGGAATCCTAAATGTAAAACAATGAAATGCAAAGCAGGAACCATACTTTTCCAGCGGCTCTCTTTGGACCATCTTCAGACGATAGAGTTTTCTCTGCACAAACATGGCCATATGCCACATTCTCCACATAGGTGAAATCATAGTAGTTTCTCCCATCACCAATAATGTACTGGCAGCGAAGATATAGCCAGGGTTTTTTTCAGGAGAATTCCAGGAAATATTGCGGAAAGACAGAAAGTGTTTTTTAAAACAAGCATAAAAAGAGTAACTAAAGTGTTTGTTTTGTTTGATGTTGTTTTTGTTACTTACAATTAGCATTCTGATCCTATCATATTGAAATTGTCCATATCAACATATGAATGAACAATGAGATAAAACTTAGCATAACAAAGTGTATGCAAATGCAGACTACCTTAGACTTTCCTGCTCTTGCAGCAGCAGCCAGAGAAGGAACCAGTAGCTTATCACCAGGGCCAAAAATACTACTTGGGCGTATACAACAAGTAAGAAGCCCATCCCTACCATTAGCCCTCATCACCAATTTTTCTGCATCTGCCTTTGTTTCTGAATATGAATCATTAAACTGGAGTAAGAAAAGTTCTTGTTAGGAAATATGGGAATAAAGATGAAACAAGGACAAATCACAAGAATGCAATCCATAAAAAGGAAAGACCTTGTCTGGGTAAGGCATTGATTCATCTGCATCAAAGATTCCATGAATTCCATCAAACACTACACTTGGTGAACTAGTGTAGATAAGTCTCTTCACCTTGCAACGGATACAAGCATCAATGACATTCTTTGTTCCTGTGAAATGCATTATACAAGTCATCAGATAGATAAACCTTACTGCATTACTAGATAACATTCAAAATAATGAAAAAAATAATCCAAAATCGATCTCACCAATGTTACCAAAATTGAGGATTTGCCACTCCAGTCTCACTGACGTGTATCCTGGTCCCACGTATCAGTGTAACATGTTGGGAGTGGCAAATCCTCACATCGCCCCATGTTATTGATATTTATTGAAAATAAGAATAACTGGCATCCATTCGATGCATCTCATAAAAAACAATCAGTACAATGATTAGTTAAGAACCAAAGCTGCATAGCATACAAGTTAGAAGTACTAACCCTCAACATTAACTGAATAATGAAGGTGGAAATTGTTGATAGATGAATCTGGTGCAGCCATGTGGAAAACAACTTCAGCCCCCTCAAAAGCTGCACATAAAGAATATATACATTGGGCATCAAACAATTAAATTTATTAATGCATTCACACTATTTCATTAGGCTCTAAATAATAAATTAGAACAAAAATTGGTGGTCCAAGTTATGTTTTGGTCTTTCGAAGACTATGTCAATGTGCAAAATATTGTTTTTCTTTTATTGACAACTGACAAGAGATAGTAACTTAAAGAAGACAAGTATCAGGATGACAGCATCTAGTTTGAAGATTGCAGAAAATTATCCCCAGCACATATTATGTTTTCCCCCTCAGATGTACATCATAATATGAGAGTTTCTTTCTAGCCATTTCACGTCAACAAAATGAACAAATGTCGTCTGACCATGCCACTCTGGAACACTACAATGCTAGTTACATATTAAAAAAACATTAAGTTCCCAGCAAAAATACCATAATATAGGCTCTGTTTGTGGTTGTCGTGCTGTGCTTATTTTTAAGTTGATGTGGAAATGAAAACTAATAAAGGTTATAGTTTGTTTTACAGATCAAATTAAAGTTAGACAAAATATGTTATCCAACCATCATGTTCCTTCCAATTCGTTCACATTTTCGGAACATCACAATATTATTGATTGCAACATTGATTAACATACAAGTAGTTTGCCAAACACCGAAATGTCCAAAAGCAATTGAACCAAACGAGATTATCATGATCCATTATAATGCGAACAGAGCCTTAATTGCTGGTTTGGCACCACCACTTCTTGAAAACATATCAGGAGACCCTTATTGGAACAACTATTTAGTTCCAGCCAGTGTGACATGACGATAAATGCAATGTCAAGCTAATAGAGCGCATGGCAACAATGCGATTATCACCATATACTTCAATATAAGTCTATGAAACTAGGATCTGTCCCAGAATACCAACACATCGAACTGAATAGACATTTCGATAAATGAAGAGCTCGATTTGGATTGCGAACTAAATCATGATAGCCATGTATAGTCGATACGCTTGTCTGAAACGCCGCACTCAGACTTTCCCCTGTACGAATGAAACACATCACCAGAACCAAACCCTACACATGTAGCGATCTGGGAAGCAAAAATGGGAGACCACACACCTCTGGCGATCTGGGCCTTGTCACGGAGGTCCGCGGAGGTGTAGGCTGCTCGGCCCTCGCGAAGGGCGGCGCCGAGGGTCCCCTCCTCCTCGTCGCGGTCGAGCGCGATGGCGGGGGGCAGGTCGGCCACGCGCACCTGCCACTCGCCGGAGCGGAGAAGCATCGCCACCAAGTGCCTCGCCGCGAAGCCGCGGCCGCCCGTCACCACGCACCATCTCCCGCCACCTCCCGCCGCCGCCGTCTCCATCTCGCCACCCGCCGCCTTCGTTAGATGCGAGGCGCCCCCGTTCCCAAATGGTTGTTTAACTAAAGATTAAGCTTAAGGGAAAATTATTTAAGTGTCCTTTGGATTCTCCCTAATCATCTAGTTGGGCAAAATTGCTTTGGATTCAAGTGCTTTTGAAGTACAGAAACACTAAAAAAGGTCTACCGTTGGAACTGTACAGATCTAATACCTAGTATCAAATCCGATACCATACTATTTCCTAGTCTCACTTTTTGAAGTTGTATCATACAAGTACTTATATCTCTATATAGTGTTTGAATACTTAGAAATGTTTATACTTTCTCTGTTTGAAAATATAAGACATATTAAATTTTTATATGGTTTTCAATATTATAGTTTAGTTATTAGTTTCTTTTATCATATATTATCAACAACTACAAAATTAACATCATATAAAAATATTATCAAATACGAATCTAGTGATACTAGATACATAACATTAAACACTTTTTAGTTTAATTATTAGTTTAAATTTATAAATGTTGATTTTGTAAAAGACAAGCACGTTTTATATTTTTAAATGGGGCGAGTATTTAGGAAGGGAGAAAGTAATGTGGACGGCTGAGTACCGAGAGTCTGAGGCTAAGAGCATCTCCAGCAATAGCCCCTATTTTAGAGCCTCCAAATATTAAATGGGGGTTGACCCTATTTCCTTTCGATCCCAAAAATGTTCTAAACTCTAGCAACAGCCCCCATTTCTCAGCCCCTATTTCTTTTTCTATTATTTTTCACCGTAGACTATATATATAAGCCTAGTTTGACACTATAATTAAAACATAAATATTTATAACACATAAAATTTATCTATATACAATTGAATAATTTTCATCATTATAATTCAAATTTTTATTTATAATTTAGAAACATGGAAATGATATATCCTGCAAGCAAAAGTTCAGGACTTGAAATAACCCACAGATAATGCAATAAAACAAATTACTGAGCACCATGAAACGTCTATAAGTGCTCTATAAGATCATCTCGAAGTTGCTCATGCACTTGTTTATTTTCTATTTCTTTATGTATCTTTAGAAACTCCTCCAACAGGGGTTTATTATGTCGCTGGTACTCCTTCTCCCTCAGCACCTCGCCATCCTCCTGATCATAGTCGAAGTCATTATCTTCGCCTCGCTTACTCTTAATGATCATATTATGCATGATTACACAAGCTGTCATTATGAATCATAGAGTCTCTGTGTCCCAAAATCTAGCAGGACCCATCACCATAGCAAAGCGAGCTTGTGGAATACCAAATGCTCTCTCAACATCCTTCCTCACTCCTTGAACTTTTGCGAAATGGACTCTCTTGTTGCCTTGTGGATTCTGGATTGTTTTCACAAAAGTAGCCCAACAGGGGTAGATGCCATCAGCAATATAGTACCCTATATTGTACTTGTTGCCATTCACTGTATATTCCACATTAGGCGCTGTCCCTGAGGTAAGCCTTTGAAAGAGTGGTGATCTCTGCAAGACATTAATATCATTGAGAGAACCTGGTAGATCAAAGAAAAAATGCCAAATCCATAAATCTTTGGATACGACAGCTTCAAGAATCATGGTTGGCCCATCCACATGCCCTGAGTATTGCCCTTTCCATCCAGTTGTGCAATTTTTCCACCTCCAGTGCATGCAATCAATGCAACCTAGCATGCCAGGAAATCCCCTTTGAGTGTTAATAGCAAACAGTCTCGTAGTATCATCAACAGTTGGTGCCCTCATGTACTGATCAACAAACACATCAACCATAGCCTTAACAAAGTGCTTGAAAGCTTCTATCATGGTGCTCTCCGAAATCGTCACCACTTCATCTAGGCTATCAACTGGAATATCATACGCAAGCATGCGAAATGAGCCATACACCTTCTGCAATGCAGTGGCACCAAGAAGGCCTGTTGCATTTGGTCTCTGCTTGAAGTAGTCATCATGAGCCTCCACATCAGCCACTATGCGCAAGAAAAGCTCCCTTGACATTCTGAATCTCCTCCTAAAGAATTTTGCATTGTATATAGGAGGATCTGCAAAGTAATCTGCCACTATACGCATATTTCTAGCAAATCTGTCCCTGTGTACTATCTGCCGACCCGAGACTGAACCACGACGCTTTCTTTTGGTCCTCTCATGCTCCATGTGTACAAAAAGAGCAGCTACAATGTAATAGTCATCATCGTCGGACTCCTCTTCCTCCCGCCATTGACGAAGAAGATCATCATCATCAGAAAAGTCCATCTACAAAAATCATTGACATCAACATTGAAAAAATCACACTAAAAATCGTACTAACACATGACACATAATTAAATCTCCACAGCACACACATCCAAGTTCACAAGCATTTTTTAATGAAAATAACACATCCTATAACCATGACTGATTCAATGATCAAAATCGTTCAATAGTAGAAATGACATATCCTACTGACACGTGACACATAAATCATAGTGAAAATTAACACATAACATCACCAAACTGCATCAAGAATGTCAAACTCTATCAGAGCCATCACTAACCCCACCGGAGCCACCACTACCTACACCAGAGCCACCATTGAGGGCAGCCATCTTAAAAGCTGCAATCTGTGCCCTCATTGCTAACACATATGTCCTCACATCCGGTTCCATGGTGGAGACATCACAGAACATGAGTTGTTGTTCTTGCTCCTGAATTAACTTGCGCTCAGCCAACAAGATCTTTCGCTCCTCAAGCTCTTTAGTCTCCCTCCATCTCTCTTGTTTTAACTTCACTTCTTTCTCCTTGGCATTGCAATCTACCTCAGTACACTTGGCGAATAAAAGATCATAGAAAAAATTAGAGGAAAAAATATCCAAGCAAACTACACTATCATCCAAAAAGACAAAATATATTCACAGTCATGTACACTATTCCATTAAAAAGTATATTGATTGTCATTCATTTAAAAAAAGCTAGCAACAACAGTAAACAATACTCACGTATATATATTGCAATAGCTAGTACTCATATATATATATATATATATATATATATTGCAACAGTACTCATAACTATATAAAAAAAATATGCAGCCACACAGCAGCAAATAGGAAGCCGGGGAGCGAGCAGCAGGGCGCAGGAGGCCGGCGGGCCGGGCGGCGAGGTAGGAGGGCGGCTGTTAACGCCAAAATTTGGTACAGGTTCCGTTACCCATGTTCGGTTAAGGACAAGAAGAGCGATATCAGCCCGTTGGAACTAATCCAGAGAGTTCGAGCCTTGGGAAGGAATCGTGAAGACCACGTTATGCAGTTAATTACCTTCATCTATTAATTAGGCTAGTTTGATAGATTTTTAGGAAACCTGATCTCGTATCTGATCGGGGCCTGTTAGTTTTCCTTTTCTAGTTAGGAAAGTTCCTGTTCCGTGTCCTATAAGGACTCTCTGTTAACTCCGGGTATATATACGTATGCCCGGGACCATGTGATCTATCTTAATCGCATCAATACAAACTTCGGCGCATCGCCACCCTTACCAACGGTTCTTGCTTCATCGAGCGGTCCGGCATGCCATCGGTTAGGCTCCGAACTCCTGCGAGATGGTAAGTCTCGTTACCCCGCTTACTACCCAATCGGCTAGGACTTTCTCCGTTAGGTCCCGATAATTCTAGTCGTGGTTTCTATGGTAGTCGGGCTTACCACGGAGTATACGGAACTGTCTAGGCTGCATCGGTTTCGGTCCGACCTCTCTAGGCCTCGGTCAGGTCATAATCACATTCACGCGTCGGCATAGTTTTTATCAGTTTATCAGGGCGTAGTTTCATCATCAGTGGTGCATGCATCGGTTGGGTCCGACCCTACTAAACTGCTAGACGAAATAAATTATTCCTGTTAGGCTGATAGCCTTTGTGCTAAGCGTCTTATCGGAATTGTATAGCCCGCCGGTAAGTCTATTTTCATCACAGTTGCATTAGATCTATCGG
The DNA here is from genome assembly GCA_003991445.1 of Oryza meyeriana var. granulata. Classification (NCBI taxonomy): domain Eukaryota; kingdom Viridiplantae; phylum Streptophyta; class Magnoliopsida; order Poales; family Poaceae; genus Oryza; species Oryza meyeriana. Next base: position 565 of record RYFJ01001037.1, on the reverse strand, counting down.
TTTGTTGAGGTTCCTTTACTATTATCGATCGTGTGCTGCATCAGTTAGGTTTGAACTACTAGACTCCGATAATTAATTAGCATCTTATATCCTTGGCGTAGCCGATCGGTGTATACTGCGACGTTCTATCGGAGTGCTATAGCCGATAGGTTACTTTTTATAAAGCCCACCACCGCTGTATATATCCTTACTGTTTGTCATCATATTATCATCGGTTTTCTAGCCGATTCGCACATGTGTTTCCTCGGCAGCTCGGGCCTGGCTTATTATCCTGCCATCCTATTTTATCATCGGCTTCTAGCCGCAATGCACATGTCCGTTACTGACAGCTTGTCTATTGCTCATAGCACTATCCGTTCCCTAGCCGCATACACTAGGTGCCAATCGCGCTATCGGCTACGAGGAGTCGATACTCAGGCCCGTATCGGTGATAAGGAGCCGATTGCGCAAATTGCTTGCGCCGCTCGGGCACGAGAACCTACACAAGGACCGCGACGCCCGAGCAACGAAGACCCGGCGCCGAGCTAGAGGCAAAGAAGGCCCCTCCGGCACGAGCCAATAGCCC